>CM026288.1:7106291-7186602 GCA_014851415.1 Cnaphalocrocis medinalis
TTGTCATGTTAGGTAATATTGGTTCCAATAAACATTATTTTTTCTCACGGGACGCTACATGCGTTGACACTCTGGCACCTTGCCATCTTTCCGGGACTACCAAACTGAAAGCTGCGAAGTATAGGCATCTATCCTACCAACTTAGAGCTTTCGGTGTCAAAACACTGGGCCCGTGGGGTCCCGATGCTCTCTCTTTCTTCCGGGACTTAGCTAAGCGCTTAGTTGAAGTCAAGGGAGATCCAAAGGGGAGGCTGGCAGCTACTTCGCTCAGCGAATTTCCATCGATATCCAATCAAAAAAGGTAATGCTGCCAGCATTTTGGGGACATTGCAACAGTGACCTACTAAGTTTTAAGTTTTCTTTTTGGTAGCTTTTTAGCTTTAAATTCTAGTTAAGGTTCTCGTGTTTCCACATTATTTTATTTATTCTCACCGGAGAGACTGCGCCGTTGAGCGGCTGCTGCATGGACGCCGAGAGCGGCGAGGTGCTCGCGCGCAGCGGGGACACCGTCATGCCCAGGTGCTTGCTGTTTATCAACCGCTTGAGCAGCTGCGTCGCTTCGCCTCCACGACCTGTACAAAAAGAGAATAGAATTACTCGTCGGGATTTCAGAGCCAGGGCAGGAGGCAGTTCTCGGTTTTCGTCTTCTATGTCGAGTCGATTTCATGGAACGCACAAATAAGAGAACAAGATAAGGAATGTCGACTTTAATCTGTGTTCTCCTATTGTTTGTGCGTTCCATGAAGTCGACTCGACATAGAAGGCGAAAACCGAGAATTTTAATCATGTGACAGATGTAAGTAAATATTAAGTTTCTATACATTTTGACAGTTTGCATCTGTCAAATTGAGTGATAATGTATGGGTATGATACATTGACATCTGCCAGTTTACTCCACATGATTAAAAATCAGAGTTATAGTGCACTCGACATTGAAGTCGAATTTAGAAATTTCATACATTCCTCCCTCTATCTTACGTAAGGATAACTAAAATTGGCAATACAAACGTTAGAAAGGATAAGTAGTATCGTAAAGTGAGCGCCGGTCCACGACGTATCCAGTTGGTCTTTAGTTTAGTTTCAAAACGTCATGTTTTAGAACACATTAGTTATTCTTTTACTTCTTCTTATGACATTAAATACGGATGTAAAATAATAACAACAATACAGCTGTTCCATTGTAGATCATTTCATATCATTCTGTTTATCTTTCTGAACACAATAAGCTGTAAATATTTATTTTGTTTCCTTGAAGAAAAAAACAATCTGATTGAAATATGTTGCAGCGTGTTCAGTTAATTTTATTAGATTTTGCTAAAGTCGCTAAACGATTCAACTAAGTCCATCCTCTGCTTTAGGATTAATGTATGAAAATTTGGAAGGTTTGGAAGGGATGTATAACATAATTTTATTACATAAATCTATACTATTTATAAACATCGACCATAAGATTGGTCGATCAATACAATCCGAATAGACAAAACCTAGCGCGTTGCAATATATTTCCAGCGCCATCTATTGGCATGGAGCGGAACTAATGCCCCAGTAAGAAGTGAGGGCGGGCCACTAGTAAATAATTAATTTCATACTTCATCTCTAATATTGATCCTGACTGTGTACTAAGTAGCATAGGCACCTGTGATGTTTACAGGATATCTAGATTTATATCACCACCCACAGACAGAACAAATACATTGTGTCATCCACAACACGAAATAGTTTTCATCGTTATCATCATCATTTGCAGCAATAGGATCGTCCACTGCTGGACATAGGCCTCCCCCAAAGTTCTGGCACACAGATCGATCCTGTTGCCCATCCGCATCCAAGGGACTCCCACGACTTCACTAGATCGTCGGGCCACTCTGTGAGGCGCTGCCACGGCTGCGGCCTCCTGCACGCGGCCACACGAATGTTTACACGAACATTTATTAGATAACATAACCGTTTTGTTGTGAAGCGCCTGCCACAGGGATTCCTTGTCATTGTCGTTCTCGTGGGAGGCTGCGGTGACGACTGCGTCGATCGCCGCTGACTGAGTCTCTTCGGGGTCGTCCTGAAAACAATTGAATTCTTCTAATCAGACATTTGAAAAACAATAACTAATATACATGTAAACATTTTAGCCAAAAGTTGTCTAAGAACATTCCAATTACTCTGTATTGGTATTGAATAAAATTATAAACATGTGATCCTAATGCATTATTAATTAAATATTCACCTGCGACATTTGCGAAATATCCATTTGTAACCTGTCTGGATCTGACCCGCTACTGCTCTGGCTGCATTCTTCATATACTGAAGAATTGTCTTTAGAAGTCTTCTTACTGGAAGTTCTGGCAAAAACCGACGGTTTGTATTCGTCAATATAATTTGACGGCTGACTATGATGAGATAACGCGTTTTGAAAGAAGGTATTCGAGTGATCGCGGTCGGGATTCTCATTTTGTTCGGAGGGCTCGTTCTTCACCGAGCTGTAGAGTGAGAGGTCCATCTCTTTGTTGTCGTGCTCCTCGTTGCTGCAGGGGCTCGCGGCGGTCTGCGACGCGTTATACACGGCGTACTGCTCGTCCGTGTATTCGTGTGAGTATTTGACATCGCTGGAGCTGAGTGCGTGCGTCCTGTCTATGACGCTGGTGTAGTTCGGAGGGAACTTCTGAGATTCTTCGTTTTCGCGCTGCGCGACCGCCACGGCTTTTGTTATTATATCGATCACGGCGTTGCAATGCATGACCTCCCGCGCCCTCTCGGGTGGCGGTATACTGGGCACGCTCTTGAACGTTATGTGAGGCTCGTCCTCGGTCTTCACAGAGTATTTCGTGGGATCGTTATGTTTGATCGAGAGCAACGCGACCGCCGCCTGCCGGCTCTCCGAGTTCTTCATCTCCTCGGTGGAATCCGGGGACCCCATCTCCTCATATTTGAGTTTGATATCATGTTCATACTGCGAGTGAGTGACTGTGAGTGGTTTGATTATTTCCTCCAACTTTGCCGCCGTTACGCTCAGGACCTCCTAAAAATAAAGGATGCTGTTCAATATTTGGAGAACAAACGACGAGAACATTTAGATGCACGATAACAAAGACGCCAGCCAATGAGGTGCGAGCTTGCTCTTGTCACTCGTGATATCGCTAACCAAACTGATAAGATAAGCCATTAAAGTTGGATGGTTGCAGTGTCCATTTTAATTTTAATAAGAAAAATGTATTTTCACCAAGTGCGCGAAGTGAGTACGCGTAGCGCGAGATAGTACGCGCTGAAGTGGTAATTGTGTTTTAGGTAACTGTTGCATAAGTAATGGTGTTTCTTTGTTGTAGGTGTTAGTGATATTATGCGTCCTAGTTTCGTCGAGTTACACTCAGGAGGCCGACGTGAAAAATGCGCCTTGTGAAATATCTAAAAAAGACGAAAATAATCTAACTGTGAACTGTTCTCGCCGTAGCCTGCAGTCGATACCGGACTGGCCAGCACAAATTAGCCAAATAGACAAAGGTAAGCTGCACATAACTCATTGTATATAACAGGTATTATCACTGCCTTTAGTATCTTATGAGTACATACACAAGATACTAGAAACAAACAACTACAATTCAAACGGTATATGTATCGTTGCTGTGACGCATAAGTAATACTCTTATAATAAATAGACGGCGTTGGTTAATTTCCATAAAATGACATAATATACCATTAAGGTTTACAAAACATTATTAAGTGTAGCCGGCATTAACCAATCGAGAGTTAACAATAGATCGAGGGCTAGTAAATTTAAGTTATCGTTTTGTAATTATGTATACCTACAAATGTTATATTTATCCAAGATTTTACCCATTTTTGGACATTATAATAATGTGCAATTCTATCAAATACCTAAAGTAACATCATCCTCAGTAGACATCCTTCATCCTTCCGTTATCCTTCGAAATACTAATTCTACCGAACCGTACATGTTTTATTTGAGATATTTTTTCCACTGTATTTTTTTTATAAGGTTGCATACTTTAAGATGTTGCGTTAAGGATGATTTTATTTTATTAGTAAACAAATCAAACAAAAAAGTTATTCTAAATCCTAGTATAATACGTGTTCAGAAGAATTTATGTAGACTGAAGTAATATTTGTGTCTTCATTAGAGACGAAAGCCTAGTGAGTAATATAATAAACAAATTACCTATACTACCTACTAGAACTAAATCTATAACCTTCGCCGAAGATTTATTTCATGCGGGTTGATGACGAAGTTATATTTGCCATGTAGCAGTAGATAAATTAATCCACGACGATTTTTTCACGAAAATACTTGTAATTTTTTTACTAAAGGCAGGTACGATAAGTAACAATTGCAATTATTATTTACTTTATTGAACAGAAATAGCGCATCAATTCAATTTTGTTGTGGGAAGAGAAGTAATTGTCTGGTTTTCACAAACAATTCGCTCTCTTCGCTAACATTACCCGAAAATATGACATAAGTCTCACTTAAATTAATTATACGCCGTTAAATTTTAATCGTTTTAATCCCGAAGCCCTCATAACGGGTCAACGGGAATAAAGCCCTTTGCGAATGTTAGATAATCAAAATAAGCAAAATGAAAATCAGCTGCTCCATACAACATGTTACCTATGTTATTATGGGCTTGAGATTAGAATGATAAAAATTTACGTGTACAGTCTATAACAAAATATGTAATACACTTTAGGACCTTGTCGCAGTACATATTTATGTATAGAAACGTCATCCACGTTCTTATAAATAGTATTGTGAAAGGTCCTAAATTGTATACAGATTTTATGACCTCGACTGTACACCGCCTAACGATTAAGTTAACCTGTTAAATACTCGATAGTTAAATTAATGTCACTGATATATTCATAAGCAAATTTCTTCACACTAAACATTCGAGCTGTCGTGAGTTAGGAATGATATTTGGGTGTGAGGAATTGGTTTAGGTAAATGTCCACTAACTTCCGTTCGCGTACTTTGAAATCATCGTGGTGTTGATAAGAGTACGATTTTAATGTAAATGTAGGAGAACCTAGTTCGCACAAGCAAAAACAGCCAATCAGAGAATGGGATGGGCGTGGCATTCTTTTGAACACATAAAACATTCTCTGATTTGACCGACTTTGCTATGCTTGCTAACTATGGTTTTTAAATTTCGTTAAGTCAACTTTTTAGTTTTTAGCCCTTACATTTACTTTTAAAAGTCGTAGATTAACTATAACATGTTTTTTCCAATTAAGCTTGAAATATAACTAAAATTAATAAAGAAAGAACCGGCCTTAAAGAATACGAAACTAAAAAAATTAGAAGTAATATTTCATTAACTTCACTACATACGAGTATAACCTTCACACGAAAACAAGATACAAAAGTCAGCGCATCGTAAAACCACTCAAACACGGTCGAATTGGGAATCTCATTCCTTTTTTTATAACTTCTCTGACTGAGAACTCAATTAAAAGCCATCAAGTTGGGAAGACGTTAAAGATGTACTCAGTAATAATTGTATGTACAATAAGGTGTTTTACGAGTTTTTTTTTTAATTATTGTAAAGTTTTGAAGTATGAATCACAACGCCCTTTTTATTTTTTATCTATCATCATTAGTTCCAAATATGAGTTGCAAAGTTCCCAATCAGAAAAGGAGAGCGATACGCTAATATGACGTCAGCTTCCTACAAGCGCCGTACTAAATTTTGTTTAAGAAAGAGACAGGTATATCAAAAGTATGTTGTTCTATAACTTTCTTGTATTCTAAAACTTTTTAAAAATGTTTCTTAACTCGTTACACATAAACAGTAAATTATCGAGTCTAAGTATTGGATGTCGATATTTCAACGATAGTAAAGACCCTATTACTTTTCAGAGAAGCACGTACTGATAACGTTCTTCAACAACAGTATCGTCAATGTGACGCAGCTGCCGGCGGTGGCAGGCAGCCGCATCGCGATCAGCTTCAAGGCTAACGCTATCGTCGAGATCGACAAAGATGCCTTCGGCAACTTGGAGAGGCTGGTCTACTTGGACCTCAGCAAGAACCACATATCAGGTAACCATATTCCTCCTGATCTCTATCCATCATCTGCTTATCGCAGTCCACTGCTGGACATCCATCTCTGTATCATCCATTCACTCTTATTAGCCGTTTAGGCTTGTGCGTGCATTTGTCAGTCAGTCAGTTTCGTATATTTAGAAGATAGTACCTATGTAGAAAACTTTACTGATGGAAACTTGGGTCAAAATTAGCTGAGTCCCGTCGCTAAGACGAGGACGACAGAAACTCGCATTCAAATATCTCTGAGACGCTTATGGACACTGCAAAATTACGGCCACAGCTTTCACCTGAAATGTGATTCTAATAACCATATGTCAAATCCATATCCATACTAATAATATTATAAATAGGAAAGTGTGTCTGTATGATTGTCTTTCTTTCACGGCAAAAAGGAGCGACGAACTAACGTGATTTTTTAAGAGGAGATAGTTGAAGGGATGGAGGGTAACATAGTCTACTTTTTGTCCCTTTTTAGCCCCCTATTTTAGGGAACTGGCGGGCGCGAGCGAAGCCGCGGGCAAAAGCTAGTATTATATTACACACTTGAACGGTATGTTTTAAATAAAGGCGAATTCATTGATTGTAAAAAAGATGGGCTCGACAAAGTACAGCATTAAACCAACAAAATGGAACAAACGGATTCACGACACAACGTTGTTTCTAACTTATTATAACACTGCCGCGTGAATATCATTAGGTGTGATTGGTTACATAAACGGCTTACCAAAATCTAAAAAGAAACCAATTTGCTAAAATCGAGAACTTTCAACATAAAACACTCAAGAACTGGATATATCATCATTGGCCATTTTTTTATCAAATCATGATCTTTAAACTTTCTATTTCCAAAATAATACCTACATACATAATGAAGAATTAATGCTGATCAACATACTGAAGAGTCATCCTATTCCATCTACACACATCTAGAGGCTGTTATTTTTATTTAGATATCGTATTTAATGAAATAAAACATACATTTATGATATTTGTCGGTGAAACAGATAATATGTATTGGGCCTGCATGTTTGTGGTTCGTTCGTTGATTCTGGTTTCCATAGCACAAGAGAAAACCTTAGTTTTGGACCAGAACAATTAATGTGTTGTTGTCTCAATTTATTTATTTTTGTTTTCAGGTGAAGTCCTTAGAGCCGAAATTTTCCGAGGGCCATACATGGACAACGACTACAAGAACATAGCATTGGAAACCTTGAACCTTGCGCATAACGAAATCCATTCACTGGACAGATACTTGTTTCAGTTTACTCCGAATTTGACACGATTATATCTCAACAATAATCCCATTGAGATACTCGATCACGTCACCGTCCTTGCTTTATCGAGCGCCGCTAATTTGGAGGTAACGATTATGTACATGTATTTAAAACAATTAAAGTTATCGATAAAAACGAAAACTGATGTCTGCGAACGATATAAAAATACTTATCACATTATCACTTAATATTAATGTTATGGGACATTAATTTTTACTTTGACGTAAAAGCTTAAAATATATGGAATGTAATACAAGCATACTGTTTACGTATATTTCAGGTATTGGATCTATCGAAAACGGACATAACATATATCCCGTTGGACACTTTTAAAGGACTAACCAAGTTGCAGCAAATCGACTTATCGAGCAACAAGTTCGCAACCGTTCCGGAGAGCCTAAGTCTTGTTGGCAAAAGTCTCAAATATCTTACGTTTAACAATAATCCAATTATAGAACTGAATGATGACAGTTTTGTAGGTAAAACATCCAAATATTTTAAGTATAAAATAAAGACTTCATAATAAATTCAATTGATCAGACAGTACTCTTCGGCCATAGGTGCGAAACTAAGTGAGAATTTCGACAGGGACAGCTGGCAAGAAGATGCCCCACAATGAAGTCGATTGATGATGATTACAAATAATGTATCGTGGTCTTTATCAATGAAGGTATTAGTCGTTTTCGGCTACATAATGTGTACTGATACTGCATGAAAACCCTCTTTTTTCTGCGATTTGGTTTTCTCCATCGATTATTATAAGAAGATTTGTGTAGGTCCCAATTTATTGTTTGGTGCCAATTTGAATTGATGTGTTTTAGGTTTAACCAATTTGGTTGAGTTGGAAGTAGCGGAAAACGATGACCTAAACGAAGTAAAATACAGCACGTTCACCCCTCTGACCAGCTTGAGAGTGCTTCACCTATGTCACAACCGCAATCTGAGGTACATAAGCCACAGCGCTTTCAAGACCTTGAAAAACAATTGGACTCTGAAAGAGGTATGTATCCTGTATAGGAAAATTATTTTGCCCCTTAGCAAACTCACGAATACACATGAAACACACGCTAAGAGAAGATAAAGTGAAGTTTGGTACACACTCGGCAGTGATGTTGTGTTGCTATGGCTTCATGCCCTACGACTATCTCCCGCGATGGACGATGAGGGAGAGTTCCAGAAAAGTGCTGTCGCAGCACAGAAGACTAAAAAAAAAATTAACTGGCAGGCACTTATTAGTAGAGATTGTGTAACGACAGTTGCACCAAATCACCTTTATTTACATGAATAAACGTTAAATCTATCTAAGGTATGCGAAAGCTAAATATCTACCGTTATAGTAAGATGACATAAATATGAATACTTCTAGACGTCTATTCCGTAAAATTATTTCACCCGAACAACGCGTCACACGACTTTTTTATTTTAATTAATGACAAAACAAGAGTGTAAATCTTCCTAGTGGAAGATATGCAGACGGATCATCTAATGGTAAATGTTTGTCGCAAACCACACCAGTAGTTACAAATGCGCTGCCAACCTTCCCTTCCCGTGTTTGGGCCACGCGACACCCCCCACTCACTCGGCGGAACATAGCGCAGGCGCTGCTTCACGCAGGTTTTCCGGATGTTATCGCTACGGCCGAGCTGGCCCATCCAATACGAAGCGTGGCTCTTCCACAGATTTATGTTAACAGGGCACCGCAATTGTATTCCTGACGTAAAACGTTCACGTATTACGGCAATATGCTCATATACAGGAAGACGCACTGTCACTGCGTTACCAAAAAAAAAATCATACAACGTGATAATACTAGGTGCGCGCCGCGGTTTCACCTGCGTGGGTATATATTTATACCACCACCGTTATATTTTGGACAGTGGCTAGTGGCCCGCCCTTACTTTGTGTCGGGACATTTAGTTCCAATCTGTGCCAATAGATGACGTAGGGCATCGATTAAATCACACAAGTGTTTCGTTTTGTCGGTTTCCGTATAAGCCTTGTCGTTACCTTTAGAATCGCTAAATAAATAATATAGATGTAGATATAGATTAATCTGTAAGTTCTATACACTAGCTGCGCCCCGCGTTTTCACCAGGGTGGGTGTTTCACCATCGTTATATTTTGGACAATACTATAGGTACAGGACTAGTGGCCCGCCCTCACTTAGTTTCCAGAAATTCGTTCCAATCTGGGCTAATAGATGGCGATAGGCGTAGATACATCTAAACATATCTCACGAAATCCGAAATAAATAAAAGTTCGTAAATATTGCAATTCAAAATTATAATGAAGTATGATGTGTTTTCGCCAATACTATTTAAAATCATTATCTAATCTGATACTGTACAACAATCCATCTGGCCCACATTTTGACTCGCTTACTGAACAGTCTTAAAACGAGGTCAGCTGATTAATCATTTTGCTGTGTTTCCATATGAATCTTACTCGATTGCAAAATTCATCCTAAAATTGGAACATGTGTCATAATAATTAAAAACTAAAAATTTGTAGCTAAGTGATAATTTGCTTATCACTTTATTTATAGCGTAATTTACCTTGTACGTTATATCAATTAGTATTATTATTTACCCAGTATCTTTATTTGGAATTACATTTTATTTATCAGCAAAAAATTATTGATTATGATCTAATATTCTTATCTAATCTGTTCTGTAATCTATTGTGCAATAAAGAGTAATAATCTCCCTATCTATCTAACATTTGTTATGTTTACCATGTTTTTTAATTGACTTACAAAGTCCCTATACTCTACTCCTATGTCCACCTCAAGACTTATTGGTAAACCGAAAACACGAAACACTTGCGCGATGAAATCGACTTCCAACGCCATCTATTGGTCTATTTATTTGTGCTATCTAACTGCTTATTTTTCAGACTTTATTTTCTTTAGGGAAAATGAATGTTTTCATGATAGTGTTCTTCTTGTATTATGCCTTTGAAAAGACAATAAAAAACCATGTAATTAATTTCTAGGTATACTTAGATGACAACAATCTCAATGAACTCTCAACAGACTTGATGGAATGGCAAAAGTTGGACATACTGGGAATGACTGGGAACAATTGGCTGTGCAACTGTGACCTAGCTAACATAGTCACGGCACAGGGAGCAGGCAGCAAATTTCGCTTTGGAGAGATTCCTTAGTAAGTTTTTATTGTGTGTATGAGTCGAGCAGACCAATCATTCATCTTAAGTTACCATTTTTTCCTAAAATTTTGTTGAAACATAATATAGTATAATGAGAAAAGTAATTGTCGTTTTTGAACATGTACCTATTACTTGATTTTGCCAAAAATACTTACTTTACCAATTATTTATGTTTTAATAAAGGAATATTTTGACAACTTTCCTGATGGAGAATATTAAGATATATTTTTTATAGATTGATCTCTGGCCTATTGAATAGACACTTAGTATCTTGCAAGATTTATGACAACAACTTACCTATAAATAAATATTTTTAAAGTAATTGTGGATATAAATAACTGTGTAAGACAATGTTTTATGGCGCATTCCTATCTGTTCAATAGATACGAAGCTCAGTTTATAGTTGAATAACTGTTAATGTAATTTTATAGTTTTGTAGAAAATACACTATGTCATCATCACATCTTCTGATCATCCATTAAGTGTATGACAATGCAATTTAATGCTTTCAGTTGTGCTACACCTATGCGACTGAGTGGAGAATACATTACTAACATAACTGGTTCCTTCTGTCCTACATTTGATAAAACATTTTCCACAAAAAAAAGTTTCAGTATAACAGACTTGAAACCTAAACATGTACTATGGAGCATATTTGGAGTTACGAGTGTAGTTGCATTTGGAATGATGACAGGCTGGGTTTTCCAGGCAATGAAGAACATCTACAAGAAGAAGATTAAGACTCAACCAATACACTATATTAATTTGAATTCAGAGTCTTCATTTGCATAAAAACTGTTGAAGATATAAATAAATTTACTTTTTATTGTTGAATAGTTAAAGATTTATAAAAATTACCTGTATTATTAATAGATATTATTGTAATAACTGTTTAGAGTTTTAAATATATTCTAGGTTACAATCAATGTTTCATTCAAGATCTCACCTCTTTAGGGCCGCACAATGAATTAGCATACTGTAGAAATTGTTCTAATAATCTCTCCGACTTGTGTGATAGTTCTCTGAAAGTATGAAATTCATCCAGCTTGTGTGCACAACTTCCACACACCACCTGTGGCAGCAAGTCCCCAGGATACACCTAAAAATATTTGCATCATTAGATACAAAAGTTTCACAACATCACAGTCATTAAGAGATGATGTGGCCAGTGACCTTTTGCAAGTGTAATCATAGGTGATGACTCATAGGTAGTAAATCTGATAACAAACAACATCTAAATATCCCACTAAGTTTACTTTAATGCTTTAGGCAGCAAGAAAAGGGGAGATGCAGTCCCCTGCAGATTGATTCCCTTAAAATATACATCTAAATTTAGAAAATATTGAATTCTCAAAATAGCAGTGTATAATGTGGATAAGCAGGGAGCATGCAAGGTATAGGTGTGGGGGCGAGGCGCGAGGGGCGCGGGCGCGCGGCGAGCGAGCGCGAGGCGAGGGCGCGAGAGCCTCGGGAGAGGCGGGGCGAGTTGATCTCCGTGCGCTCCTTTGTTATCAGCGACACGGCTCGCCCGAGATATCGCGCTTGCTTACCACACACACCCGTCTATCACTTCCCCGAATGACATTAGTCATACGGCCGAGCACTCAACGCGTGGGCCGTAATATGATATCACAATGCGAAAATACCCAACACCCGCGAGAAAGTTAATGGCGCTTATCAGCATCCACAATCTCATACGCTTACGCTAAACTTTCACACGAGGAAAACGGCATCTTCCTGGTGCTTTACATAGGAAATAGTTAAAGATTATTACCATTATCGATAAATATGTCATTATCATATCAGAAAGCCGTGATTTCTCCTTATCACGGTCAAAAATTGGAAGTTTAACATCACTGCAATTATCGCCACAGAATGATAAACAAAGGCGACACACTGAATGGAACTTCGGCGGCAAATTACACATATTTAGAAATCAAAACAGAAAAAGGCGATCACAACGAAAGAAAACATTTAGAACTGAATCGAGTAACTGATATAAAAATTAAAAGGTTTTGATGAAAATATAACTCAGCATGCGATGATAGAATACATCACATCGCGATTGTCAACCAAACGAACGAGCAAGCTACACACACATTCAAAGAGTCCATTGTTTACGCTACGATGGACATTGCGTTTGTATGCTGGGGCTTGTTTTCGTTTACACACTGATAAAATGATAACATTATCAGTTTTATCTCTAATTATTTATTATCAACTGAGATTTTTACAGAGAATAATAATAATGATAAGAACTTAGGTATTTCAAATAGGTCCTTGTAAACTAGTAACTCAAAGAGATAATATCAAAAATTCAAAATCCGTTCGTCAAAGGATGCTTTTGGAAAAAATATTCCTTGATCGTTTTTTGCAAACTTATGTTAGAGATAAACTCTTACTACTCTAAGAGAAGCCTTAATGTTAAACTCTGACATCTCTTGAATTAAACTCTACGGAACTTCTGTAATCCCTTCATGAATGACTTTTTATTTCGAGTAGGTATATTTAAAAGATACCAAAGGTTTTTTTTATTGTATATATTGAATAAATTCTACAAGATCATTATTGAATTATACAAATACATGTCTAAAGTTTCTTTTTTAATACGATCGCGATGAACATCAATAAACCTAACTCATTTTATGCTCACAACAAACTATCTTACTTATACAATCAATGAAATTAATTAATGGCGCCACTGCCACTTATTAACGTCATATAGTATGATAGCACCTTAGATTAAGGTAGCACCTAACACCTTACAATAGTTATAAAACAGGGGAACTCCGTTAGTTAAATAAAAATCGAACTACGAAACTTTCTTATCGCATTGTAAAAATACAAGCTGTGGGCTTCCTAGCCATCATATCGTAAATGCCTACCTAAATTAAGTTTATATGATCAGTTTAATAACATCATTAATCGTTGGATAATATGTCAACATTCTTCAATGCGTTACATTTACACTTTCCTATGATTCAAGATTTATTCAAAAATTATAATTATTGGTTCGTTCTCTTTGACCGAAAGAACTAATATACGATAATTAACTGGCAACTCTTTTTTTGGTTTACACTGGCAACATTGATAATGTCAAAATAGAAAAGTCATTAGGTATTTTATGGTCACCATTATTTTAATGAAGAGTATTATCTATTTTAAATATTATAATAAATATTTGCTTAAATATTCGTACTACGTTACAATTTAACGACATTACACGCTTATTTTAATTCTGAAATCTTAATTTTATAAACGCTTCAAACTCTAAAATTTTAATTATCAAGATAGATAGCATTCAGTAGACATTATTAAATATCTATTGTTCGACAACGGGTTCGATGATATGTACGCTTGTCCTCGGTCCTTTTTTTTCTAGGAATTAATATCAATGTTAGAAAGAGAAAACTATAGCGTACTTAGGATGTCTTTGAAGGCTTTATAGATGAATCATTTTTTGACTGACATGAGTAGTTGCGACTGTCGCGGTGACATTGACAGAACAGCTATAATAAATAATCACAAAGAGAGATTGATTTTTGATTTTCTTCTATCTAGTTTGTTTTGTGTTTTCTATTTGAATTTATTATGTTTTGTAATTTGTACTCATACTTGTGTAATTATTCATATCAAATATAATAAAAATTAATATTATTGTTCAGTATGAGTAGTCCTTTGGTTTAAAAAATGAATCCCAATTCTAATTCCTCGATAAATGCGGAAAGTGCTGAAACTATTAGTGTAACCACGACAGCTGATACAGCGCCGTTAGTGGGCAATGAAGCAAGTAGCTCAAACTATGGGCAACTAAACAATGGAGACTTTCAGGTAAACTTTATTTGGTGGCAATATTTCATTATCATGTCAATGGTTATGTTGAAATTTTACATATTCCAATATATATTTATTTGTTAACATAATGTCTGATAGGGTAAACAACTTAGAATTACAAAATATGGAAAACTCGAGAGCTACAAAATAAATTACAAATAACATAAATGTCCCCTAAATCGCTGCCCTGAGTCTTTGTGCCAGGAAACTTAGTATGATTTCCTCTCTGGATGGCCAAAATTAAACATACTTATACTCATTTCTTAGGATTCTGTGGAGGATGATTTACATGGCAGTCATGGAGTTAGGCGGAGAAATCCAGTGCAAAAAATTGAGCCAGGCTCCATGAATGCACTCTCAGCCAGGTATGAGGTAAGTATTGATATGAGCTAAATAGCAAATGCTGTATTTGTTGAGCTATCTCTACTATTACAAATGTTTTTCAGAGTCTTGACTATGACACATGTGAAAACCATCTCTTACTAGATGAAGAACGCAAGAGGGGATATGCTTTCATAGTATGGAAGGATATGGCAAGATGGTTTGTCATTCTGCTGATTGGAGTAATAACAGCTCTTATAGCATTTGTAATAGACATTTGTATAGAAGAATTCTCAAACATCAAGTATAAAGCATTGAAGAAATGTATCCTTTTTTAATAATGCTTGTTCCAATAACAGGGTTGAGTGGCCTTTGGCTTGCTTTGAATATTAAGGACTAAAGATTTATATTGGTATTTTTTAAGATTTAATACTTTTACAATTTCCTTAACTGGTGTTTTCAGCGGTTGATAAGTATGTGCTGATAGACAGATTGTACATTCCATACCTGCTCTGGGTGTTGTCTAACATTTCTATTGTATTCTTTGGGTCAATGCTGGTTGCATATGTGGAGGTGAGTATATTGATTTTTCTGGAAACCCAATCTATTTGAAGGTGTAACTCAAAAACATAATATTTCAAAATGGTATTTATGTTAATTATGTAGCAGTTAATGAATTCTCAGGAAAAATATCTGGAGACCCTGGTCTCCTTCGATAAACAAACAAAGTGCCTAAGAAGTCCTTATTTGAGAGTTCATTATCTTTATATTATACTAAAGAACTAATTAGATCATTCATGTGTAGTTTAGAAATTTATCTACTATTGTAGCATGTATGGTATGTATATAGATGCATATACTATGTTATCAATGCTAATATATGTAATATAATGCATAATCATTCTTGGTATTCATGTCATGATGTTATCTTGTGAATAATAAATAGAGCAACATGTCACACGGGTTAAGTGTCTAGCTTCATATTCTACAATCAAATAGTAAAATTCAACTATGCAATATGTTTTTATATTATGTTTTTAAATTGTTTATTGCCTCAGTTACATGTATTAAAACACATTGGGGATATGTCTGTTAATAGAAGTGGGTATTACTAGGCCTTTTCAAATGAAAAGAAGTAACCAACCACTAAGTTTGTTGCTTACCAAGAATTTTTTGATGAAGACATTTGTGTCTTCTCTGTAGAAAAAGCAGTACTTAGACAGACATGTGTACAGTCGAGTTCAAAAATATGTATACACTTAGGACCTTGCCACAGTACATATGCATAAGAAAAACGCTTCAAACTTTCTTATAAATATGTATTTGTACCAAGGTCCTAAAGTGTATACATATTTTTGAACTCGACTGTACATAAGGGTTCTATGTGTGTTTTTTTTAATAGCCAGAGATTTTTGAAGATCGAATCTATAATTGACATTGATATTGAAGAGTTTGTAGTTTGAGTTACGTGCTAGACTACTGCCTCGTCTCGTGTTGTATCGTGTCGGATCTCCCGTGCATGTTCCGTTTTCAAACAATAATTTGGCTGCTACCTTACCTAACGATAATTATTTATTAAATTGCACCATGTTACAATAGTAGTCTTAGAACTAACGCAGTATTTACATACATATGTATAGGTCGGTAACATGGACCCTGTAACAACTTATACATATATGTAGTTTTACTAAATGAGAATTAGCCAAGTAGGTCTCACCATATTGATTTTGGCACCTATTTAAATATCATTTCTTTTGACGGTAAACGCTACAAACAAAACTTGCCACAGACCTTGGCTACCATTTCACATTTATGTATTTGATGGGATCTAGTTTTACTAAAACCAGCTTTTATTTATTTCGCAGTATTAAACATTTTTCATGTGATTTAGCCTGTAGCTGCTGGTAGTGGCATTCCGCAAGTGAAGTGCTACTTAAATGGCGTGAAGGTCCCGCGCGTGGTCCGCATCAAAACCCTGCTCGTGAAGGCGGTCGGCGTCATCACCGCCGTCGTGGGAGGCTTGGCTGGTGGAAAGGTAATCTTTGGCAACTTTATTATTTCAAAAATGCTGAATTCATATAGCTTTTTTTTTGTTTGACGCTTTGACGGCCTCGATTGCGCAGTGGCTAAGATGTTCATCCGAAGCGCGATAGATCCCGGGTTCGATTCCCGGTCAAGTCATTTAAGAAAACTACATATTCCTAAATTTTTTGGGTCTGGGTGTTCTGGGTTGACGCCCCAGTAAATTATCGTCACCTGGTACTCATAGTACAGGGGTTGTCCTAGTTTGAGACCAGGTTGATTGGTGTGATTGTCTGGCGCATTATTATTTTGTATGAATAATAACTTACTATTTAAGTCGGTTTAAAAAAAAGTACCTACTCAACATGTATAATTGTAGGAAGGTCCAATGATCCACAGTGGGGCAGTGGTAGCAGCTGGAATTTCTCAAGGAAAGAGCACCACTTTTAAAAGAGATTTTAAGATATTCCAATACTTCCGTGAGGATCACGAGAAAAGGGATTTCGTGTCTGCCGGTGCCGCCGCTGGAGTTTCAGCAGCTTTCGGCGCTCCCATAGGTAAGCGACGTGATAATTGGGTATTTGACTAATCTCGATATAGTAAAAAATATTCATACTTTATCAGAATATTGGTAAATAAGAACCAATGGCCAACATTTTCATTTAAAAATATAACGTCTAGCTGGTTTTGTGAGCATTCAACGTTTCATGGGCAAGTCCATTTTTAAAGTATAATAATTAAAAAAAGTAATTATTTCATTGAACTACCCGTACATTTTCCACCAACTTTTATTATAAAACCATTTACTTAAACGAAACATTTGATATAGCTACCAAACAAAATTTACTAGACGCGCACACAGAAGTTTGAGTTGTGACGTCACAATTCAATAGCCATTTGTATAGAGCGTTTTTGGGCTTGCCCAAAATATGTGCTCTTAAAGTTGTGATATCTCAGGTAATTCAAATGAGAATCAAGTGATTCTTTCAACGATGTTTCTTAAATTGAGGCGTCTTTTGATTAAACACATAAAAAATTTTAGTCAAATACCCAATTCAAACGAAATCTGTAAAGCAAAATAGCACAAAATAAATAGACGCAAGGTCGGATTCAGCTTTATAATATCAGAGTTTCTAATACTTAATATAAACGGGACTTGCGAGGATATTTAAATAATAAGTGCTTAGCACTTACTGCTTGACATTTCGTCTGCGTTATAAAAGCCGTGGTCACAAACAGAGCGTTTATATGAAGTATTGTGTAATACACGCCAAAGTTTAAAAACATATAGAAGAGTTTCTAGTTTGTCCTATGCGCTAGGCAGTATATCGTATCATATCTCTCCCGCGCATGTTCCTTTTTTTATGTAATAGGTGGCAGACGAGCAGACGGAACACATGATGGTAAGCGCCGCTCATAGACACTTGCAATACCAGTAGAGTTCGAGTGCGCTGCCAAACTCATACCCCATTTCGTCCTATTGGGCCTCCGATACCCTCACTCATTCGACGAAACACAGTGCAAGCGCTGTTTCACGCCGGTCTTCTGTGACGGCCTCCTTCCAATCGAGCCTGCCCATTCATGCCGAAGCGTGGCACTCTAACTGTCTCACGCACGCCGAACCTTGTATGTGTGCGTAACCTGTTAAGCGCGCAATTTAGACAGTGTTTATCTTGTAAAAGAAGACTGCATCTAGAAAAAAGAGAGTCAATAATTTTAACAGCTTATGTAATCTAGGTGGAGTTCTATTCTCATTGGAAGAAGGCACAAGTTTCTGGAACCAGGCGTTGACATGGCGAACATTCTTTGGCACGGTGGTGTCCACATTTACTCTGAAACATCGCTCTGTCGGCGTACCATGGTCACCCTGGGGAGCTCAGCTATCCAGGTAAGTTATCAGATATTTTGCTCGTATATACCTACTTGGAACATGTATTTTAGAATAGTGGCCATGGCGCTTGCAACTGCGCGGAAATATCGGAAACCCAAAAATAAGCTACATGGATGGATAGCAATCCCGTATATGCTAATGTCAGTAAACACTAATGGGGGCTACCGAAAATCCGTTAAATGGCGTGCATGTAGACTGAGGTCCAACTTCAACGTCATTGGTCGTTTAGTGACATTTTGACATCTCACATCAAAAATAACCAATCACCGTGTAGTTGGACCTCAATTTACACGTACGCCATCTATCGGATTTTCCACACGCGGTAACCCCCGTTACACTCTAAAATTGAAGGTTCTATGTCTGCTAGAAGTACCTTAGAAATGATCGGTCAGTCATTGAGTGAGTTAGAAAACAATAAAATGTACCTATGTTACTTAATTTTTTCAGGTCTTTTGAACTTAGGAAAGATGGAACCTTTTCCATTTCAGTTCTATGAGCTGCCAGTTTTCGTCTTTTTTGGAGTCATAGGCGGGGTGTTAGGAGCGTTGTGGAATTATATCAACTATAAGCTAGCCGTGTTTCGAATAAGGTAAGTAAAGATAGATCTTACATGACTATACTATGCTCATTTGGGTATTCAAGTGTTTCTGAACCGTGAAAAAGCGACGCTTCGGCATGAACGGCCTGTTTGTTGTTGGACCTGAATGATAGGCCTCACAGAAAACCGACGTAGCAGATTAGAGTCGTTTTATTTCAGAGTTCAACTCTAAATTAAATTAAGTTTCATACATTAGCCTCAAATCGTATTTTTGAGTCGAGTCCTAAAAATTGAGGCGAGTTTCGATTGAAAAGGTTTAAAAACCTCGAGTCCTTTCATCACTAAGAGGCCCAATAAGGACATAAGGGCAGTGTTAGTCCCTCAAAACATTCGCTGTCACAGACTTTCTTGACGCATAATATATCTGATGTACAGGTATATAACGGCGCCATGGTTGCGCGTGGTGGAAGCTTGCATGGTGGCCGCAGCGAGCGCCTCTTGCGGTTTCCTGATGATGTTTCTGCTCAATGATTGCCGGCCTCTCGGCGAGGATCCCACAAAAGTACCCTTACAGGTGAGTACGAATCTTGATCCCTTTTTTTATAAGAGTAGGATTCTTGGGGGCTGTTGCGTGGTAAAATTCGCTAGATGGCGTACCTACTTGTTGGTCTGAGGCTCAACAACATAGGTTGTTTCGTTCATCAAATTGATATATTACATTTAAAATTAATGTATATGGTGAAAGCGCCATCTAGCGGAATTTTCACGCGTCATAGTTCCTATTTTGGTGTAGTGGCGGAATAAAAAAAATGCTATGTACAGACAACCATACATTAGGTCACCTCAATTGATGTTCAACCTAATGTGCTGGACAGTAAGATGAGAGTGATTGAAAAAAATCGGTTTTGTGCTTTGATGATTCCAGCTCTACTGCGCAGACGGCGAATACAACGCGCTCGCGGCCATATGGTTCCAAACGCCCGAAGCTTCGGTGCGGTCGTTCCTACACGACCCCATCGGGTCTTACCAGCCAGTATCCATCCTCCTCTTCGTGGTTTGCTACTACCTGCTGTCGGCGTGGACGTTCGGGCTGGCTGTCTCAAGTGGCCTGGTTCATACCGAATTTGCTCACTGCGCCGCTGGGACGACTTTTTGCAGTTTGCTGCGAAATGCTTCCCTGTCATTGTAAGTTGCACAGATTCATTCTGGATATACATTTACTACTAGCTGTTACCCGCGACTTAGTATCTTTGGTAGCATTTAAATTATTACTTAAATAATTATTTATTCACCCCCCCCCCCCCCCTTTAACCCGTTACAACCCCTTTTCGCAATAAACTAGCTTATGTTCTTTATTTTAGCAAAGGATTGCAACACAACAAATGGTTGTCAATGTTGGTTACCATTGACTGACATTACGAATTCGATGACGTTTGACGTTTGTCTATCTGTCTGACGTTTGACGGAACAAACCACAGACTAAGAAATGAAAACTATCCAAAAAACCCTAACAAACCAAACCGTTTAACGTCACATTGACAGACATTGACATGACAGTTGCTTTTTTTGTCTTTGGTCACCGTCGTCTCACGCGTCTTGTCATTGGTAAACATTGAAAATGGTCATCTTTTTTTATTTAACCACGAAACTGTGCATTATATGGAATTCATTGTATTTTTCTCGTAATAAGCAATTTTTTCTCCGATTTTTAATTTAGCGTACATAAACCCAACCCATAATGGGACAACTCCTTTGATGATCGGTCAGTCATTGAGTGAGTTAGAAAACAATAAAATGTACCTATGTTAATTTTTTCAGGTCTTTTGAACTTAGGAAAGATGGAACCTTTTCCATTTCAGTTCTATGAGCTGCCAGTTTTCGTCTTTTTCGGAGTCATAGGCGGGGTGTTAGGAGCGTTGTGGAATTATATCAACTACAAGCTAGCCGTGTTTCGAATAAGGTAAGTAAAGATAGATTATCTTACATGACTATACTAACGCCCATATGTGGGTATCCAAATGTTTCTAAACCCTGAAAGAGCCACGCTTCGGCATGAACGGCCTGTTTGTTGCTGGACCTGAGTGATAGGCCTCACAGAAAACCGACGTAGCAGATTCGAGTCGTTTTATTTCAGAGTTCAACTTTAAATTAAATGAAGTTTCATACATTAGCCTCAAATCGTATTTTTGAGTAGAGTCCTAAAAATTAATATAATAAATAAATTCACACAACATCTCATACATTGACCTGATTCCGTAGTAAGTAGCTTATGCACTTGTGTTACAGACATCAGACAACAGAGGATCACAAATATAATACTTAATACATATATAACACCCAGACACTGAACAAACACAAGTGTTCATCACACGAATGTTTGTCCAGGGTGGGGATCGAACCCACGAAAATTGAGGCGAGTTTCGATTGAAAAGGTTTAAAACCTAGTCTTTTCATCATTAAGAGGCCCAATAAGGACATAAGGGGCAGTGTTAGTCCCTCAAAACATTCGCTGCACGACTTTCTTGACGTATAATATATCTGATGTACAGGTATATAACGGCGCCATGGTTGCGCGTGGTGGAAGCTTGCATGGTGGCGGCAGCGAGCGCCTCCTGTGGTTTCCTGATGATGTTTCTGCTCAATGATTGCCGGCCTCTCGGCGAGGATCCCACAAAAGTACCCTTACAGGTGAGTACGAATCTTGATCTCTTTTTTTAATAAGAGTAGGATTTTTGGGGGCTGTTGCGTGGTAAAATTCGCTAGATGGCGTACCTACTTGTTGGTCTGAGGCTCAACAACATAGGTTGTTTCGTTCATCAAATTGATATATTACATTTAAAATTGAATAATTAATTTATTTATTTATTTAAAGTTGAATTATTTAATGTATATAGTGAAAGCGCCATCTAGCGGATTTTGCACGCGCCATAGTTCCTATTTTGGTGTAGTGGCGGAATACGGGAAAATGCTATGTGCAGACAACCATACATTAGGTCATCTCAATTGATGTTCAACCTAATGTGCTGGACAGTAAGATGAGAGTTGATTGAAAAAAAATCGGGGTTTTGTGCTTTGATGATTCCAGCTCTACTGCGCAGACGGCGAATACAACGCTCTCGCGGCCATATGGTTCCAAACGCCCGAAGCTTCGGTGCGGTCGTTCCTACACGACCCCATCGGCTCTTACCAGCCAGTATCCATCCTTCTCTTCGTGGTTTGCTACTACCTGCTGTCGGCGTGGACGTTCGGGCTGGCTGTCTCCAGTGGCCTGTTCATACCGAATTTGCTCACTGGCGCCGCCTGGGGACGACTTTTCGCAGTTTTGCTGCAGAAATGCTTCCCTGTCATTGTAAGTTGCACAGATTGATTCTTGGGATATATACTTTTACCTTAGCTGTTACCCGCGTGGAATAGTATCTTTGGGTAGCATTTTAAACTATTTACTTAATAATTATTTATTCACCCCCCCCCCCCCTTTAACCCCTTACAACCCCCTTTTCGCAATAAAAACTAGCTTATGTTCTTTCTCAGGGTCTAGACCAGATGGTCAGATGGTTTGGTACCTATACAGATGTATAGGTAGGTACCAAACATTCAAATCCGTTCAGTAGTTTTGGCGTAAAAGAGTAACAGATAGACAGAGTTACTTTCGCATTTATAATATTAGTTAGGATTGACATAATGAATAGATTACACTGTAATCAAATTTAACAAAATTTAAAATATGTAAGTAAGTTAGTTTTTTTTTATTTGCAGAATCTAATACCTAATAAATTTTCTATAAACAGGCGATAGACCCGACTAAGTACGCGCTGATCGGCGCGGCGTCGCAGCTGGGCGGCGTGGTGCGCATGACCATCTCGCTGACGGTGATCATCATCGAGACCACGGGGCAGATCTCCAACGCGCTGCCCATCATCATCACGCTCGTCGTCGCCAAGTGGACCGGGGACTTCTTCAACGAGGTCACTATCTTTTTTTTTTTTTTTTTTTTTTTTTATGATATTACTAGCTTTTGCCCGTGACTTCGTTCGCGTGGACTTCAGGTTCGTAGAAACCTCAAAAATTCTAGCCTATGTGTTATTCTGATGTATAAGCTATATTGTGGTAAAGTTTCATTCAAATCCATTCAGTAGTTTTTACGTGAAAGAGTAACAAACATCCATACATCCATACTTATAAACTTTCGCCTTTATAATAGTAATAATAGGATAGGTGGCAGACGATGGATCGCTTGATGGTAAGCGATTGCCGCCGCCCATAGACACCTGCAATACCAGTGGAGTCACAAGTGCGCTGCCAACCTTTTAGTTGTTGGACCTGACGTCAACGTAACGCCATCTATCGGATTTAGCAAAAACCCTAATTTTTCGAACATAGCTCGGGTTTGCGCTCAGCTCGGAGGGAAGGAATGGGGTAAATCTATCGGATTTTGCATTTGCAAAAACCCTCATTCGAAATATAGTCGACCCGGGAATCGAACTCGGGACCCCAAGATCATGGCCGGCCAGGTACTTAAACCACTAGTGACTAGACCCGTGGTCGTCAAACTGCGGCCCCTTAATTAATAGTAACTACACATCCGTACCAGGATCCGCACCAGGTGGACCGACGATCTGGTAAAGGTCGCGGGAGTCCATTGGATGCGGGTGGCACAGGACCGATCTGTGTGGAGAACTTTGGGGGAGGCCTATGTCCAGCAGTGGACGTCTAAATGATGATGATGACACATCCGTACTTCACATATAATGCGGCCCGGACCTTAGTGCTCACATTGTTATGTGTGGCTCTTGAGCAGTAAAGTGTGACGACCGCTGGACTAGACCAACGGGACGTGATATATATTTTTTAATCAACAGGGCATCTATGACATCCACATCCAACTGGCGGCCGTCCCCCTCCTCCCGTGGGAGCCGCCGCCGCTCACGCACAACATCTACGCGTCGGAGGTGATGTCGCACCCGGTGTTCACGCTGCGCACGGTGGAGAACGTCGGCCACATCGTCGAGCTGCTGAAGGTGGTGTCCTACAACGGGTTCCCTGTTGTCGACCCGCCGTTGGCAGACGACTGTAAGTGTGTACTTTACCCGTGGGAGCCTCCGCCACTGACTTCCAACTTCGCGCAGGAGCCCTCGTCATTATCTCGCAACTACGCATGACTTTGCCATACCGTTTCCATAGTAACGTGTTCCTGTTTATACTCTGATTCATAATCATGTAAGTAAACTGACAGATGTCAATGTGTCATCCCCATATATTATCACTCAATTTGACACATGCAAAATGTCAAAATGCATAGAAACTTGTCATTTTCATCTGTCAGTTTACTTTACATGATTATGAATCACAGTATACGTTACGAGCTAATACTCTGATTTCTAATCATTTGGAGTAAACTGACAGATGCAAATGTCAAGTTTCTATTCAATTTGACATTTGGTATCTGTCAAATTGAGTGATAATGTACATGGGGATGACACATTGACATCTATCAGTTTACTCCACGTGATTAAAAATCAGAGTTTAAAAGCGCGTCGACGCTCGTAGGTAGTATTTTTAGGCCTCTTCTTTATTACGCCACTCCCTTCGGTCACCAGCTAGCCTCATCCATTGTTTCCCCACCACCCTTACAATATCGTCGGACCAACGGGCAGGTTGTCTACCCACAAGACGTCGCCCCAATCTTGGCTGCCATTCGGTAAGCTTTATAGTCCACCTATCATCCTTGCACCTTGCCAGGTGTCCTGCCCATAATATTACTCATACGATAATAATGTTTCCAGGCTGAAGTGACGACATACAAGCGCCTCAGGGGCATGATCCTGCGCTCCCAGCTGTTGGTTCTGCTGCAGAACAAGCTGTACAACGAGAACGCCAACACGGCCTGGTCCAACTTCAACGTCGATATGAACGTCTTCAGGAAGCAGTACCCGCGGTATCCCTCCATAGACCAAGTATGTTTCATCATAATTCTGGTGGTTTTTTTTTGTGTGAATCTAGAAAGGCAGATGAGCAGACAGATCACCCGATGGTAAGCGATTGCCGCCGCCCATAGACATCAATTAGTATAGTTTTTTTAATTCTTTTAAAGAAAGGCTATCTTGTGTGTAAAATCCGGGTCCCCAGTGGCTCATCATTTATCTAGACTTACAGCACGTACGTACAGCCACACATCAAAGTATACACAACTGTCAAATTTCTTCAATCGACTTTCATTTTACTGTCATACACATTAGGTTGAATATCAAATGAGGAAATTTGACAGATTGTGGTAACCTGATGTGTGGCTGACTGTACAACCCAACCATACATAGCATGTAAGTCTTATGGGTATTAGAAACGAACTGCAAATTAATGTAGTTATGCAGACTATAAAACGACCGATGCAAATGTCATTATGAAATTTTGCATCTATCAAAAGATATTAGTAAATTAAAATAGTGCCTACTTTAATTACTTTTTGGATCTCAAGTACACTCAGCGACATACCCATATTAATATTAAACTTTATACGCTGAGTCCGAAATATCGGAGCCACTGTGAATGTTCTGTTAAAATTATCTACGTCGGTTGTGTTGATACTGCATGCCATGAATATTGCTAAGTATTTGGAGTTAGTAGTTATTATTTCCTAGCTCGAGATATCAGACTGGGAGAAGACGTGCACGATCGACCTGCGGCCGTACATGAACCCGTCGCCGTACACGCTGCCGCACCGCGCCTCGCTGCCGCGCCTCTTCCGCCTGTTCCGCGCGCTCGGCCTGCGCCACCTGCCCATCGTTAATGACGTCAACGAGGTACGTACACACACATCGAACTATATCTTATCTTACTGTCATACACATTAGGTTGAATATCAATTGAGGATATTTGACAGGTTGTGGTAACCTGTACTTGCATGCCACCAATTACTGCCTTATGATGATTGCCTCTAAGCTAAAACCTATACTCTGATTTATAATCATGTAAAGCAAACTGACAGATGAAAATGACAAGTTTCTATGCATTTTGACATTTTGCATGTGTCAAATTGAGTGATAATGTATGGGGATGACACATTGACATCTGTCAGTTTACATGATTAAAAATCAGAGTGTAGATACAGTGTGAACGCGTTAAAAGTGTCGCCGCCAACACGCATACCTGGGTGCCAATCTCGGTTTTCGCCTTCTATGTCGAGTCGAGTTCATGGAACGCATAGACCAATAGGAGAACAAGATAAGGAATGTCGACTATAATCTGTGTTCTCCTATTGGTTGTGCGGACTCATGGTAGACTCGATATAGAAGGCGAAAACCGAGAATTGGCCTCCTGAGTACTTGAGTCTTTTTTTTATAAATTTACAGGACATCTCATACATTGACCTGACTCCGTACTAAGTAGCTTATGCAGTTGTGTTACAGATATCAGACAAGAGAGGATTTCAAATATAATACTTAAATACAATATTATTACACCCAGACACTGAAAATACACAAGTGTTCCTGTTTGTCACATGTCCCACGACCTTTGGCGTATGAGGCATATTTCAGCCGATGTTTTTGTATTAAACATTTATTGATGTTGTATCACTCAGGTGGTTGGCATGGTGACGCGGAAGGACATAGCCCGGTACCGCGTGTGGAGGCACCGCGGACACATGGGCATGGAGGAACTGCTGCTCTCTAGCGAAATTTAAACCTGCCATATAGATCAATTATTAATGGAACTTCTATGTGATCAATTTATTAAATTATTGCATATTATTTCTGATATTGTAGTATTATATTTCTATGATTAGTTAATCATTTTATGGACATGTCGCAGCCGGATCATATAATCCGCCGTATTACATACAACTAGCTGTTTTAAAAAAACAGGGCCGTTTTGCAATGTGGCTGTTTGTGAAAAAAACATGGCCTGCTTTATTAAAGAACGTATTTCAATGACAATGCGGCTAATCTTGCTGCGACATAAACCTTGATATTATGAAAATTTGTTAAAAGATTTTTTGTACCTAAATGATTTTATTTATTTTAAGTAGGCATTAAACTTGACTTAAGGTAAAGTAGGAAATTGTTGTGGAGCTCAGATTTCCCCATTTATGGTGATGAGAGTGCACTGCAGGTTTGTAGAGGCTATGTATGCTTCTTTGCTCCATTTCCAGACAGAGAGGCCTACACAGAGACTTTGGGTCATGTAATGTGAAAGAAAGATTTGTACTTATACTACCACCTACCTATCTTTTTTGTAATCTGGATTTGTCACTCCTAATGTTTACATTTAACAATATTACTTGTTAAATTTATTTGTGTGTTTGCTTCATGGGTAGTTAATTAGTGAAAAGTTAATACAATAAGGCACAAAATATGTGAAACAAAAACAAAGGAGAATCAATATTCAATCAATGTTGTTTTGGTGTTTTGTGAGAATATTTTATTGTTAGTCATTAATTGGTGTATAAAATACTCACATCTACCTAAAAGTCATAAAATAGTGGCTCTTTCAGTCTCAATAACAATAGTGATACATATGAAATTCATTCTCCTGCCCTGTTCCCAAGTTATCTGGGTTTGGACTTAGGACAAACATTCCACTTGTATCTATGTGCCTGTATTTGCCATTGATTCCTTGGCTTTTTTTAATCATATCATTCATATAATGTTTGATAAATATGATATAGCTCTCCCAAAGCCTACAGTATCAATAAATATTTAATTTAATTTTATGAGATGATTGTTAACTTTCATTGTGATAGTAATTAGGAATAGATAATTGTACAGCAGAAATAAAAATTAAGGGTACATTTACACTAAGTCAATCCTAAAAAGTTAATTTACTATCTATTATTATAAAAAAAAATGTATTTGAAGCTCATAACTTTTACTTTAATCATAACCTCTACAGATATTATTGTTGACCACTCGTACTAACAACTGGGTGTTATATTAAAGTTTTATAGAAATATTTCATAGTTTATTATTGATGTTTGATATAAAATATTATGAATAAACTATACAAGTGCGTAAATGTAGTTTTTTTATTTTAACACATACCTAGGTACTTCTCCTTGAAGTTTAACTTATACAGGTAGGTAACAGTAGTTATATATTATAGAAAATTGGTACATAATAGCATCAGGTCCACTATTAAATTAATAATTACATATAACACTCCACAATCAAATAGTTCGAAGAAAATTATTAATTGTTCACGAATAACTCCCAGCCGATTCCTGTCCATAAATTAAAGAACAAGATAACTGGTAATATCACCAATATCAATAGGATGTAGTTCACGAATTCATCCATTTCTTTCTTATTTTGTTTCGCATTAAATAAGTTTTAGTTCTAACCTCTAAATTTTAAGATCAATCAAACAAACAGCTGTTTTATCTGTCAGTGTCAAATAATTTTGAAACGTTCAGAAATTAATATGCCGCATTGCAGCGGAAATGGAAACTTTAATTTACAAGAAAATATGTTATACATTTATATTTTTTTAATTAGCTGTTTAGGTTTAATTTATAAATAAAAAAACAGTAATTGGCTAAGTCTTAAGCGCGCTCTTTATATACTTAGCTTAGGTAGGCGCTTTGCAGACGGCGCGTGGGCGGACTTATTGCCAGCGAAGTAGTATCAGCAAAGTTCCCGGATTAGAGCACTTTTCGACCTCAATGCATTGGGAACTTTGCTGGTACAAAATTAAGTATGAGTCTGCCTGCGGCGCAAACACAACGCTCACGAGAGAATAAATTACGACGTTCATCAGAGAAAAGCGGCGCGAACTGTTCTAGCTGGTGCTAGCCGCGGCGCGCCGTTTGCATTACATCATACAAAACTTTTGTGTGATCCATGGCGGGAGGTCGGGCGGGACAAATCAAGGACATGCTGCTTCGCCTTATTCCGCAAATCGCTGAATTTTAAATCGCTTCGCTCTGGTGGACAGGCAGGCTTATGATATGCCAAAGATTTTATGTAGCCGAGACTGGCTGACCGAAGCGGTGCAGAGTGAATTCCACCAATTTGTTGTCGTTGAAAGTTTGTTTGTCGAAAAGCGGAGTTTTTATGCCATCCTATTGGCGGCAAAGAGCATATTATAATCACTCCATACATTTGATTTCAATCCGCTCTCCCCCGCCCCGCTTCGGTAGGCAGGCAGCCTCATGCCTTACAATAGAGGTCAATGGGATATTGTAATATAATAACAAAAGTAAAAAAACCTTCGGTTGAAAAACTTTATTGTTCAGCAAGGCTTAAAATGTCAGTAGCATAAGACAACGATCATCATTACATAATAATTATATGTTAATTAAAAAATAATGAATAAAATTAATTACATGCCGGTGTAACACAATCTATAATTAAATAAATTAATACTAAACTTAATAACTCGATAATGGAAATGACACTTTAACAATGAGTCCATAAACATGATCCCTGATCCCTGTTAGTATTTGAAATATATATATTATTATCATTAAAGTTACAACTTATACTGTATAGAATAGGCAATTGATGGCTTGTTGTGCTTCCTCGAAGTATCGGGGCTTGTCCGCTCTAACGATGCCATAGTCTGGTTCCAGCGCGGGCAGTAAGAAGCTGCTGTTGCCGACGCTGCACACGCTCTGGTTGAGTGACTGGTTGCCAGTATGGGAGACGAACTTCGAAGGTTGCGGCGTGTGGTATTTGTTCCTTGAATTCGTCGCCATTCTCTTCATTCTGTCGACGTTCCCTTTGATGGTCGACATCATTTTGTGATTTTCGGGCATGTGCAAAAATTCTGTCAAATCCTGTAAGAATATATTTACCAAGTTAGTAAACTTTCGAGTCTGTGTAAAAAAACCCTTTCAAGCAATGTTGGTGTTAAAAGATGCAAAAATTATCAACTCACTTTTTTAACCTCTTCGTATTTAGAGAAGAGCCAAATATAAGTCGACAATATGCAGAAGAGATGTGTTTCACTATTGCTAAACCGCCACATAAACTTCAGTATTGGAGCAATGCGATCTCTCTGAAAAATAAAAAGTTTTTTTTATATAAAGTAAAAACACATTGAAACGCCAAGGGCTAGATGTGCGTAAAAAAAAACTTACCGCATATATTTTAGGTCCTGTGATTCTGTATCTGGTCAAATTGACGAGAACAGAGGCGGCAGACTTCAGAACTTCCACGCTCGAGATGGACCTGTTTGTTACTGACATGTAGATGTAGACTCGGCGCACAATGGATGACGCATTGTCGTGGTACATCATTGGGAATACTTCCGTCAGCAGCTCTGTAAAAGGGATTACAAATTTACGATATCTTCAAAAATTATTGACACTTAAATAGTCTTTAGCTTGTTCTCTTATTTACATAGAGTCAAGATTCTGTTAAATAAAAAAAAAACAAAAATCCTACTCACCAAGAGAGCGGAATGCTCTGATCACAGTTTCAATATCAGACATTTTTCGCAAAACCTCCATTGCTTCCTCATTGCGTTCCTTGAGGGACTCCTGGGTTGACTTCAGAGCTCCCTCACGCCATCTGCGCCGGAGTTCCGCTACGCGCTTATCAGCATTTACATGGATGCGAGCTTTGTGGCCTCGGAAAAGAGCCTATACAAACACAAAATAACCGATTAGTTAAACAGCAATGGAAAATGACAAATAGAGATGAAATAAGGCAGTAATCATAAATTAGTACCTGTATTTTTGACGCCGCCCAATACTCTCGCTTCTCTTCTCTTACTCTAAGAATGTTCTCCTTCTTGAGTTGAACTTCCTTCCTAACTAAAAATCCTCTAATGATAGACTGCAATTTGATAATAAAAGCCCTTTTTTGTAAGAATTCACATCGTATCAGCCTTGTCACTAATTTCTCTTTCCACGTTCTCTGTATTATAACCACAGCTTTACGATATTTCTGATACCGCGACTGAACAATATAACGACGAAGATTTTTCTGTATGCAAATCGCAGACATTTCTCTCTTTGCATTAATTAGTTCTTTTTGCTTTTTGAACCTATACACTGCCTGAATAAGTGTCACAGCCCTTCGCAATTTCAAATACCTCAACCTTTCAATAGAGCATCTGACTAAAGCTTGAATTTTTATAATAGCATTTCTTGTTTGAACATATTCTTGTCTCATGGATGTTGTTACTCTATAAGATCTATAGTATCTTTGTATAGTTATCGTAGCACGCCTTATAGTAAGGAATCTTTTACGCTCAGTGTACATACGGAATGTTGATTGTATTGTTATTGTGCTAACACGTAGCAGTACAAAGTTACGACGGCAAACATCGCGTTTTTGCAAAGACCTATACCACATTTGTATTTTACTTGCAGCTTTCTGTTTACGCATTTCCCGAGCAATAACATTCGCTCTAAATCGTCGTTGTAAAAGAATAATAGTGTTTCGCATGTGTAAGAATCTATTTCGGATTTGTCTTGTTTCCCGAATATATCTGTAATGTCTTTGAATTTTTACTGCAGCAGACCTCATTGCCAAATATTTCTGCCTCTGCACTTTACCAGCAATATAAGCTCTGTATGCATTCTGAATCCTTAACACATGCTTTCAGAATTGTTAAATAATTAGATCGCTCTTTTAACATCAAACGGCGAGCTCTATACCGCGTTTGAATAGGTAAGAGCAGCTTGTTCAGATTTTAATCTTAAATACAGTCTTCTTTGCTCTCTCGCTTGCATCTTTGCTCTAAAGCTTCTTTGTATGGTAACACAAGCCCATCTCAACCGCAAGTAGATTGCCTTATCTTTTCGCATTTGTCTCATTGCTCTGTACCTTCTTTGGATTAAAACAGTTGCAACCCGCAAACGACTATATTTCTCTTGATTCTCTTTCTTTAAAATGTAAGCTCTGTAATGTTTTTGAATAGTAATGATGGCATTTCGTTGTTTTTGGAAGGAATTTCGGTCTTCCCGCATTATTAATAAACTTCTGTAGTACTTTTGGACAATTATAGCAGCATTTCGCATCTTGAGGTATTTGCTTTGTTCCAATTTGGAAAGCAGGTACGCACGGAAGTATTTCTGAATTTTAATAGCGGCTTCACGTTTTGCTAAGTAGTCTACTCTTATTTTTTTCATAGCTAAGTATGCTTTCGCTTGGTTCTGTATTATAATTGTAGCTTTCCTAATAGACAAGAAGTAATTTCTTTCCTTTATCATTAGCTGCTGAGCTTTGATCCTCCTTTGCAGTAGAATGATTAATCTTCTTTTTTCTAGATAGTCCGATCGTGCCTTTTTGCATCTGAACATTGACTGCAATACTACAGTGCTCTTTCTTAAATTCAAATAGTCTTTTCGAACACTCCTCATGCTGATTGTAGCTCTGTACCATTTTTGTATCTTAATGACAGACATTTTTATATTTTGATAGTTTCTGCGTTGTTTTATCATTCTGTAATAACTTTGTAAAACAATAACACTTCGTTTCTTCAGTATATATGCCCTGAAGTGCCTTTGAATTGTTATTATTGCATTTCTCGTTCTTTGGAAAGATTGGACATGTTTACGAGTCAATAATAGGTTTCTGTAATGTTTTTGAATGGTTATTGTAGCACTTCGCAAGTTGATGTAGTTAGTTCTTTGCAACTTAGCTTGCAGTTGAGATCGGAAATATTTTTGTATTTTAATAGCAGAATTTCGCTTATTTAAATAATCTGCTCTTGCCCGTTTCATCGCTAAATATGATTTTATTCGTTTCTGTATGAGAGTCCCTGCTTCTTTTATTTGTAAGAATTTAGCTCTCTCTTTCTTCATAAGCAACTGTGCTCGGACTTTTCTCTGCAATTGAATGATATGTGTTTTCTGTGCCATATACTGTAAGCGTATTTTCTTACATCGGTATAAAGACTGCAATGTAATAGTACTCTTCTTCAATTGCAAGTAGTTATTTCTGTCCCTTCTCATGCTTAACATTGCTCTATATCGTGATTGAATCGTAATGGCTGCCTTCTTTAGTTTCTGGAAGTGCCTATATTCTCTTCTCATCCTGTAATAGCTTTGAATTAATGTTATCTTTTTCTTGTTCTCTGTTAAATTCAGCATATCAGTTTTCATGAGTATTTTGCTCCTATATTTTTGTTGAATCAGAATTGTATACTTTTTTAATAGGCAATACTGCTTTCTAATCAGGAACCGGCGCACCAACGATTGAATAAGGACTACTTTCCTTATGGTGGACGTATAGTTCTTCACGCATAACCACCGTCTAACGCAGCTCTGAATCACAGTTGCTGATTTGCGATGCAGTTCTTCTCGTTTTAATTTTAATTCTGCTAGCATCGTTTTCGCTTTGCTGATCTCCTTTACGGATCTGTACCAGTCTTCCATCTTCAAAACGCTTGATTTCATGCTTAAATATTGCCTGCGGCATATCCACTTACGGCAGTACTTCTGTATTGTAATGGTCGCGGTGGTGACTTGTTGCATTTGCCATTCTACTAAACGATTGTACTGCACGCGACGCCACCACCGTTGAATCAAAGTCGCAGAGTCGTTTAATTTTTGCTGCACTCTTTCTTCTTCTTTGCGTTTTTCTACAATTACCTCGTATTTTTTCTTCCACCAAGTCTGTATGACGTTTGCAGCCTTTTCAAACAAGGGTGCACGGAAAACGTGTATCAGTTGCCAGAGTAGTGACAACGTCTTCTCTCTGTGTCCGTCAGCTATGTCGTGGGCAGTTATATCGCCAACAATCACGAAGTTCGCCTCTTTCAAAGCACTGAGAGCAACCTGTACATTATGAATCTTTTGCAGACGTGATATAGCCGGTGTTCGCAGCTGGTGTAATAGTCCATTCTTCATTAAAATTATCTCCATAACTTTTGTCAGTCGTACACCGTCTCTAATGTCGATGGCAATATTGTGTACAGCATATTTGTATTCATCCAAATAAGATTGTTTGTGGCTAACGATATATCCCAGTGGCCGCAAATGCTTAGTAATGTCGCCTATGCCAGCGATAAGCTCTCTTGTGAAACGAATCAATATTTCCCGACTTTCTTTGCAGACAGCATTTCTACAGAATAAGCAAGGATCATGTGATATCAGTTTTCTTTGTTTAGCTTGATCCAAGAAGAAAACGAGCATGAAAAACTTTTTCAAAGTGAACTTCTTAATGGCTTCCATATAAGCAGGGAGAAGCATGTTTGGAGCATTTGATTTGGAGTGTTTGTTTTTGAGATGAGGGTTTTTAAACATTCGTTGTATAATGAATGTGGTAAGACCTTCAATATCACTGTTGGATTTCAATGGCAAAATGAGCCCGTAAATTGCTTCAAGTCCTAGTCGAAGCCAAAGTGGGTTATAAGACAGCAACAACTCCATGATAACTTTTTGTAGACCAACATCTAAATGTAGGTTTCTGTCAGTCCGAATCGCTATTAACTTTTTCTCTATTTGGAGGTTTAGTTTTTGGAAGACTTGCGCGATTTCAGGACTCATCAGCAAATTTCTAGCCGACCTTCGCAGACTCGCTAGTCTGTGGCTGTTATGATAGGCACTACAAACCTGCTCTTTGGTGGGAGCTAAGGGGACTTCTTTGTTTCTATTTTCAAGCCATGCTTTGCCAACATCAATTTTTTGTTCAATGTTGCTATCAAGGTCGGCTGGAGGAGTAAGAATGCAGTTAAGCCACCTTTTAAACTCTTTTTCAAACTTATCAACTGCTTCTTCATCATAGAAGTAAGTCGACGAAAGAAACTGGATCAACAGTAAAGGACTGGGAGTAAACATTACCAATGTGATTGGTAAGAGACATATTCTGACTAAGGGTATTGTTGGCTTCAAAAGTAGCATTTGAAATTTTTCTACCCAATGATTCTTTTCCTTTGAGACTCTGTTTAGGTTTCATAGATTTCCTTGCTACAGATGTTGGTACTTTCCATAGTTCAGGTTCAACCCTCACCGATTTCTTTGACCATGCTTGCCTGTTTGATTGCAATGAAGTTTTGCCATGATCTTTATCAAATGTACGATTAATTGTAAAGGTTGCCATTTGTTTATCAGTTTTGTCCAAAACATGAGTTTCCGATAACTGGGTGCTTTCCTCTGGAATCGATTGCAGTGGTGGCGGTGAGACCGACCGAGGAGGACTCCTAGCATCAACTTTAAATCGTTTTGTAAATTAATGTGCTCAAATGAACCCATAAAATTCCTATCGCGTATTTCCCTCATTTGGAAATCTTTGAATAGGGCTTGTCTACATATTTTCGGTTGTTGTTCTCGTGAAAAATAATGAGGTGGTCTGGAATCCACAGTATACATTTGGAAATCTACTGGAGTGTTAGGTGAATCTTTTGTGTATGTGTCGGAACTTAGTCTAGTATTAACATCATCTATTATTTCATGTGTGTCATTATTAAATTTCGGGAATCCTTTTCTTTCTGTCGAGAACCGCTGTGGGAAAAAGGATAATTCACTGATACGTGAAAAATCTGTGTTGATTGAGAAATTTGGGCTGTTTAGTTCCTTAGGAGAAGAAGTATTTGGAATCTTCTTGGTTTGGACAGTCGGAGTTTCTATGCACTGGCTGTCAAGTTGTGTGTGATGATTAACACTTAGCCATCTATTGGGAGGCTGTGCTGATGTGATACTTATTATTGAATGAGTCTCATTTTCTTTATTAGCCTGTTTTAAATCTAAACTGTCATCAAAATCACTCTCAGAATTCATACTCAAAATTATTTTGGGTCCTTTATCAAGCTTGTCATTTTTAGATGGAAGGGCCTTCAAAGGGGTAAATGTTAAATTGTCAAATATATCTGATCCTGATAGATTGCATGTCTGTTTGTTAGATGGTTTTAAAGTATTCTGGTTTTGGGGCATTCCAGTGAAAGATTTGTCATAGGTCTTTTGCAAGAAATTTTCTGAATTAGGTTTCCTCATATTTGAAAATACTTCAGACGTGTCAAAATTAAAATCAATGCTAGTTGGAGAATCAAAGGGACATTTGTCCATTTGTGACGTCATAGAGTAATCATTGAAGTTACAAATGTTTTCTTTGTTTGAGGGCTGAAGTACTCTCTGTTGAGTCGAGGATTGATAAATATTGACAGTTTTCTTGATTTTTGTGGTGTTGTATATTACTTCAGCTTTTTTCTTGTAAATGGCCACTGGCGATTTTTTTACTGGTTTCTTTTTAATTTTACCTGGTGATATTTTGTACCCTTTTGTTGTCTTTCCCTTCACCTGAATGCCCTAAAATAAACAGTTCATGGTGTGTTATTGATAAAAGTAAAAGAAAGTAGTTTATAATAAAAATAAAACATAATAAATTATGAATCATGTGACAAGAAAAACACATTTCATTATTATTTTTTTATTTATGTGATAGGTAGCAGACGAGCAGGCGGATCACCTGATCACCAAGCAATGCCGCCGCTCATGGACACCTGCAACACCAGTAGAGTTACAAGTGCGCTGCCAACCTTTTATCCCCTTCCCCCCCGGGTGGGCCTCCGGTACCCTCACTCACTCGGCGAAACACAGCACAGGGCTTCACATTTAAAGATCAAATAAAAAGACGAAACTTAAAACCTGTAACAATAAAGACAAACTTACCGATCCTGTCTTCAAAACGACTATCACGTCATATCTTCCACGATTTTCATTGGTGAAGCGTATGGTGTCTCGTAGGGCTGTGGGTTGGACTGGGGTCCACAAAAGAGATAGCAAGTAGCATGTTTCTGGTTCCAAAACTAGCCACTCTCCAGGCAGTTGTATAACCAAACCAGTAGGTAGGGTGCGGCCTAAAGTGATCTACAAAAAATAAGACAAAAATATGTGATATTCTCTTCAAAGGCTAGGCAAACAAATGTTAATAATAGTATATTGACTTTCGGCTTCTGATTGAATAACACTTGGGTTGTTTTCTTATGAAGCTACATTAAAACCCTGCTGCGTGTTGAAGGGGAGCACACATATTTCAACTAAGATTTATACAAGCATTTTGGAGACACTGCTACAGGGGCCTACATTGTTTTATTTTTTTATTGTTAGTTAAGCTTTAGTTTTCAGTTGTTACACAATATAGGTAGTGTATAAAAACCTTTTGATTGTTGTTCTGTGACTGATACTATACTAAATAGGATTAAAAAAAACTGCTATTGTTTATTAAAGGATACCTACTTAACATAGCCTACAACAATTTACATTATCTACAATGATATTGGTATTTTCATAGGTATAAGTAGATACATTAAAATAAGTAAACCAAGTAGTTCGTTTACTTACCTGCTGCACTTGCTTTGAAGGGTTGAACACTTCCAGGGTCCGTTCACAGCAAGTTCCAATCGTTACGTTTTCAAACACCACTTGCGGAGGTCTCGAAAATGGTGCCAAATTGAGACGAGGGCGTTCTTCTTTCGGAGACTTTTTATGCAGAGGCTCCTCCCTCCGAGATCTTCTGATGTGCTCCGGGGTATTCTCAATCTATTATTAATAAATAAAACCGCACTATTATTCAAACATTCTCTTGATGATAAAGCTAAACAAGTATGTCAATACATGACTAAAATTAATAGAACATGTAATGTGATTTTACCTCGAAATACATTTTGTAGAGAAGATTTAACCATAAATCTTCATAAATTAATAAAGCACCACATTTTCGTCACAACAAAACTAATAATTCACCAAATACATTCAGCCGATGAAATCGCTTTTGACGGGATTCAAAACTTTAAATCAAACCGTCAACAATAATTTACCACCACAGACTAAACTGGACTAAACCAGAAAACGAGTAAATTACCACAAACAACCACCAGTCACAGACTATAAGATAGGCACTTTTCACCAAAGTGTCGCATAAATAAACGCCACCCCCCATGCATTTAAAATATTACCATAGAGTCATGGTGGAAATCGTTCTCCTTTCGACGTGAGCTGTCACAAACAGTGTTGTCATGTCAATGAAAGCGATTAACCACTATTTATTATTGCGACAAGTTTATATGATTACAACAACAGTAAAATCCTTGAGTACCTAGGGAATTATTTGGGAATTATAGGCAGCTATTAGAAGAGGCTGGATACTGTAGGAATGGATTATCTGCTTAAATACTATGAAAATAACATCATGTTTTTCCTACAATGTTGTTCTCTGTTAGTTCCTCAAAAGTATTTACTCTATCATTTATTTTATCGATATCGATAGGGTTGCTTGTAGACGCTTTCAGTACCATTAAAAGACGCTTTTTTGATTGATATTCATTACCGGACACCGGTTGTTTTACCTATGCCATCTAGATTTTTCCTGCTGTTTAGGAAATACCCGGTGTGAACGTGTAGAAACTGGGTAAATACCCGACAAGTTGTTTTGCAACACGAACCTACATTTTTGTTGGCAACTCTGCCGGGTATCTGTCTATTTTATAATCTATGTGCCTAGTCGTCACAGTGTCGAGAAATTTTCGTCCTTCGTTTTTCTCTTACGTATGTATTTGTAACGAAAGATTGCTTACAAATCGTTTAAAACTACGCCACTTAATGAAGTAAATTATACACTTTCAGAGCCCTTCAGTGTACTAGTCGAAGACATGGCCGACGCACAGGCGAATGATAATACTACTTGTGTAGTGTGTTTCAAGAATGTCCTGTATTTCTCTATCGGGGAATGCGACCATCCCGTATGTTTTGAGTGTTCCACTCGCATGCGGGTTCTCTGCCTCCAAAATGAATGCCCTATATGTCGGCAGGATCTTTCCAGGGTGGGTAAATACTATAAAGATGATTACACGTTCCTGGCAAGCAGTTGCCATTAATGGTGCAATTTTGCTCATAATTTTAGACAAAACTAATAGGAATATGTTTCAATTTAATCACTGTTTATTTATGTATTCACCTAACTTAAAATTTGATATTAATAAAAGGTTCAAACTTGTAGTTCATGTCAACAACCTCATGTAATATAATTTCTTAATGTTTACCATCAGAGATAGTTTTTAAACAGAAATTTTAAATCTGTGTTTAGTTTTATATTATTATCTTCTAATATATCTTTTTTTTAAGGTTGTGTTCACGGAATCCATCCAACCATACAAAGAGCTTCGTAACAAAGTGTTCACTGATAGACTGTTTGAGAGACAGTTTAAAATAGGGTTCTGTAGCCAAGAGATAAAGAATGCTTACGACCGATTGTTGGAGAACTTCTGCAAAATCTGTGATAACATACCGCCGTTCCGGACCTTTAGCATGCTCAGTGATCACATGAGGAAAGTCCATGAAAGATATTTTTGCGATTTGTGTGTTAAACATTTGAAGGTACGACTACTATTAATTATTTTAATTATTCAAATTATTTTTCAGTATTTTTTTTTCCTACTTAATGTTTATTACCAGTAAAGCCATTAGGGGCCATCCATAAAGTACGTCACACGAATTTCATGATTTTTGAGCCCCTCCCCGTCCATGTCACAGGTGGTCACATTTTTGAGACCCCCCCTCCCTAGTGTGACGTCACATGATACAACTAAAAGAACGACGTCGTTCACTCAGCGAAAGTCAATTGTCGAATGAAATAGAAACAATAAAATCACGCGAGGTGCGGTGCGTTTGGCGGCATAATCAAAGGGCTCGTAGGAGATCGGCGCGTGTCACTCGAGCGGCCGGTATGAACTCGTCAACAAAACAATTGAAACCGTATTGTCATAAAGATAGAGTTGAAAATATTTTTTAGTTTAATTAATATTTCAAATTACGCGATTTAATACCTCTAGATATATTAGATTTTGAAATGTGATGTCACGAAACTTAGGACCCTCACCCTTGTCACGCCATATCACACTTTGTCGACCCCCTCCCCCCCACTTTACGTGTGACGTACTTTATGGATGACCCCTTAACAATGTGGTCCAGAGAAGTAAAAAGCAGAACCCACAGGAAACTTGGAGGAGGCCTTGGTCTAGTTGGACAAAAAAGTCAAATGTGATGATTTAGTGACCAATTATTGTAAAAATATGAATTTTTTTGTTTCATTAGTGATGAAAGGCTTATTATTGTATTGGTAATTATCTAAAACTCTAAGAGCCTGAAGCAAGTTAAGTAACTTTCCTGTCCTGGAAGTTTTGTATTATTAAGTATTATATTTGTGTTACCTCTGTCGTCTGATATCTGTAATGCTGTGCTTAAGCTGCTTAGTACGGAGTCATGTATATGAGCTGTTGTATGAATTAATTAAATTAGTTATTTGTTATATTTCTTTTAGATATTCACTAGTGAGCGCAAATGCTATACACGTCAAGAACTAGCACATCATAGACGAAAAGGAGATTTGGATGATACTTCTCATCGGTTAGTAAAAATAGAATGTAATGAATTTTACACCAAATTTTTATTTTAATAGCAAGTGGTATAATGAAAGTAGAAACCAAGAAGTTGTAGTATTTAGGAAATCAAGTAAGTATTGAATACTGTATGTACACAATATTGTTAATTTAATTGGTTATCTTTATCAACATTACTATGCTTTGTATTTTTAGTTCATATATGTAAGTAACATAATTCTAGTAACAACTATAATAATTAATAAATTCAGCTATAAAAATATGCTGACATATACCTACATAATGTGTCAATAAAATCATGAATTTAATTGATGGCACCACTGCCGCCCATCGGGTATGGGTATGGTAATCCCATTGGTTATAAAACATGGGAAATCAGTTATTTCTCCAAAAATGTGTTTTTAAGACTTTCTTGATGCATTATACAGGTTTTGCAATTTTCGTCCTACGTTTTTCTCATGTACATGTATTTGTAAGGAAAGATTACTTACATATTGTTAAAAACTAAATCCCAAATTACCAAACTTTTTAAGGCGATTTTATTTAATTTAATTATATTGTAAGCACTCGACATTGAAATCCAATTAGAATTTTGAATGGACAAAATGTATGTAATCTCTAAATTCAACTTCAATGTCGAGTGCACGAGAACTGGTCTCCTGGTGTTGCACGTGCCTATGGGCGGCGGCAATCGTTGACTATCAGGTGATCCGTCTTATCGTTTTCCTCCTAACACATTAAAGAAAAGATTGTTCTAATTAGAAACATTTGCTTACCAGCGGTCACCCATTATGCGAGTTTTGCGAGGAGCGCTTCATGGACGCAGACGAGCTATACCGGCACTTGCGCAAGGAGCACCTCTACTGCCACCTGTGCGACGCCGACGGCCGCAACCTGTACTACGCGTCGCACTCGGCGCTCGCGCAGCACTTCCGCACCGACCACTACCTGTGCGAGGAGGGCGAGTGCGCGGGGCAGCACCTCACTGCTGTCTTTAGGAGCGAGATTGATCTCAAAGGTATAGTGACTCTGGATGTGAGTCATACTAGTTTAACTATACTATTTTATATTCTATAGAAACGAAGCGATACCCTTGCAATCGACGCCTAGCGCCATTTATTGGTATGAAACTAATGCTGCAAGACATGAGTGCAGGCCCCTATAGTAGTAGTACAATTTATAGAAATACTAGCTTTTCGCCTGCGGCTTTGCTCGCGCCCCCCCAATTCTCTAAAATGGTCGGGTATAAAGGGGCAAAAAGTAGCTTATGTTACTCTCCATCCCTATAATATATCCTGCTGTATAGTCCGAGGCAAGAAAGTGTAGTTATGACTTTATGTGCGCAGAAACCAATTTTGATAGAAAGTCTTCTTTTTTACAAGTGCGCAAAATAACGATCATCGCTATACTTTCGTGCCTCCAGCTATACGTGGCTGATCTTTAAGATTGGCCGCCGTAGCCGGTTGGAGGATTTATTTATTTTATTGCATGTTTTATACTGTAAATAATCGAGTCTAAGGTATCGGATGTCGATATTTCAACGACAGTAAAATGCCCTATTCTATGAATATGATACATCGTAGCTCTCATTCTTTAACGGTGTATGTATGTACATTGTAGCTCACAAGGCGACAGTGCACGGGCGCGGCATGACGCGCGGCGCGGCGCGACAGGCGCGCACGTTGGAGCTACAGTTCAACATCACGCCGCATCCGGTGGTCCAGCGCGCGCCTAGGTGGGAATACATTCTATTTTTGTACATACTACCTTTTTATAAACTGGTAATTTCTATAAAGCATGTGCAGTAACTATAAGTTTATATTGATGGTACTGTCAATGTGTGTGTCCATACTTACTTACTCCACTGGCTCAGCGATCCGAGACGAGTCTTGGCCTCCAAAACAAGAGAACGCTACTTCAGTCGATCCTCCAGTACTTGGCCTGAAGTTCTTGCAGATCATTCTCAACGACGTCTTTCTAGCGATACCTAGGTCGGCCTACTAAGCGTCGGCCCTATCGGTCGGCTCTGGTATGCTTTCTTCACGAGACGATCCTCGTACAGTCTCTCGAGGTGGTCAAGCCAGCGAAGACGAAGCGCCTTATAGACAACAGCTAAGCTGAAAAGATGAAACACTTGAGCGATTGAATCGACGTCTAGCGCCTTCTATTGGTACAGTGTGAAACTAATCTCCCGAAAGAAGTGATCTACTCAACATTACGTTTATGTACATTCTTTTGTCGTAGGTAAAAGCGTAAAATATACAACGTGTCCCGTAAATAATGAATCAAACTGATATGATACAGTTCGTATTCTACAGGCTACAAACCAATTTGAACAGTAAACTGGTGACAATTTTTTTTTTAATTATTCCTTAAAAAAGCTCATGCAAGCCATATTCGTATACAGAGATCGCGACCGCGAAAGAGACCGCGACCGCGAGCGCGAACGTGTGGAGCCGCCGAGTCCGCCGCCGCCGACCGCGCCGCGCATAGACACGCGCAGCGACGAGCAGTTCCCGCGGCTGTCCGCCGGGCCCGCCGCCACGCCGCTCGTCATGGGCGGCTCCGCTGCCGGCTACAACAGTGAGTGCCACCAGCCGGGCTAACACATAGACACGCGCAGCGACGAGCAGTTCCCGCGGCTGTCCGCCGGGCCCGCCGCCACGCCGCTCGTCATGGGCGGCTCCGCTGCCGGCTACAACAGTGAGTGCCACCAGCCGGGCTAACACATAGACACGCGCAGCGACGAGCAGTTCCCGCGGCTGTCCGCCGGGCCCGCCGCCACGCCAAAGTCGGCCTTATCACTATGAGCGATCACTTCCAGGCAACCTTTTGAGCAAAGGACACTTTGAACAAGGAGATGTTGTGTAGATTTGTTTATTTTATTTGTATCGTTACAGACTGTGGCACTGGCGGGCTGGCGCGCACTAACAAGAACTTCCCGGAGCTGGGCGGGGGGGCGCCCCGTGCGCCGGCGCCGCAGCCCTCGCACACGCAGACCGTCGCCGCCTCCGTGGTTAGGAACTGTGAGTCGTATTCATATACACTTAGATGCTATTTTCCTTTGTGGAAGGTTACTACGATCTGTGTTGCGGTGAAGCCCTGGAGGGTAATTTTCGTGCACTTGACATTAAAGTTAAATTAGAGATTTGTACTTGTGTGTGTCTAAGTACTTTTTCCTCTCCAGCCAAGCTCAGGGTGTCCATCCTACTAAAGACTTGTTTCTCTCCAGCCAAGCTCAGGGTGTCCATCCAACTCCACAGCCAGCCGGCCAGCGCCAGCAACTTCCGGCTCACGCAGACCAGCGGCAACCGCATCTCCATCCCGCCGCAGCAGAAGCGCGCGCCGCACACCCCGCTCTCCGAGGACGACTTCCCGTCGCTGGGCGTCGCCTGGGACGACCACCCCAACCTGGGAGCTAGCACCGTGCAACCGCCTAAGGTATTATGACGTCATGTATATGTCCCAGTCATCTGGTTTAATAGGCTATTTGATTAGATGACTAGCGCGTTCATTGAATGACGACGTTTAATTGAATGACTAAAGGACAACTCGTTAAATTCAACTTCTTGACTGAACGTCGTTTAAATTTCGCCTTGTATTTATGTTTCCTCTGCTGTCTGATATATGTAAGTGTAACACAAGTGCTTAAGCTACTCATCGTTCCAGGTGGCGCTGATTAACAGTCAAGAAATGAGCGCCCTCAGCCGGCCCGCCAGCCAGCCGCCGCCGCGCAAGCCCGCGCTCAGCGCCGACGCCTTCCCCGCGCTGGCGCCCGCCGCGCCGCACGCCAGCCAGCCGCCGCAGTGGATCACCGTCGCCAAGCCCAAGGACAAGGTGAGGGTTACAGTACCCTAAACATAATAGGAGGATCCACACCGGACGATCCAAAGCTAAGGACAAGGTGCCGAGGACAAGGTAAGGGTTACTGTACCCTGTACACAATAGGAGGATCCACACCGGACGATCCAAAGCTAAGGACAAGGTGCCGAGGACAAGGTGAGGGTAACAGTACCCTGGACACAATCAGCATCATCATTTCACAGACATAGGCCTCCCCCAAAGCTCTCCACACAGATCGGTCCTGTGCCACCCGCATCCAAGAAACTCCCGCGACCTTCACCAATTCGTCGGTCCACCTGGTGGGAGGCCTGCCACGGCTGCGGCCTCCACTCAAGGACTTTTCCACCCCAACAGCCGTCTGTTCTCCTCGCAATGTGCCATGCCCATTGCCACTTGAGCGACGCAATTCTTTGGGATATGTCCGAGACCGTAGATCTCCTGCGGATCTCATCATTTCTGACACGATCAAGCAAGCAGATTCCTGAGTGACTTTGAGCCTTCTTAAGCGGCCCATTGTAAGTGGCCACGTACACAATGGCCTGTGATAAACAGCCAAGAGATGAGCGCGCTCAGCGCCGAGGCCTTCCCCGCGCTGGCGCCCGCCGCCGCGCCGCACGCGAGCCAGCCGCCGCAGTGGATCACCGTCGCCAAGCCCAAGGACAAGGTGAGGCAGTTAGAATAAATAAATAAATAATTGCGCCAGACAATCACACCAATCAGCCTGGTCCTAAACTAGGGCAACCCCTGTACTATGAGTACCAGATCACAATAATTAACTGGGGGCGTCTGCCAGAACGCATACGCTTTTACCAGGGACCCCCTGGGACCCCCTGGAACCCCTGGGACTCTCCCTCATCGTCCTTATCGGAAGATGACGTGGGTCCGCGGTACGGTCAACCCAGTAGGCCTAACCTGCGCACCGCGACAAAATTTTGTTGACTCTCGTTCGCGAGAGCGCATGCTTCTATCCCGCTCATCGCTCAGTCAGTTAAGCGAGACGCAACTTGCGCCGACACAATACGAGTGTCGACAAATTATCTTGTGGCGCGCATGTTAGCCCGGCAGAACACCTAGACCCAAGACAACTTAGAAAATGTAGTTTCCTAAATTGACTTGACCGGGAATCAAATTACCCCAACGATAATTTTTTGTTGTTTGGGTTTTGAAACCCGAAACCCCGAAACTAAAATCTGGCTACGCCTATGCTGATCACCAAATTCTTATGCAGTTTATGAGTTTATGCACTAAGAAACAGACAGAAGGGGAACTTAACCAACTCTTAATGATTACACGTTGAAAATCAAGAATCATTATTCGACCATTTGAGAAACTCTCCAATAATGATACGTCTGCCTGTTTGTCCCATAAAAAAGTTAGTTTTAAATACTTCATATTTCGCAGGCGCGAGCCGTACGACAGGAGCCGCCACCGCAACCGCGCGAGCCATCCTTCAACCCTGTAGCTGACTTCCCCACGCTCCCCGTCAACACTAAAGCCAAGAAGAAGTCTCAACCAACCCCCGCGTCCGCCCGCGCGACCGCCCCCGCCCCCGCCCCCGCTGAGCCCGCGAAACTGACGAAGAAAGAGAAGAAGAAACAGAATAATATAGCCAAGAAAGAGAACATATCTGAGTTAGCGTACGTCAACGGCGTCATAGATAAGAAAATGGCGAGGGAGCTGTCGTATGGCGGGGCGGTGAATGAGCAGAAATCGGTACTATTCTTATATATTTATTATAAACAGGATGTATCTATGAACATTTATATTCCTTTAACCACGTGTTCTACTATCAACCATTCTGAATTTTATCCAAAATTTTTTCGACTCCCCATACAAAATGACCAAGTCACGTGACCGACTTTGTGTATGGAAAGACGAATTTTTCTATGCGAATTTTCAAAAGTCATAGAACAAATGTTGTTCAGAATGGTTGGTAGAACACGTGATTAAAGGGATGTAAATGTTCACAGATACACCCTGTATGGATTTATGTATTATATTTGTGTTTCCTCTGTTGTCTAATATCTGCAACACAAGTGCTTCAGCTTACTTAGTACAGAGTCAGGTATATAAGGTGTTGTGTGAATTTATTATCATTACCTAACCCTGGGAGAGCCACGCCTAGGCATGAACGGGCTGGCTCAATCGAAGAGATATTACGGCCTCACAGAAGACCGGCGTAAAGCAGCCTGCGCTGTTTCGTCGATTGACTGATATTGTCCTGGTTATGGCGGCGTGAGACAGATGCCGCTCTTTACAAGTTTTACGCTGCGTTTTGCTATGTGTTTTGCGATATGTTTTTGCTATTTTCCTATGTGGAAATCTTATGCAGATAAAATGTCGTTGGTTTTTGCAGGAAAAGATCAAAACGGTGGAGAGCCCATCGGGCGCGGCGGTGAGCCCGGAGCGCGGCAAGAACGGCGGCAACGGCGACTTCGCGCTCGCCGCGCGCGACTACCCGCCCCTCAACCCGAGGAGCGATAACTGTCCGCCTAGTAAAAAGGTAACTACTTTCTATATACTCTGGTTCATAATCATGTGGAGTAAACTGACAGATGTCAATGTGTCATCCCCATACACTATCACTCAATTTGACAGATGCAAAATGTCAAAATTTTGACATTTGCAACTGTCAGTTTACTCCACGATCGAAGTCGATCTTAAAAATTTGGATGGTAATTGGGTATTTGACAATTTTTTTTATTGTTTAATCAAAAGACGCCTCAATTTAAGAAACATCGTTGAAATAATCACTTGATTCTCATTTGAATTACCTGAGATATCACAACTTTAAGAGCACGTATTTGGGCAAACCCAAAAACGCTCTATACAAATGGCTATTGAATCGTGACGTCACGATTCAACCTTCTGTATGCGCGTCTAGTAAATTTTATATGTAGCTATATCAAATGTTTCGTTAAGTATGGTTTTATAATAAAGTTGATGAAAAATGTACGGGTAGTTCAATGATATAATTATTTTTTTTTAATTTTATACTTTAAAAATGGACTTGCCCATGAAACTTTCAATGCTCACAAACCAGCTAGATGTTATATTTTTAACTGAAAATGTTGGCCATGGTTCTTATTTACCATATTTGATAGAGTATCAATATTTTTTACTAAATCGAGATTAGTCAAATACCCAATTAAAAATTCACCTTGTATAGTGCAGTGATATCATTGTCTTGTTCGCTTCATTGGGTTTATTTCGATTCGACGTAATTTATATTTTATCCATTCAGGGGTGGATCCAGACCTCAAAAATGGTTGTGGGCATCTAGAGATTTTCTGACTTGAGACATAGTAGAAGGGGGAAGGGGTGAGAGGGGTTCTAGCGGCTTGTTTCTCCTAGCTACGCCCGTGATTGTGGGCATCTAAGGATTTTCCGACTGGTGGCATAGTCAAAGGGCGTTCATAGCGGCTCGACCCCCCTAGTTACGCCCATAGTTGTGGGTGCAGCCTCCCGCGCCAATCCTAAGAGTCTAAGAGAGAGAGAGAGAGGGTCTCTCTGTCTTTCTTAGACTGCAAACTGCTGATCCTAAGTTGATAGAAGTGCCCACAACGGTGGATCCGCACTTGTATCCATTGAAGACGTGTGCCAATCTGTTGATCTGTTTAGGTCCCCAACGGCAGCGTCCCGCCGGGCTTCAAGCCGCGGCCGGCGTGCGACGGGATGACCTTCACGAACTCGTCGGGGCAGACGTTCCCCGCGCCCGTGCACGCCTACATCCCGCCGCCAGACTTCGCCAAGCAGCAGGAGCTGGTGCGCGGCCGCGACGTCAGCGACCGGCTGCAGGTATGGGTTGTGTGTTCGTTTTATCAAGAAGATAAACCGAACGTAACTATATCACGAGAAAAGAACAAATAAAAAAAAAATAAAAAAAAAATAAAAAAAAAATAAAAAAAAGATAATAAGATAAATGTTGACAGCGCACTTGTAACTCCACTGTGTTGCAAGTGTCCATGGGCGGCGGTAATTGCTTACCATCAGGTGATCCGCCTGCTCGCCTGCCACCTATCACATAAAAAAAAAAAAAATATCTTAACTTTTCGAGGGGGGGGGGACCCCCGCATATGCCTATGAACCACCCAACAGCGCGCACGAAACTCCGCGGCTTGTGTAAAACATTTGCTGTGATTAATCAGTATGAGTGTTGTATATCGAGTCCTTATACAGGGTATTTTTTAAACACCGGCATCCTTCAAACCACCCTTTCTACTAACCATCCTGAACAACATTTCTTCTACCACTTTTCGAAATTCGTTGAAGTTTTCGACTCCCCATATAAAATGATCAGTCACGTGGCCGATTTTGTATGAAAACTGGAATTTTTTTCGCGAATTTACAAACGTCTTTCAACAAATGTTGTTCAAAACGGCCAGTGGACAAGGTGATTCGGTCGTAACGCCCGCTCCAAATTAGACCATCTGGATCTCAAAACCCGTAAGTATAGCCTGCCGCAAGAAAGTGTAGCTATGACCTTGAGTGCGCAGAAACCAATTTTCATTTTTTGCAAGTGCGCAAAATTACTGTCATCGCTATACTTTCGTGCCTCCAGCTATACCCTTTTCGCCCCGCGTTTAAAACAGTTATTTTTCCCCTCAGGTTTGCGCGACGTGCGGGCAGCTGGTGGGCGCTCGGGACCGGCGCGCGCACGAGACACAGCACTGGCCGGCGCTCTCGCGCTAGCCGCCCGCGCACGCACACGCGCGCCTGACGTCACCAGTGTGCAAACTTAAAACAAAAGTGGTCAAAAATGTGGGTTTTCGCGACCGAAATATTCAATAAACAGAAGTCCTCAAATCGTGTATCCGGCAACAAAACCGTTACAACAACCTTTTCAACATTAAAGAAATCATTTATACACCTACCTACTCCGATTTTAAATCATGTGGAGTAAACTGACAGATGCAAATGTCAAGTTTCCATACATTTTGAGATTTTGCATCTGTCAATTTGAGTGATAATGTATGGGGATGACACATTGACATCAATCGGTTTACTCCACATGATTAAAATTCAGAGTAATATAAATTATAGGTACACATGGCACGTCAAAACATCAGTGTGACGCAATATTACCAGAACCTGCTGACCTTTTGCAGTGGCGTCACTAGCAAGGGTCACACTTAAACAATTTTTTTTTATAGGAGGAAGATGTGGTGATGTCGTTGCCGTTATTTTTTGTAGAATAAAATCGATTTTTAATAGGCGCCATCAAACACATACTCGCGGACGACCTCTACCCCTCGTTCTAGCTACGCCACTGACCTTTTGTCCGTGTCGCAGCCGTTTGTCAATGAATAACTAGGATTAGGCTAAAGTTACGGACGATCGCGCAACGGTTGTCTTCGTATTTTTAGCAAATACAGATGTCACCACTACAATAATGGAGAAATATTCATTTCTACTGGCTCCAAATAAAGGTTATCTAAGTTTTTTTTTGTGGTTGTCGATAGGGCTGTGACATTCCCGTTATACTTACCATCTATTTGTAATCCATTTTTCAATCGCGAAAACCATCATTCTTCCAAGCTAGTGATAAATGAGCGACGAAAGTTATCTCACGAGGAGTCTGAACCAGGCCAATGCTAGGGAGAACAAAATTATCAATAAAAAAGTGGTTGATATTCTAACCAGTCTGGTTAACTTTAACGAGTTTGAAATCGTGATATCCATAGGTGCAAATGATTTCTCAATTTACATAAACTTTATGCATCATCTTAATTTTCCTTACATACAGGCTATTATTGAAGTGTGCGAAACAATAGACAATATTCGCTAGTTATTTGTCGAACAATGTTTGATAGCACGGAAAAGTTTGACATTCGACATAATATTCGTGCATTTTAAATGAAACATACACTCGAGTGTTCTATATTGTTTATATTATAAACATGACCTATGTGATTCATAAGACTAATAGTAGTTTCAGGTAAATGTAGTATTATCTCCTGTGTACCCTAAACTATTTGTACATCCCCTCAAACTGTTAGCTTACGATGTTTATACGTATGTAGATAATTCTGTAGATTACTTGTAAAATTATTTATATTAACTTGTAATTTGACGTTCATAGTTAACGATGAGACAAAATATTTCACATTGTATACTGTTAAGTTGTATAGGTTACCCCTGATTAGTGGTTTCAATATTGTAATTGCAATAAGTTTCCGCTTGTGAAGATTAAGCATGCTCATATACATTACCTATTGAATCTGTCTGCCTGTTGCAAGTCTACTGTTGTACGAGTTCGTATTATGTCTACATTCTGATGTTGGAAGGCAAATGTGATTATTTACAAATAGAAGCTCATGTTAGCCCCAACTATTACAAGTAACTGATCTCACTGTGAGAATTATTGTTAGTTCAAATCTAGTTTCATGTGTACACTATTGTGGTTTAATCATTCAGTATATAATTTTCGGTAATGAAAAGGTCGACAGCTATAAAATTTGGATGTTCTACGTATAAATTGTTTTCTACAGGGTCATAGCTTGCCAGTTTAAATTACTATTATCAGGCTTTCACTGATTTTCGTTTAATTACATTGTTATTGACTATGCAACTTTAAGTTGTATTATAAAGATTACAGTATCACAATGTAAGTGATTTTATAAAGCGTAAAGTTACTTGAAAATTACGCATTGTAATGAATATTGTTTCAGATTCTATCAAAATTAAAAATATTTTTGTACTTTTCAAAGTAACGGTACTTTAGTTATGTATGATATTTTTTGTTAAATACATGTTATCGGTTTTATTAAAAATTTGATGTACATAAATACTGTGGTTATTTGTTGAACCCATATGATCCTCAAAGTAGGTTCCGAGTCAAGATAATTATATCAAGTCTATTTATTATAATATGTGGTTGACGTGATCTAAAAGTTATTTTTAGTCAAAGTTTTGATCTATCAAAATATTTGCTATAAATATAAAAAAGTTAAGTATCAGCCTATATACTTTCTCGAGTTACTATGATGGAGGCTCTTGCCCTGCAGTGGGACAGTATATAGGCTTGCCAAATGCGGATTGGTGATCACAAACCCGAGCTATGTTGGAATAATTCGACACATACTTTTGCCCGACCCGGGAATCGAACCCGAGACCCCGAGATCACGGCTTTAAAATATGTTGGTAATAATTATTTAGCCTCAGCGTTGTTGTGGTTGTGTTATAGTAGATTTTTTATGTAATAGGTGACAGACATGCTTACGGGTCATCTGATGGTAAGCTATGTAAATAAAAGAACAAATAATATCTGTTTGTGTATATATTTGGATCACTTCAAGTCCGAAATTAAATAGTCAATATATAATTTTCAACATCTCATAAAGCATTTATGTGGAGAAATATAAAATTCTATTTTCTGCGCTATTTACTTTTTGCACTATTTAATTACAGTTTTTAAAGTTTCCTTATTTTGGGTACAAAATTTACTTATCACTTTTACCCCATCCCAGGAAGCCTTTGACGAGCCCCGTGAGGCCGGCGCCTTGCTTCTTGGCGTCTGCAGCACCCGTCTTGTCGTCCAGGTTGGGGAACTCCACGAAGTTGCACGCCAGGTCGAAGAACAGGGGTTTGCAGGGGATCGCCTCCATGCCCGGCGGCATCTTGTACACGTTGGGGTTCTTGGTGAGCACCTGCGTGTCCTCGCGGTACTCGTCGAGGCGGTCCACCAGCGGCTTCTTGTCCTTGTACGGCTTGTAGGCCTTGCTGTCCTCGTCCTGGTCGTCGTCGTCCTCGAGCACCGAGTCCGCGTGCACCTCGAACTTGCAGCTCTCGATGTCCTTCTTTAGGAGGTTCAGCTTGTCCACCAGCTGCTTGTCGTCGAGCTTGTTGCCGAGCGACTCGTTGGTGTAGCTGCTGCTGCGCTCCAGCAGAGCCAGGGCCTCCCTGAAGCGGCGCAGGCCGGTCAGCACCTGCGCGATGTAGAAGCAGCGGAAGGCGCGGTACGCCTTCATCTGCTTGTCGATCTCCTTCTGGTAGGCGGCGTCGGCCTCGAAGCCGGGCAGCTGCTGCAGCTCCGTGAAGTTCTGCAGGATGATCTCGTAGAGGCGCGTGAGGTCGTGCGGGCGGACCTTCTTGCCGTCGATGGGCGCGTTGTTCCGGCGCGCGTCCTCGGCCTGCTGCACGAGCAGGTTGTTCCGCTCGACGGTGCGCGCGAGGCGCAGGTACATAAGATACGACAGCAGGTAGTTGATCCCCGACAGCTGCGTCTCGTCGGCCGATGCCGCCTTCAGCTTGGGATCGTTCTTGATCTCGTCCTTGATGGCCGATATGGCGTCCTTGCAGTCCATGAGAATGTTCTCGAGGATATCGATCTTGCCCTCGACGGTTTGTGCGCTAGCCACGGACTTGTCGTAGTCCTGGAGAGAGATGAGGAAAAGCCTCACCTTCTCTGGTCTGACGGTGACGCGGCGGCCCCGCCACTCTACTTCGTGCATTATGCCGGAGCGAGACTCTCTGAAATAAGGAAATACATAGTTACAAAACTACTTTTTTTTTTGTAGTCATATAGACTAATTTTGGTAAACTAACTTAGCTTGCGCCATAAGCGAGTCCAAATTGTCGATCAGCCCCTGACTACGCATGGCCACGAGATCGCCGGCCGCCGACTCATCGCCGATGTTATACGCGCAGTACCGAAGGCTGGGCTTGAGTTCTTCGGACTGAAATAAAAATAGAAAATTTAAGTAAGAAAATAAAACGATCAAAACTACGTAACCATACATGTTCATGAGAAAAGAACAATCTATATCTTCTACCTAATGCTATAGACATCGACTAATCTTCTAAATAAACCGAAGTAGCGAAACACTAGCACGATGTAAACAACGCCCAGCGCCATCTATTGGTAGAACAGTGGAACTACCGTTCCTAAACGAAGTGAGGGCGGGCCACTAGTATTTATTAAACAAATTCACTGTCATAGAGACCTTAATCAAGCAGGGGATGATATAGGCTAGATAGAAAATTACAGCTAGTAGTTAATATAACTAGTTACTAGCTTGTTAATTTTTATCTTAACTTTTCGGGGGAGGCTGTGTGTACCAAGCAAACCTCCACCCTCTCAGGCTTGGCTACTCCTATGATCAGGTGGCTAGGTGCTCCGCTAGGTAGGCGTTACCTTCTGCCTGTAGACGTGGCGCTCGTCCTCGGGCACGGCGGCGCACAGGTTGTCGAGCACGAGGCGCGCGCGCTGCAGGCTCTCGGCTGCGTCTCACACGTCCCTGGCTATGACCAGGTGGCCAGGCGCCCCGGTCGTTACCTTCTGCCTGTAGACCGTGGCGCTCGTCCTCGGGCACGGCGGCGCACAGGTTGTCGAGCACGAGGCGCGCGCGCTGCAGGCTCTCGGCTGCGTCTCACACGTCCCTGGCTATGACCAGGTGGCCAGGCGCCCCGGTCGTTACCTTCTGCCTGTAGACGTGGCGCTCGTCCTCGGGCACGGCGGCGCACAGGTTGTCGAGCACGAGGCGCGCGCGCTGCAGGCTCTCGGCTGCGTCTCACACGTCCCTGGCTATGACCAGGTGGCCAGGCGCCCCGGTCGTTACCTTCTGCCTGTAGACGTGGCGCTCGTCCTCGGGCACGGCGGCGCACAGGTTGTCGAGCACGAGGCGCGCGCGCTGCAGGCTCTCGGCTGCGTCTCACACGTCCCTGGCTATGACCAGGTGGCCAGGCGCCCCGGTCGTTACCTTCTGCCTGTAGACGTGGCGCTCGTCCTCGGGCACGGCGGCGCACAGGTTGTCGAGCACGAGGCGCGCGCGCTGCAGGCTCTCGGCTGCGTCTCACACGTCCCTGGCTATGACCAGGTGGCCAGGCGCCCCGGTCGTTACCTTCTGCCTGTAGACGTGGCGCTCGTCCTCGGGCACGGCGGCGCACAGGTTGTCGAGCACGAGGCGCGCGCGCTGCAGGCTCTCGGCGGCGGCGCGCCACTGCTGCAGCTCCAGCAGCAGCACGCCGCCCAGCCACGCCGCGTACGCGCCCGCCTCCAGCTGCGTGCGCGCGTCGCACACGCCGCTTTGCTGCGAACATTCAATAAATTCAGGCTATCAGCGCAAAAGTGGTGTAATCCCCGACTATACTCAAAACTGGAATTCAAGACAAAATTTACTAGTCAAGGGCTTTCAAATGATACCAAACCAGGCATATTTATCATAACTTTATTTTTTTACTCTGATTTTGTGAAATCTCATATAGCCTATAACCAGCGGACAATTAAGACGCTTATAATGATATGTCATTTGTCGAATTCTGATAAGTAGTTTAGAAGTTACGTGGAAACAGATGAACATACATACATACATAGCCTGTCAAAATCATAACCCTCCTTTTGCTTTGCCGTAGTCGGGTAATAAAAAAGAACATACTTCACAGAGTTGCAAGAGGGTTTGTGCATGCGCCACTGCCTTCTTGAGCCGCGAGATGAGGTGGAACTTCTTCCTGGGCTCGGTGTTGGCCTCCTGGCGCAGCTGCATGGCGTGCGCCCAGGCCCGCTCGGACTGCAGCAGCGGCACGCACAGCAGCCGGCTCTCGGCGGTGCTGCCCGACAGGTGCGCGTTGGTCACGTCCCGCCGGCGGTAGTGACGCCTGTCGCCCTGGAGGATTTATAGAAATAGAAATATATTTTGTATGTGTCTCTTTAATCACTCGACGTTGGCAGAGTTAAATGTGCTCGTGATAGCACAATAGCAGTCATCACAAAAGAAACAAAAAAGAAATAGAAATATTCTTTATTCAATTTAAGTCCTTATAGAATATTAAACTGCTGATTCGGAAAGTAGATTTCTACCGAGAAGAATCAGCAAGAAACGTTTAATGTGGGAATTTCATGATCACAAGTAATATTGAGGCGGAGCTGGGCTGGCTTTTGTAACAACCCGACCCATCACATATAATGGACCGAAAGAGAGTCTAAATACGAAAAATGGAGTCTTTTATCAGTGGGTCATTAATTCATCATCATACTAATTGTAAACACTGCTTTAGTTTTAAGACAGCTATGTAACATGGTACAATTGAATAAATAAATAAATATAAATAATATAATCTTCATAGTTGGCATGAGTTAGCAGGGAAGAAGATAGCTACTAGCTTTAAGAGTCACATTCCCTATGAGTAGTAAACATATACAATTTCCCAATTCAGATCAGAGATATAAAACTTCGGAAAATATTGTTTTCTAAATTGTTCCTACTGTAAATCAAAAACATTTTTTTATTTATAATTTGAAAATTCACCTGTGGAATTTTGAGCACTTTACGTAACCGGCGTATGCGTCGCGAGCAGTAACCGCGATATCGCTGGTAGTCTCCGTGGCGCAGACCATGCTGTTGCTGGGCATCCTTTGTTACACGAAAAACTAAGGGAACTCTTAAGGATAATTATTAACTAATGAAAAGTCGGATTGAAATATTGATCAATTGTAATTATTACAGTAACAACTATGTGTCACCACTGAGGCTTCTGAGGTGCATAGAAATCAAATTGAAGCATTTTATCAATGTTGTAACCTGAAAAATACTATACTATAATAGACAATCTTACAAAAGTAATAACATCATCATCACCAGCCTATTAATGTCCCAACTACTGAAGCTTAGCCGTGGAGGGACACATACATAGTAGAATTAATTACAAGATACATGAGACTTGTTCAGGTTGACTTTAGTATGCAGAAATATGCAAATTGAATAGGTTATAATGAGATTATGTTGAACACTTCTAATAAAATTAATAATATACTGATACAACAAAATACAATTCTACATATTCATTTTAATTGCACCCGAGAAAAGGTCAACTTATTTACAAAAAGGATACTTTCTAAACTCAGTAGTGGCGAGCTTTTAGTTTCATCTTTATCAATTTCTTCTCCAGGGAAGGGTTTCCCATCACCTGCTTCACTTTCTAAAACCACCATGGTCAAGTTAAAATATAGAACTCGGAAATAATTTTAGCTCCTTTCAGATAAACCTGTATTTTATAATTTAGTTTAGTACACTAGTTTCGCAGTCAGTCGTCCACGAATCTTTTTTTATTTGTCAGTCATTTACAAATCTGTCAAACACGTCAGATGTTTTTTGACAGTGACGGAAGACATATTTTATTTCTGAACGGTTCGGGAGTGGCCAAGGGCCAAAGAATATTAGCAATGGATTAGGATTTTTGAGGTAGTATGTAAGTATGTAATATACTAATATAACGCAGTTTCCATGTTTTATTAACAAATTAATAATGGGACCATACTCTTTGACGTATGAGACAGTGGCGCTAGCTTATTTCTTATATTTTTAAACATTACCTAGGGTAACCGAGATAGTGATTGCCCAGTGTATAGTGATTGCCAGAATTAAGGTTAACATACATTTTAACTTATTTACAAAGAAGTAGTTTTACATTAAATCCGTTAAATAACACTAGGATACTGTTAACTAGAGTTCTAAATAAGACATTTGGCAAAATTTTCAATACAAATATTGTAATGGCAGTTTTTGGACAGCGGGTGTCCGTCACTTCAAAAAATGCGAATTCCTTACAGAATTTGTTAAGGATACATTTTGTAGTTTTGAAGTTTGTATCACTTAATTTTCTTTTTTGAGCGTTAAAGCACAACGACGTGATTAGTTAAAGCTTTAATGTTTCATTCGAAGCAGTTATCGGCGGCGTAATTTTATTCCATTAAATATTTTAAGAGGGTGGGCAATCACTGTACCTAAAATATGACAAATTCAGTTATTGCCATACCAGAATTCAGTTATTGCCATGGGTATGAGACAGTGATTGCCCGGGTAGGTATTTACTAAATCACGTGAGGGATATAATAATCGGAACCGAATATTTTCTTTATATCCTGTATCTTTCTTTATATCTAGGTCTAGGTACAAGGAGTTTCGAAAAAACTGCTTTTTACAAAAAGTTGACCTAAAAATAGGGGAAAATTTGATCTGCTACCGAAAATCTTGGAGGAAAGGTGGTAAGAAGAACAACCAAATATATACCGTAATTATATTATGTATTTTACCGTGGGAGAGCACGTTTCAGTATGAATAAGCCGGCTTAAACGGAGTGATTCTATAATCACAGAAAACCAAAATCAAGCGGCGCTAACGCGTTAGTGTACCGGAGGCTCTATGAAGGGGGAAAAGGAGTTAAAATGTTGGCAGCGCATTTGTGATTCCCCTTGTTGTTGCGAGTGTCTATGAGCGGTGGAAATCGTTTACCATCAGGTGATCCGTATGCTTGTGAGCCACCTATCACATATAAAAATTTAATTACCAAATGATGGTTGCAGTTAGTAATAATTAGAAAAAAACTTTCAAATTTCAACTGTGGGAGAGCCACGCTTCAGCATGAATGGGCCGATTTGACCGGAGTGATACCACTGCCTCACAGAAAACCAGCGTGAAGCAGCCCCTGCGCCGAGTGAGTGAGGGAAATGGAGGCCCACACCCGGGGGGGAAGGGGATAAAAGGTTGGCAGCGCACTTGTGACTTCAGTGGTGTTGCAGGTGACCATGGGCGGCAGCATTGCTTATTATATATAATGTGCAGTCAAAACACGCATCACTTGATGGTAAGCGAATGCCAACGCACATACTCAACACCAGTGGAGTCACAAGTATGCTGCCAATGTTTTAACCCCTCCCCCCTCCCCTCACCCCCGATTGGGCCTCCGACAACCTCAAAACTGTATCTACTTACCTTTTGTAAAATTGGTACATTTCCATTTATTCGCTGAGATAACGAGAAACTAGATAGAACAATTTGACGATTTTACTAGATTTTGAAACTAAACGGGTTTTCTTAGTCAATGGTATCTTATTTGGATGATGTTACTGATTTCAATAGCTTAGAAATATATCTTAAACGCACAAAAACTTACGAAAGATCTAAAATTTTAAGTATTTAATAGTATTTTTATGGAATTACAACGTGCGGTATAGTTGGCAATCACTGTCTCATTTGGTTGGCAATGACTGTGTCAAGTGGGCAATCACTGTGTTTTTAGGAGATATTTTTGTTATACGTTATAATTATAAAATATTCTATAGATGTTTGAATTATTGCTAACTTATCTCAATGCTAAACTATTAACGTTGTCAAATAATTACATTCTGATTTCTTATTGTTAAAGTAAAGGATTATATTGAAATAAAACTAGTGTCAATTTCTTAAGTGGGCAATCACTATCTCGATCACCCTACCTACTTTTAAGTTATTCATATGTAATGCTACGTATAAATATGCAGATATTTTTGTTGCCTAATTCTCACCAGGCCATTGCTATTATTTATCTGACACATACACATTTCCATTGACTTGACATTGACATTTCTATCTGCCTCTTTCTTTCAGTTTCCTACTTTTCTGGTTTAGGTTAGTGTTCGTGTTTACATTGATTTATTTCTTAAATAATCTAGTGAATCAAGTATTATTGTAGATTTGTTGATTGTAAAAACCCAAGAAAAAAAGTGTTTCTACATTGTTATCTCGTTATTTATTTTTCAGGAAAGAGAATTCATCGAAATGGCAAAGTCAAAGAACCACACAAATCATAACCAAAGTACGTAAATATTGTGTTTCTTCATGCTATTAACATTAATTCTTTAGTATATGCCTAGAATATTAATGTTAGAAAAGGCATCTTTAATGCTGTTGTATGAAGTATGTGAAAAGTTAAATTTATTATAATCTTAAAACCGGTATGTATTTTTGTAGATAAACATGTTTATATTTTTTTTTCCAGACCGTAAAGCCCACAGGAATGGGATTAAGAAGCCCACCAAGTTCAGGCACGAATCTACTCTTGGCGTAAGTACCAACTAACTTAAGTTTTATGCAAATACTTGTCATGAATTTCTACACATGCATTTGAAGAGAAACCTACATTTTAATCGTTAAAATATTACACACTTAATTTATTACGCTCACACGGACGCGTCCGTGGTTGCTAAACATTTCCCAAATTTGATTTCTCTGATTAAACACTATAGCTGGTGGCATGAAAGGATAGCAATGACCATTTGTTTTCTACTAAAAATTAGTTTCTGCACACTCAAGGTCATCGCTATTGTTTCATGCCGCAAATCTAGCAAAATAAGTTTTTGTTTATTGAAGAAAAACACTTGTTTTGTGATGAAAAACCTAATGATTAATATTCATCAACAGATGGACCCCAAATTCTTGAGGAATCAGAGGTTTTGCAAAAAGGGCAACCTTAAACCAGCCAAACAATTAGCCAGAGCAGCAGAAAGGAAAGCTACACGAGAAGCTAAGGCTAAGAAATGAACATCTAGAGTAAGGAAATAAACAGTTAAAAACAAAATTTGTTTTTATTTGAGAAATAATAATACATAAAACTAGGTTATTTTCCACTTAGGTGCTTCATTAAACTAATATTAATTAAATACCTGAGATTACGAAATTATGAGATTATTTTAGATAGGTACACAATAAGTTCACTTATTTCTATCAATTTCAGTTAAAACAAATTTAATTTTATTGACTGCCAACCTGAGGTCATCGTCATTCACATCATGATGTAAAACAAACTTGACTGTTTTGGGATCAGGCTTAGCACTCCCCAGGACAATAATACCGGTTCCATCAGCTGTTTTGCAGTTACCCTCAGATTGGCTCACAATTGCTAGTCTTTCAATAACTTTTCTGCTGGTGATGTTACTTTTATCACTTATCTTCACATGGATAATATTTGTGTGTTGATTTTCCAAGTCAATTGTGAAAGTTGGTAGTCTTAGATTTTGTATCTCTGAAATCAAAGAAAAGATATATTTTTCAATTTCCTGATGTATGGCCAGTGCTAAAGTATATAAGCACCCAAGGTTAAGGCAAATACAGGAAAGTACATACATGTTATGTAGTTTAATTAAAATTCATATCATTGACTGAACTACATAATACTAAAACACATTAATTTTATAGTTCTATGCTTAGTTATTATTGTAGAAGTATTTTTTTGGCTACTTTTGATGTAAATATACAAGCTACAAGCTGGGAATGGGGTCATGTCGAGTTATCCCTCCGCAGTGCTAAAATAGCACTCATTGAGACAACTCAAGAGATAAAGGCATTCCAAAACGGTAAAGGTAAAGAATGACGTTCTTCACCTTTAGCAAGATACTGAGCTCGCCGGTGATCCGCACACAAAGAAGGCACTGACTCGTCCAGAGCGACGATCGCGGCTGCTGCAAGTACTCCAACTTGCCTCATACCGCCTCCCAACATTTTACGATATCGTCGCGCTCTGAAACAAGCACAGTCAATTATAAAAATGCATGGTACTAAAGTATCACTATGTTGCTTGTGTGACGGCGTCGATGGCGCAGTGGCTAAGGTGTTCGCCCGAAGCGCGAAAGGTTCCGGGTTCGATTCCCAGCCAAGTAAATTAAGGAACCTACGTTTTCTAAACTTTCTTGGGTCTGGGTGTTCTAGGTTGACGTCGCCAGTTAATTATCGTCACCTGGTACTCATACAGGGGTTGCCCTAGTTTGAGATTGGGATGATTGATTTTATAATGGAAACAGCTTCCTTATTAATCAGTTGAAATTATTAGGAGCATGCAAAGATGACCCGTCAACTGATTAGCTTTGTCCTTGATTGCAGGGAAGAACTGCAATCATATCACTCACCATGCAGACCCATTGCTAAATTGAAAAAATGGCCTACAAATATTTATCATTAAAAAAGTTTTAACAAACTGGTCTATGAATCTCCTCGTTCCGGCAAGTGCAGAGCCGACAGGTGCACCAAGTCCCTTGCTGAAGCAGACAGAGACACTGTCGCAGTCCCGCGCGATTCTCGCTGGCTCCTCTCGCAGCTGTTCGGATGCATTCCACAGCCTCGCGCCATCCATATGCACGATTACAGAATGCTGTTTAGCAATGCTTGCTAGTTTCTCTATCCAATCCAAAGGGACAATCTACAAATTATATTAATTGATTTATAAGTGTATAGATTGGTACAGTCGGCACCAAAAATGTGTTAGACATTTAAGCAGTCTAAACCTTGGCATTTAAAAGTACCCGAACATATGTATTTTTGGACTGAACTGCCAGAACATCTAAGGTATCCAATTTCTTTTTATTAGTCCTCATCTGTTTAGAATCAAGGTAAATAGATAATAGGCACCATTGGCCTTTTCGTAAAGTTTTTAAAGGACTAGGTAATTTAAAAACAGCTTAGTAACATAATTATAATAGATTAATTTAGATTACACCTACTTTGCCACCACAGTATGAATGTGTGTTTTCAATTGAAACCATCATAGTGATTGGCTCATGGATATCTGATCCTCTGATGTGCTTCTCAAAATCGTTTAGATCAAAAGTGCCATCTTCAAAATTTTTTAAACTGGTTACATGAACCCCAGCTAAATCAGCAATACCACCTGGAAACATTAAATGGAATATTAGTAAAATTATTAAACAGACTGATAAAATTTACAATATTATTATTTACAATACACATACAATATAATTATTATTTTATCTAACTTACTTTCTCTTTTGTATACATGTGATTGATCTCCACAAAGCATTTCTGAGCCTCTTTTGTAACAATGCACCATAGCTGTAGAAAATAATAAAGATCATAGGGATGGGTGAACATGTTAGGAGACTGCTCAGAACTGCCCACATAAATGTTATAGAAATCCAAACTTTTTACTACACACTGATAAGGATTGTTATTCTTTACCAATACCAGTTAGTACTTAGCTATAATGCTGGCTGGTTATCATTCATCATCCGCCTACAATGTCTTTTTTTTTACTACTTTGAGCAAGCAAAAGATTACCTTGAACGCAGACAGATCAATATTAATATTATGGACCTACATCTATTGGAGTTTTAAGCGCCTGTTGATGTCTGGGTCCTTAATATCTTTTTTATAGTTTGGGTAACAGGCTCTGGTCACCGCCTTACATAGGATAGCAAGAAATTTACCTGCTATGAGATTAGCCATAGTGCCAGAAGGAACAAACAGTGCTGCCTCCTTTCCCAGTAGCGTAGCCACTTTCTGTTGTAGAGCGTTTACAGTGGGGTCCTCGCCCATCACGTCATCCCCCAAAGCAGCTGAAGACATGGCTTTTTTCATCGCTTCGGTGGGTTTTGTTACCGTGTCCGATCTTAGGTCGACTACCACTGATTCAGTCGACATTGTACAAAGTCTTCTTCGTTTGTTGTGCTAAACAAAACTAAATCAATACTTACTTAAGTTAGATTTCAAATACCACAAAAAAAAGAAATTACGTGGGCCAAATTTATTGTCAGTCGTGGGTTAACAGTTTAACATTAATTATTTTGTTCAAATTGATTAGGTATTCAAATATGATGAGTACCTAAATATCCATTGATATTCTGTTTTTGGATTAATTAAAATAAATATAAACTAAATACCTACAAACACAAAAACAAACAAGTGAAACAAGAAAAGTTTTAAAGTTGAAAAAAAAAGTGTCTGTTATAAACTTTGCTGAACAAACAAACCATGAACAAAATGCTCGATAAAAAGACGACTTTATAGGTCATGTCGAATTACCTTAGAGTAGACAGCCACTGGAGATGCCCTAACGTCCGCGCTTCTAACAATTTTTTTCACCATTTTTTGCGGGGGACGAGGTAAACACGTACAGCACACCACCAAAAATTGTAATACTCAACAGTCACAAATTTTGCTGTCACGATAAACGCACACTACAGAAAAATTTAACACATCAAAAAAATACACGCTCACAAATAAAGATTTCACGTAACTATGCAGCATACATACGAAAAAGACAGTGATGGGACACAAAGAATGAGTCAAATCAGTTTGGTGAATGAACTTATATATGAAATTGTAAGTGTAAAATTCTGCACATTGAAGATAAATAAATATTTATTTAGTCAGTTTGTAAAATAAAACCGGCCAAGAGCGTGTCGGACACGCACATGAAAGTGTTCCGTATCCAAAAGATGGGCCTTAAACCTTATTTTCATAGTTAAGTTAGGTAGTTATTTCTATACATTACCATTTAGTTAGGGCAACTGCACGTCATAAGTTGGTCAAGTTGTATTAAAAATACTATGTATGATACAGAGTCCGCTAAAGTTTTTGCTAAAAGTACAGTCAGCCACACATCAGGTTACCACAATCTGTCAAATTTCCTCAACTGATATTCAACTTAATGTGTATGACAGTATTTACTGTGATGTGTGGCTGTACGTAGGTACTTACTTGGAGGTATAGAGCATATTTTTTTCAGAATTATTTAAATAGTATTTCAAAAGTTGGGGGGGGGGGGGGGGGAGAGGAAGCTCTAATTTTAACTTTGTATTAATATATCTCGAAACTGGGGGCTTTGATCCACATTATGTCAAGGCAATTTTTGTTGTATTTAAAGATACCTTTTTAACGATACCGACCAGACGATGGGGTAAGTCGAATTTATTTTTCGAATTAACTTTTCGCTGTATGGAAAGGGGGGTGAAAAATTATTATTTTTCAATAATGTTAAAAACCAATTTTTGGATTATCAGTATACATCTCTTTACCAATTTTCAGTGGCAATCGGTGCAGAAACGGCGGAGAACGAGCCAGGGGGTCTACTCCGCCGAACGATAAACGATATATCGTGCCAATAATCGTGTCGGAGCCTACTCTAAGTGCCATCGTATCGACTGTCGTTGATACGAATATACGAACGATATTGCTTTGACAGTTCTTACAAAAACCCTACTCTAATACACCATAAAACGATACGAATAATTGAATTTGACAGCTTCACAAACGTCAAATCGACGAACATTCCTACGACATCTCTGATGGTGTCGTAAAGATTATCGTTTCGTTGTGATTTTGCATTTAAAGACCCATATTACTGTTCTCTGGACTAGTATCTTCCTTACCATTGACCCCAGCTCTGTTCAATAGATTTCGGTTGTGATGACGATTGGATTTTGATTTACATAAATCAAAGTATTTTTGGCGCGAACCCTCGAGTGTGTTCTGTGTGTTTTTCGCTGCTTTACCCTGTTTTCTTTATAGTTTTTGACCCGAACTGCCTAAGGACTCTTGCTTTCGCCACTTATAATACGACTCGGACTGTGATATTGATTTTGGGATGGGAATTGATGAATAGTGCTGCAGTTGCCTTGGCTTTCTTAGACAATGTCTTAGTTATTGAGGATGATGAAGAATGATAATAAAAGCACCTATTGTTAAATTATATCTTGTTGTTTTCAATGTTTTCTCTACCTTATCCACACAATAAAGGCTATGGGTTTATGAAACCCAAGCGCTGCCTGCATTTGGAATGAGTTTTGGTTGTTGTTGCGCAAAATAATATGGTTAATAAAGGCAAAACCTGTTAAACTTCTATGTAAAATTACTCAAAAACCTAGCCTCCTTGAATTACGATTTTATTTTCTTATTAATCAGCATTACATGCTCTTTTAATCAACGTATATTTCATTCATTATATTTTTGAATAAAATGTGGAAGCAAAACGGAGTGATTATATTCTCTTTGGTGGAAGCATAATATAATACAATGTACTCTGTGGTGGAAGCTGTCATAGCTCTTTTGTGTCATTTTTTTTAGCCATTTATGGTCCACACTGAAGAATAATAAACCAAACAGCCAAACTTTTTTTTAATTTCACAATCATTCGTTCACGAACATCCGAACAAAACAAAAGTAAATTGTCTATACTTACGATAATCGACACTGATTACGAACATTTCTTATAGTAGGGTACATGCGAATAATTCGAACCAATGTCGTATCGTTACGAATAGTTCGTTGTCGTTTGGCGGAGTAGACCCCCAGGACAGACAGACAGACAGACAGACGGACAGACATGACGAGTAGACTACGGAACCCTAAAAAATGGTGAAGTTGTGCAATACATACTAAAACGTAAAAAATTACAAATGTGCGCTACTTTGGGGTTAAACATTTGGACAAACAAAGGGAGAGTAAATGAAACAATATATTTTTAATTAGAATGATTTATTGAAATATTACAAAAATCCTTATTACGCATTTATATTGATTTTCAAAATGAATAAGAATAAGTTTAAGTTGAATAAGTTTTGTACACGTGTCGAATATATTTCTGGGGGTCTAACTTTTTTGAAATATTGGATAAACGAACATTCGTATACTTTTCTATATTAAAATTGGCGAGCTCCAATTATGGTTTACTATCTACTCCGTTATCATGCATGATACTCCCAGACCACATATTTTATTCCTTTTACCTCGAAATATTTTATAGCCACCAATTCTTTTTATTTTTAGAATAAATTCCAACATCGTATGACCAGAAGAAAGGACAGTAATTTCTCTAATTCACTTTACAATGTTTTAATATTATAATATACGTCTATACTATTTTATTCAAAATATAATGAAAAGAACGGATTTTGAAACTAACTGCAGTGAGTGAATGATTCATTCAAATGTCGAGTTGATTTTAATTGGTCCCATCACTAGGACCGATACCACGATATCATTATTAAATTTTTCTGTCGTTTACGTATCGTAACGGTTTTTTTATTAAAATAGATTTTCTAGTTTAATACACATTTAATAATTAATAAAAGTCATTACTTATGATAGGAAACGCGATCTTGTTGCGAATTTTAGCTGTCAGATCGCCTTTTACATGAAAATACTGCACAATTCACCATTTTTAAGAGAAACGTCACGCGACACGGAGCGATGCAAAATGGCGATGTAGCGACATCCAAGTAGTTTTGTATAACTTAGTTGACCAGTTCCGAATAGTTGACAAATGTACTTTGCCGGAGGGGAAACGCCCGGTATGGCATCTCCAGTGGCTATATACTCAAAGCGAATTACGTAAAAAGTAATGGGGGTCATTCATGGCGTGTCAAAAATCCGCTAGATGGCGTACTTGAGAACTGAGGTTCATCGTCACGATGATTGGTTATTTTTAAATTACCAATGACGTCAAAGTTGGACTTCACAATTCTCTACGCCATCTAGCCGCTTTTTCACACGCGATAGCCCCCATTGCAATAAACCTTTTTACCTTTTATAGTACATACGTTTGTATGAAAAATACGGTATATGGGCCGTTAAATGTGTGTCTTAACTGGTGATCAAATACACTCAGCGGTATATTTTGAGCACTAGTTAAGATGAAACTGCTAAATGAATAATTTTATTATTGTTACTTTTAGCAGTTATTTGCAATTTATTCTTATCTTTCCACATACCGAACACCGTAGAACAGCCACCCGGTATGTGGAAGGTTCTGAGTTCGAGTCCCACCTGAACCTTTCAATTTTTTTTTAAGTGCATTATTTTTATGCCCTGTAAAAAAACCTATCTGTCAACTAACACAAAATTGGCTCATTTATAAACAACTATCATTTATAAAACTAGGTAGCTGTTTCCCGCGACTTCATCCGCACCCCCTCACAATTAAAAGTAGCTCATGTCTTTTCTCAGGGTCTCTAGACCATCTTTATGTACATACCTTTCATTCAAATGCGTTCAGTAGTTTTGGCGTGAAAGAGTAACAAACAGACAGAGTTACTTTCGCATTTATTATTATTATAGTAAAGGATAAGGACTAACACACAAACAAATGAAACAGCTTAATTTTGTCGGTTATTATTACTTATTTATTAAATTAATAAAAGAAAGTAGGTACATACAACATACAAAATAGATACAATAGATAAAGGTAGGACTCGCTAGCGCCTACATTGCTTCACGCTACGCTCAGGGGCGGATCCAGAGTCTGGATAGAAGAAAATATGACGTCTAAAGTAAATTGTGGTAAAAACAACTGAATCCGCCCATGGCTACGCTACTGTCTGCTGCTAACATAATACAATAATATGGAGTAAGTACCTACATACTTAGTAAATCTAAAATAAATGTTGAATAACTTTTAATATAAGTATTTACTAAACTTATTAAGACATGTTGTCTAAACGAAACGCATAGGTTTTACAATAGGCTTATTTATAAGCACGTAAAATGACGTAAATGCTATTGACAAACTCCACTTTTTTATACTAGAGGCGACAAACGAGCGAGCGAGTCACCTGTTGGTACCTAAGTGTCTAATGACCGCTGCCCATGAAAATCTGCGAGATCAGAAAGGTCGCTGACGCGTTGCCGGCTTTTTATAAAGGATCTCTAGATTAAAAACTGCACTTGCCTGTTGATGGCTATTCATAATTAGAGCTTAAATCTTCATTTTTTGTATACCCATAACCTTGGTAGGTGGTAACCCTACATAGTGACACCGTAATCTGTGCAACTAACTAGTTACACTTACAATTTATTCACTTTAAGTTAGTCAGGTACCTGTACTATATCACATGGTACAGATTTATGGACTTACTTATGTGGTGACAATATTTATAAACTTGAGCCTCTGTTTCTAACAATGTTATTGCGTCACAGATATAAGTAAGTACTACATTAACTTCTTTCAACAATGTATCACCTGCCAAACTGCTTTAGGCTCAATTGGTATACATAATCACGAATATTTGAACCACTAATCTAATCAACAAAAGCATGCCAGCAGTACAATCCAGTTTTTAAGTGGTATCAATACAGGCGTATGTGGTATCAATCACGTAGGTCGCACATATAATTATGGTTGGTGTACGGTTTAGTCCATGAACATGATCTAGGATTTGGTTTAAGTCCGGTAATTACCTACAAAGTTGGGTAATTACTGCCGTTGGCCTTCGCAGTCCTTAGACAGGGGAACCAGACCAACTAGATCAGGTTACACGTTCAGGACCACATAACTTAATCACATTTGGGTATCGAAAATTTTTGCAATAGTTAAGTAGGTACCCGAAACGTGTAGGTTTGCTTATGATGATTGTTTATGCTCATTGATTCTCGAAAAGATCAGGAAGCAACCATGTGAAACTTACCAAACCTTTTATGACTCTTGTCTGAATCATTGTTCAAATTAGACGAGGACATTTAAGTTTACACCTTACACATTTAAATTACATGCTGAGTAGGTATCCTACCGGGCGAGTCACAAGATGGTGGACCAGATAATCGGACCAAGCCACTTGACCCCCATGTGTCCCGTAAATTAACATTTTTATATCATTTCTTTAAGGACGAGTAGGACGTAACCTACTATCGGTATATTTCTGTGGTAGGCACTACAACAAGTAGTTAAATGTAACCATCTACTGTTGCACCTTCGAAAGATTTTATTTCTGCATTTTAGATGTGCGTAGGTTATAAGTGTGAGTCTTTATTGACGAACAGACACATTAGCTTTAATAATGAATACCGACGCATGCATGCATACCTTTGATTGATACCAACACAATAAAAACTATTTCTATTATTAAACAAAGAAACTCCTTAAAATATTAAGTTATTTGTGGAATTTAAATTTTAACCTTGAGCTTTATGTATCTTTTTTGGTCCTGGACCTTTAGGCCCTGGACCCTTGAAGGCGGGACCCTTCGGTCCAGGTCCTTTTGGCCCTGGATTTTTGGGAGCCGGCTTCCTCCCTGAGTCACTGTCATTATCGTCTCCCTTGCCAGGCCTATGTTTCTGCACTGGTGGAATTCTCTTTATGAAGAATCGGAAGGACATCTTTTTATTAAGAATGAAATGTTTTAATGCCTCAAGAGGTAAAATGCCGCATTTAGCCATACGAAATATTTCATCGGCTTTGATAGCATCATTGAAGCAGTGTTCTATGAAAACTGCCTTCTTCCTGGTGTCTTTCTTGCTGGTGACATGGATTTCGTAAATATGCTGTTGAGCAGCTTTCTTGCCTCCGATGTGTTGAATGCTCCAGTAAGCCATCTTTTGCAACGTATCGATCTTCATGGTGATGATGAAGAGCATCTTCCCCTGGGAGACCAGATAGACGAAGCGCTCGTCTTCGGTGACGCTGACGTTCTCCAGCTCTACTTCTTCGTCGCTGTTCACGTTGCAGTGGGCGGCGTGGCGGTCTTTGAAGTGGTCCATCATCTCCTTCAGTTTTCCTGTTTTAATCACACTAATATTAGTGTGTATTTGATATTATAAAAGGCGAAAGTTTGTGTGTATGTGATTGTGCAAATGATAAATTCCTAATGTTTCATACAAAATTCTAAAATACCGCACGACAGCGCAGCGATTCTTTTGAAAACTTACGTGATAAAGGAACGTTTATTTTTCGTGAACCTGTTCTAGATTATATAGATTTAACATTAAAAAAAATATGGTCAGCTTATGGCCGTCAAGGACACGGGATCGTTACTTATCTACCCGACCCGTGTCGAAACGTCCTGCCACTATCTCTATACCTACTATGAAATTATGATACTTGTGGTGTGAAGAACGAGTTAAAAGCTCACCATTCCAAGAGCATCGGCCAAAAACAGCGCCCAGAGGGCATTCCATCTGCCGGAAAATGCACTCCTTTAAGTGATCTTCTACGTCCGTAGCTACCACTGTGTAGACACATCCTTCAGACTTATTTGGACACGGGACCTTAGCCTGTTGATGAATAACAAAACCTCAATAATTATTTTTAACAAGGCATAATAGCACCTTCCGCGCTTGGTCATACCTATGTAAAACATTTTAGACCGTAGGAGAGCCACGCTTCGGCATGAATGGGCTGGCTCGTCCGGAGTGAACCATTGCCATACCATGGCCTCACAGACCGCCCAACTAACGTGAGCAGCACCTGCGCTGTGTTTCGTCGAGTGAGTGAGGGTAGCGTAGGCTCAATTGGGGGAAAGGGGATAAAAGGTTGGCAGTGCAGGTGCCAGGTTGCGGTGTATTTGGGCGGCGGCAATAGCCTCTATCATTAGGTAATCCGTCTGCTTGTTGCCACCTATCACATAAAAATAAAAAAACATACCTTCGACACAAGTTCTTCTAGTTGGTAATTCCTCATTTGCGTCATCCGCTGGCGACAAATGGGACAGATGGGCGGACACAAGGTCTGGGTGCAAGAGTTGCATACGCTATGGCCGGACTCGCACTGATATATAGGCGCCGTCATAATTTCCAAGCAGACGGGACATTCTGGCAGCTCCACTGCGACCGATAACCTGAAAAAATACAGTTTATAGTGACTTTATGCAGACGAGCATACGGATCGCCTGGTAAGCGATAGCCGGCCAAGGACACCTGCAACACCAGTAGTCACTTACTTACTTACTACGCTGGCTCAGCGACCCGAAGTGGATCTTGTCCTCCGACACGAGAATTCGCCACTCCGCTCTATTCTCAGCCACCTCTTGTCAGTAGTCACAGTTTAAGTTTTTTTTACGTGATAGACGAGCCGGATCACCGGCTACCCAATCACCGGGGGTTAAGGTTTAACCCCCTTTCCCCTCAATGAGGCCTCCGGTACCCTCACGAAACACAGCGCAGGCGCTGACATTTAATTGAATAAGAAATTCGGGTAGAAACACGCATCTTTACTTCTATTTAGGGCCAACAGGCGCCTTTCAGAGTCCTTTAAAATCGACTTTTTTTAATTTGCGGTTTTAATTTTTAGGTTCTTAATTTCAAAATTTGCGTGGACTCCAGGCTGATGACTGGTAGAATGTGCACTGGACCGACCTGGATGGAGGCTATTCTTATTGGAGGTCAAGACACACTTGAGTCGCTGCGCCCCATCGCGCCAGCCTAGTTAGTGTCAATACAAAAAAAGTGTTTACTTTTTTTTTGGAAAAATAAAGTTTGTTAGGGGGCATTTAAAAACTGGTTGATAATTAATCGGCCATTAGCGGGAATGCGGGCCTCCCTGATCCTTCCCCTTCCTTGTGGGACACACATACCTACATACAGACAGAAAACCGGCGTGAAGCAGCCCCTGTGCTGTGTTTCGCCGAGTGAGTGAGGGTTCCGGAGGCCCACTCGGGGGATGAAGGGGATAAAAGGTTGGCAGCGCACTTGTAACTCCACTGGTGTTGCAAATGTCCATGCTTACTAAATGCGTTGGACAGATGAGATTATTATTGGGTACTTACTTTTTATTTGCTTTTGCCATGATGGAAGTGGTCCAATCCAACTGGTCTCAGTACCTGTAAAAAGCCTTGGTGTGATTTTTTTCTTTTAACATGTAAAGTATGTAGGCTACCTACCTAATATGTATGTATGTACAGTACCACTTGCTTACAATAAATATGGGCGGAGCTAGAGAAGAGATTTAGGAAGAACGGAGGCTTTTCGTATCGATGACGTAATAAGAGTAGGTATATTTATAGGGTGGGCCCATACTTTCTAGGGCCACTCTGACGCCCCCCCTCCCCCGCTACATCCATGAGAAATGAGAAGTTATATGTGTGTAGTAGATTAGGTATATAGGCATAATAACACCAGTACTATGATCCCTATGATTACGTGCAATGAAAAGTGAATATTAAGAAGTTAATAGGTACCTAAATCACTCACCCGTTTTCACCAAGTCCAAAGCAACTGGATCCGCGACGAATTATGATTACCTATTATTAGAGAGCCGTGATAAGAGGGTTATTATGTTAGGCACTCGGTTGGGAGATGTGCAACTTACTTACGAACGGGTATAACTTTACGTACGTACGATAACCGAAACCGGTTTAGAACAATTAATAAAACGTAGGACACTGAACACACGCGAACTTCCTCTGATCTAAAGCAAACTTGCTTGCATGCACAATTCACACTTCACAATCGCACTACAGCGTCATCACGAGTAGGATTTACTTTTTTTATCTACTTTGTGGTAGGATATTTAATCAGCTTTTATCGTATTACTCGTAATCTGAAGTGCAAATATAAACTCTACGCCTTGACAATAAGAGCGACATTATAATAACTTGCCTGTACGCTATTAGTTTATACGAGGGTATTCCCAGAATTTAGATTTTAAAAGTGTTGCCAGTTAAAACTTGAGTGGTTTTTTTTGTTACACGACTCTCTTTTATAAGAGTGCTTATTCGGTCAGTCCACTAGCGCCGTTATTTGATTTTTATTAATTAATTCAATTCTTTACAAATTGCAAAGAATTAAAATTGAGACATTTTAAGAAAAAATATATTGGTATAGGTAGCCGCATTTTTTATTATTATTATACTAAAAATCCGTATACTTATAAACACCACGACACGATTTTATTGACCAAGTATACTTACAGCACGCTCGGATAGCCATAATAACTTTGATAATATTGTTCTCATATTGGTGTGTGGTGAACCCCATTGATTATAAATTATGGTAGCTTCGTTATAATGAGTCAACAAAGTTTTAAAAGGGATTTTTGGGAACTAGGTACCTAACGGAGTTTCCATGTTTTATTTATTTAGTCACAAAAATGTATAACCAATGGGGTTACTATACCGTATGACATAAGCGAAAGTGGCGCCATCATTCATGATTTTATCGACATAAATTCCTTTTTCATGACTTTCTTGACGCATACCTAGTAGAAGGTTCGTTAAAATAGTACGTTTGACAATTCGTTTCGTATTCATTCTGACATTTCGAAAACCCGCATTTTTTTATTTACAATAGGTAACATACATACATAGGTTCTTACTATTTTCTTTTTTATTCTTTGCTCGTTTCTACATACAAGATATAATATTATCGTACTTGTTCGAGTTTTAGTACCTTCTAGGAGCTACACACTATTTATACGGGGGACTCGGAATGGCGGAAAATTTCAACTTGCTCAAAACAAAACCTGAAGAGCTCATTCTATTTGTTGACAAACATGTAAGAGTGCAACTCATTAAAAATTCCTCATTTATTGGTTTTATGCACTCCATTGACCCGATATCTTTCAGGTAAATCAAATAAAAATGCATTACTTTAGTCATGTAAAGTAGTAGTTGTTATGTGCTCAATTGTTTCCTTCTTTTGTAACAATATACTATTTCTTTTTCAGTGTGATTCTGTCTGTGCCACAAGTAGATACTCATAAGACAGTTTTAATACCAGGACATGCTATATTGGACATCACGGAGATACAGCCAATTACAAATGCTAGCCCCCCAATTAGGAAACTTATTAAAACACAATCCGACCATGAAACAGCATTAAGAAAAGCGAAAGTAACTGCATGGTTGAAGTTTAATCTATTGCCGGTGAATGCTGATGGAGAAAATGTTTTAATTGGGAATGCTAGACTGTTGCCACCCTACCAAGTCTCTGATATCTGTACGGACAACCCAATGGTGGCAATGCAAGTGAGAAAAATATTGGAAACAATGCCTCCAGACTTTGAACCAAAGTGAAGCTCCACTTAACAGAATTAAAATATGATCATTTTCTTAAAAGTATAAATAAGAGTAAATCTAATGTACAAAATATAAGGGATTTGATTTTCTTATTCTTAATAGTATTACTTTTTATTAATGGACAGAACATAATTAACATGGTTCTATCTCATTTAAGTTTATAACTACAAATAAACATTTCAGAAAACATTTACATACATAGGTACCTTAAAATTTTTCAGGGTACCTACATATTCTATGTCAAATAGGATTGCTTACATACTTTTTTTTACAAGAAATTGAGTATATCTAGGTCTGAGAAAACAATTTAAACAGTATTTTGGGTAAATATTTAATAGGGTATTTGACAAAAAAAAATTATGTGTTTAATCAAAGACCTCTCAATTTAAGAAACATTATTGAAAGAATTGCTCGATTCTGATTTAAATCACCTGAGATATCATAACTTTAAGAGCACATATTTTGGGCAAGACCAAAAACGCTCTATAACAAATGGCTTCAAGGCAAGTGACGTCACACGCCCGTGTCGTTGTATGCGCGTCTAGTAAATTTTGTTTGGTAGCTATATCAATGTTTCGTTTAAGTAATGGTTTCATTATAAAAGTTGGTGAAAAATGTACGGGTAGTTCAATGATATAATTATTTTTTTTTAATTTCATACTTTAAAAATGGACTTGCCCATGAAACTTTGAATGCTCATAAAACCATCTAGACGTTATGTTTTTAACTGAAAATGTTGGCCATTGGTTCTCATTTACCAGTATTTTGGAAAAGTATAAACATTTTTTACTATATCGAGATTAGTCAAATACCCTATTTAGTGGCTGTGACCCATGAGCACTCTCTAACTAAATTAAAAAAAAATAACAGTTTGATGTTATGAACAATATTTTTATTCGACAATAAAAATTATATATGGTACAGGGTGTTTCATTAAAATCGGTCAATATGGGAAAGTCTGAAACTAAATATAAGACATACGAAGATCTGTTCTGAGCAACCATGTCATCAATTTTAATAACAAGAAAAACTGCATTTTACATAACATCTTTTCTGCTATTAAAATGGTTCCTCAGAACATCTTACTCACGTCATACTGACCAATTTGACACCCCGTATATTGTATGTACGGAAAAAAACAGTAAAACTGTTTTTAACATTATAGTTGCCAACCCTCATTCTTTTCGTGCTGTTCTATTAATTTACCATAGGGCAAAACATAATACATAGGTATGGTATTGTAAAACACCCTTCGTGTGGATTATGTCATCAAACGGACCATTTCGCGCGCATCTTTTATCATGACAACATTCACGGGCGGGACGGTTCCTTACTACCTACACACCAAAACACTCATCAGAGTTAGTAGGTAGGTAATGACAGTAGATAAAGCGAGACTTTATATAACTAACACGAGACTCACTCAGTCAGTGATATGAACGATCGTATGTCAAACGTTTGCACGTGAATTTCACATTGTTTACCTACATTCCTATTCTAATGAAGTGCATAAATAATTTCGGAAGATAATGTAAAAGTGACAACATGACTGGGAAAAATAGCAGAAAGATACAATATTTGGCTGGCTTTTGCGGTATGTTACTGGCGGGAAATTTTGATTGTTTCGTTTGTTTATATGCTTATTTAAATTTTGATTTCTATAGCGTCGTTGACCTTTGCGTTTACTGGAGCGGCTCTCTCTTGGCCCTCTCCTGCGATTCCAAAGTTCAAAAGCGGTGAGGCTGGGTTGGATATTACTAATGTAAGTGCTACCTTAATTTTTTTGTAAGGTTTCTACTTAGGTGCTTATTACTTACGTATGACCTAAAGGCAAAAGTAAGCGAGTAAACAGTATACCTGTTGAAGATAGGTATCTTATCGGAGGGTCGATGAACTCAGTATATAGTCACTAATTTGCTTAATATTCTTACGTCCGTGGTTCATACAACTTCGCTGCTTTTTGAAGAAATATCAAAGAAATATTTCAGAATCTAGGTATTTTAATTTATTCTAGAACCTAGCTAAAGCAAGCTAAGGAGTTGGATTCCCAGTTTAAATAGGACACAAAATCATAGTTTGGGCTTGGTTTGGTTAGTAAATCTTACAGTCAACTGAAAAAGTATGGTCTTCACTATATAGGTACCTAGGTAGCCTTATAATATACCTCTACCTTTCGTGAGAATTGTAGAAGTTAGATAGCTATTGTGACAAAGTCCTAACGTACTTACCTTTATGTTCAGACTACTATATTACAGGGACGTTAGGTGAGAAGGATTAAATAAATAAATAAAAATAAAAAGACAACATCAACAAAATTGTCCTGGTCTCAAACTAAGGTTTTCCTTTGTGCTATGGAAACCAGAAACAAGGAAGAAACCCCAAACACCCAGACCCAACACAAATATCTGTTTCATCAACAAACTTATGTTATTGCGGGAATCGAACCCGCGACCCTTGCGTCTCAACCGGCGCTCAAACCCTTGCGCTAAACGGGTCGTGGTAGGATTGGGTGTAAATTAGTAAAAGGTAAAGTTGTTATGAAATTACATCATTACGGTGTCTTAGACAACTCACTTAGGGCCGATTTTTCCATTGTCTGATAAAATTTAACAGACCAATAAAGAGTTACCCAGCGAATTAAAGTTGTCTTACATCTTACTATAATTGTAGGTATCTTACATAGAGTGACAGTTACTTTAAATTGGATTACATTTTATCGGTCTGTTAACTGTTATCAGACGATTGAAAAATCAGCCCTTAGTCTTATCAAATCTTATTTATCTGAATCTGATAGGATTCAAAAAGTGAATGTCAATGGAATTATTCGGCATACAGGAGCAGACATCATGGGTGGTTTCGTTGCTAGCAGTGGGAGCTCTGCCAGGTTGCTACCTCGGTCAAATACTGAGCGAGAGAGTTGGTCGACACCGCACCTTCCTCATGTCTGCAGTACCAGGCTTTGTAGCTGCGGTAAGTTACCTTAAAAACGTTTTAACCGTGGCAGGCCTGTCCCACTCCGCGTGTAAGTATCAAACTTGCAAGTACACGCGGCGTCCCCTCCGGAGGGGCCAGTCAGTAGAAAATCACGAGCGAGCGGCGACGCATGCGCGACAGTTGCGTGCGATAGAAAGAGAACGCACTTCTAGGTATGAATAATTGTAGGTGTTGAACGCTGGGCGGCCGGAATTTCAACTTTATGTTATGGTAGCCTGAGCCTTTATTTTTCTATAAACGGTTTTTAGAAGTGGACATTCTGTACTTGTACTATTAAGTATTCTGTGACCGTGGGAGAGCCCTTCGGCATGAATGGGCCGGCTCGATCGGAATGATACCACGGCCTCACAGGAGACCGGCGTGATGCAGCGCCTGCGTTGGGTGTCATCGTGTGAGTGAGGGTACCGGAGGCTAAAGGTTGGCAGCGCACTTGTGACTACTGGTGTTGCAGAAGTCTATGGGTGGCGGCAATCGCTTAACATCAGATGACCCGTCTGCTCTGATGCGAGGAGACATCGCTTCAGAACCCCAGGAACGCTAGAATGATCAAGGATGAAACCGCTTTGATCATTACCGACTCGTAAGTTTTAAAAGTAAAGGTAGATTTCCATTACATACCCTTTATATTTATCGATACTGTATAAGTAAGTAGGTACATTACATATACTTACAATAATATGTTAAGTAAGTTTAAATCCTGCCTTCATTCCGTTGCGCGACGTGATTTTACTATTCATTTCACAGTGTACAAATAGATGGCTCTGGGTGTCCATCATATCACGTAGATGTTTGCCATTTTAGTTTCTATAAGCCTTGTGGTTGCCTGTAAAGTTTTAAATGTTGTTATTTTCAGTGCATAGTACTATTCACTAAATCGGCTGCGCTGATGTGCATCGCGCGGTTCATGATGGGCTTGACGACCGGCTCTGTAGCTGTGGTGAGTGAGTGCATTTGAATGCATTACTACTTTAAGTGCAGTCGACTTCAAAAATATGTATAGGCTTTTGGACCTTGTCACAATACATTGTTATAAGAAAATAGAAATCGCTCTACTTTCTTATGTGTATTGTGACAAGGTTGCTAAAGTGTTTACATATTTTCGGAGACGACTATACAACGAAGCGACTGCCATCTGACCTTTTAACACTTAGCTCATAAACCCTTTGAAAATCTAATTTGACTGGCCGGTTGGCGCATTTGATAGTGACCCTGCCTCATACGCCAAAAGTCGGTTCGTTCCCATCCTGGAGGAAATTCGTGTGAACACTTAGGATTTTTACTTTACAATAGCTTAAAAATACTTGGCTAAATGGACGTCGATAGAGCGTAATGTGGCCGCTTCATCGCATCAATTCTCGCGTTAATCTTTTTGATGTTCTACCACTTGAGGTATCGCCTAACGCCAAATGGCATTGTTAATGCCATTGTCAAATAATTCCTAAAATATTGTGCAAAACATAAATGAAAGTCACATCATCAGTTTTAAACCAAAACTAACTTTGAACCACGATTTGTAATAAGGGGGTTTATGTTATTATTGTTAGTTCCTTTTAGTTAGTTTAAGTATTTGGTATTGCAGGTGACAATAATATACGTAACCGAAATAGCTGACAAAGAGGTTCGGGGAGCCCTGGGTACGTTGATCCAGGTGATGAACAACCTCGGCAGCCTCGTGGTGTACGGCATCGGACCGTTCGTGTCGTATACGACGCTCAACGGCATCCTGGTCGCCATCCCACTCATATACGCGACGTGTTGTCTCTGGCTGCCCGAGTCCCCGTACTACCACCTGAAGGATGGCAGAGTGGCCGCGGCAAGGAAGCAGTTCAAGATCATAAAAGGAGCTAAGGATGAGAAGGTATCTGCGACGAATTACTTCGGCAGCCTAGTGGTTACGGCATAGACGTGTCAAACACGACGCTCTAACGGCATACTGGTCGCGTCCCACTCATATTACGCGACGTGTTGTCTCTGGCTGCCGGAGTCCCCGTACTACCACCTGAAGGATGGCAGAGTGGCCGCGGCAAGGAAGGAGTTCAAGATCATAAAAGGAGCTAAGGATGAGAAGGTATGTGTGACGAATAACCTCAGCCTGGTGGTTACGGCATAGACATGTGTCAAACACGACGCTCTACCGGCATACTGGTCGCCATCCCACTCATATACGGGACGTGTTGTCTCTGGCTGCCTGAGTCCCCGTACTACCACCTGAAGGATGGCAGAGTGGCCGCGGCAAGGAAGCAGCTCAAGATCATAAAAGGAGCTAAGGATGAGAAGGTATGTGTGACGAATAACCTCTGCAGCCTGGTGGTTACGGCATAGACATGTGTCAAACACGACGCTCTACCGGCAAACTGGTCGCGATTCCCACTCATATACGCGACGTGTTGTCTCTGGCTGCCTGAGTCCCCGTACTACCACCTGAAGGATGGAAGAGTGGCCGCGGCTAGGAAGCAGTTCAAGATCATAAAAGGAGCTAAGGATGAGAAGGTATGTGTGACGAATAACCTCAGCCTGGTGGTTACGGCAGAGACATGTGTCAAACACGACGCTCTACCGGCATACTGGTCGCGTCCCACTCATATACGCGACGTGTTGTCTCTGGCTGCCGGAGTCCCCGTACTACCACCTGAAGGATGGCAGAGTGGCCGCGGCAAGGAAGCAGTTCAAGATCATAAAAGGAGCTAAGGATGAGAAGGTATGTGTGACGAATAACCTCAGCCTGGTGGTTACGGCATAGACATGTGTCAAACACGACGCTCTACCGGCATACTGGTCGCGTCCCACTCATATACGCGACTTGTTGTCTCTGGCTGCCGGAGTGCCCGTACTACCACCTGAAGGATGGCAGAGTGGCCGCGGCTAGGAAGCAGTTCAAGATCATAAAAGGAGCTAAGGATGAGAAGGTATGTGTGACGAATAACCTCTGCAGCCTGGTGGTTACGGCATAGACATGTGTCAGACACGACGCTCTACCGGCATACTGGTCGCGTCCCACTTATATTACGCGACGTGTTGTCTCTGGCTCCCTGAGTCCCCGTACTACCACCTGAAGGATGGAAGAGTGGCCGCGGCTAGGAAGCAGTTCAAGATCATAAAAGGAGCTAAGGATGAGAAGGTATCTGCGACGAATTACTTCGGCAGCCTGGTGGTTACGTCATCGGCACGTGTCGTACACGACATTGACTGCATCATGCTGGTGGCCATCCCTGTCTGGCTGGTGGTCAGCTGTCTCTGGCTACCGGGGAGTATTTCACCTCAAGGACGGCAGAGTGACTGCGGCTAGAAAGCAGTTCTTGAGGATGAAAAGGTAATTTTGTCAGACTTTGACAGTGCTGGCAGCCGGACATCTTTGAACTTAATTTGCCCTGTTAGTCAATATAATGTCCTGCCACCAATAGTTACTGCCATCTGGTGCCATCAATTTGATCTTAATTATGTAGTCCTTTTAGTCAATGGACACCATCATGGTTGAAGGGATTCAACCCCGAGAGTGATCTTGTGTTAAATCGGCGACCTTCAGCCAGGAGCAGTGGCGGGGCAAGATCTAATTTTGATGTGGGCAAGACTGATTTTGCGAGGCCCTTTCCTTTTCTGTCGATCTTACGACGATGATGAGCGATAAAGCTCCTCGGACGAGCTTAATTTTTTTTGAGGCGCGAGGCCCCTTGTACCGAGGCCGTGGGCGCGTGGCCCACATCGCCTACGCCTTGCGCCGCCTCTGGCCAGGAGACAAGAACATAAGACTCACCAAGTCTGCACAAGGCAGATGTGTTTGGGGTCAATCAGGTTTGCAGGAAGGAGGCCATCAGCCAGAACTTGC
>CM026288.1:7186702-7273832 GCA_014851415.1 Cnaphalocrocis medinalis
AAATAATAAAAAACACATTGTATTACTTCCTATGATTACTTGATTACATTTATAAAATTAACTACGGAGCGTAAAATTATAGTCATCCATTTTAAATGTAGGTGATATAGGATACATTACGTCCTCTCTAATTAACGGTGTTAACAATGGTCCCTGATGCATACGATGCAGCCATGCTATCAATACAACGACCCATAATCAATCATTTAGGAGAATAACCACAGCGACATTGTATTCAAAATGGGGGACCAATTCGTAGAAATACTCCGGCGACCCTTGACATAGGGTTCTATGAATACAGCAAAGCTGGGTATAAAAACGACCAGTGTACCCAGAACCATGTAACATGATGGTAATGCGATCTGAATGGTTCCATTAACACTGGCGTATTCGTATATGTAGATAATAGAGGTATAACTAAACTTCGCAGAATCGAGGTCACCGACCGATGCAGTGTTCAATGTTCATGCTTCAAAGCTTTGCACTCCCTCCCATCGCTTTACATATCACATTGGCATTCACTACTATTTAAAAAAAACAAATTAAAGCACTTTAAATCGTTTAAATCTATTTAAAAACGTAATAAACGAACGTTCCACGAGTTTACGTCGCTTCTCAGAAAAATGGTTTGTGTACAGTTTTCGTGGTATTTAGATCGACATGTGCGGTTGACTGGTAGACAATGTCTCTTGGCAATAAGTTCGTCTATTGTTTAACAAAGTGCATAGGTACCTAATTATTCTGCTTAAGTTTGAACAGTTTATCGTACGTATGATAGAGATTTCGTTTCGCAATTTCAAGAGATTCGTGGGTTTGGCTCGCGTGTTATTGTTTTAAGTGCGCTAAAATGTATAAACTCGAAATCGGGTTTCTCCGACACTTGGGGCGTCACATATGGTCTTATTTCAGTAGGTACATACAGGTGCTATTATTCACTTCTAGCGAAGTTGGACCAACTAGCAGCAAGATCTCTACAAAATAAATGGTGCATTTTAGTGTTGTTATCCATAGGCTATCGATAGTAAAAGAAAATCAATATTGTCGATACTGTATCGATAGAATTGCCATGGAATTGATTGTAATGGTATCGACAGGGAAATGTGAGCAATACTATTATTTATTACGCCAATACAATCGATCATACACTCTGATAATCACGACAGTATTGTAATTTTCTGACAAAATCAAGCAAAAGCAATCGATACTATCGATAGTTTTACACTGCATAGTAGGCTAAGTTTCGATTGTAGATATTAGAGTCTTTTAGATATCACCACCCTTATAGACTTCTCACAACCTTAAACTTGTCTATACTATTCTATAGTAGCTATTGGCGTTATCAAGGGTATTGCGCCAATTTCCCTGTCGATATTCTGAATAGTTTAGAGGTCTAAAGTCTATAGTAAAACTTTCGATAGTTCAGCAACACTAGTTCCATTTCCGTAACATTGTAAGTGCATGACATATCCATTAGCGCGGACTCATCATAAGAACATAGTTGCAGGAGCCAGTGCGATTTTATCGCTCCGTCGAGGCGACGCGCGTCTTCCGCCACGTTTATCAGATGGCGACTTTCTACAAAGCGGGCGTGCTTCCTGTCCGCCCACCTTGCTGCACTCTCGTGTGACAAATTGTATTTTGGGACTGCTTTGATACGTAGCACCTGTACTAATTATGAATGCTTTTGGGTGTGAAATGTAAAATACATAAAAATAATACTCACCTCAGATGCTATCGGCGAAAACACTAATTACATTAGTCGTAGGCAAGCGTGGTGATTAAGCCTAATCCCATCATAGTAGCGATGACTTGATTTCTATGATAGAGACCTTTGGCCGGCAGTGGGACAGTATATAGGCTGATAATTTACTTTACTTTAGTGTATTTGACATTCCATCCTGGTAGTTTCATTGTGGGAGAGTCACGCTTCGGCATGAATGGACCAGCACGACCGGAGTGATATATTATCACTGCCTCACAGAAAACTGTCGTGAGGCAGCCCCTATTCTGTGTTTCGCCGAGTAAGTAAGGATACCGGAAGCACAGCCGGGGGTTCGCCGTGCTTTGCCTCCGGAGATAAAAGGTTGGCAGCGCATTTGTGGCTCCACTGGTGTTGCAAGTGTCCATGGACGGCGGCAATTGCTTACCATCAGGTGATTCGCCTGCTCGTCTGCTACCTATCACAAAAAAAAAGTCAAAGACTTTGGAAAACACAAATAATAAACACCAAGTACGTATTAAAATAGTAATTTAATAATCTCATTTATGTACAATATTACAAAATCTACATTAAATTGTCTCTTATTAGCTAAGACACTCTCCTGCGTTTGTTCCTCGTGGCCTCGCCGTCACTGCCAGGGTCCTCAGCATCGCTCGATGCTGGTGACAATATTTCCGTAGTCGCGTCATTTATGTCTTCATCTGAGAACAAATCGATAATTAGAAAAATGCGATTTTGTTATCGTCTCTTGAAAATTTCATTTACGGAAAAAAATAATCATAAATAGTTTAAGGCGACACCGCGAATTGATTTAAATTAATTGTGAGGATTATGAGAGAAGCCACTTTTCGCAATTATGAAAATTATAGTTACTTGGCGCGTGTAAAAAAGACTGTTACGTATCTCAAAAAATTCTAAATGCATTCCTTCATGATTTCATAGAAGATTTCTTTTTATTATCTCATAATCGTCACAATTAATTAAAATCAATTGGCGGCGCTAGATTCATCTCGGTGTAACCTTAATAGACTGCTACAATATTACCTACCTTTAAGAAAAAAATATTGAGGAAAACATATTTTAGGAACTCAAAGCACAAGTTTTCGAAATTATCAAATGAAGCTACAATCTTGTAAATATCGTATCTAACGATTCAAATCTTTGTTTAAAAATAGTCTTTAATGACTTGACGCCACGCTCACGACTGTACATAAAGAAAGACGTTTTCAACAGTGCGATACAATCGGCGCGTACGCCAATCACTGCTCGGCGCCGGCGCCGGCGCGGCGAGTGCGCGTAAACACCGGATAACCCCGAAATACGCGAAGGTGACTTACTCGTGACTGACCGTGAGGGCCACGCTTCGGCATGAATGGGCCGGCAAGACCGGAGCGATACCATGGTCTCAAGAAGCAGCGCCTGCGCTGTTTTGCCGAGTGAGGGTACCGGAGGCCCAATTGAGGAAAAGGGGGTTAAAGGTTGGCAGCGCACTTGTGACTACTTTTGTTGCATGTGTCTATGGGCGGCGGTAATCGCTTACCATCAGGTGATCCGTCTGCTCGTCTGCCAACTATCACATAAAAAATAAAAACTCGTCATCCTCATCCTCTTTGCGTGTCATTAGTTTACATCTAAAGCCGCAAAAAGGCTCCAGTTTTTTGTGATTGGAAGAATGTTTCGAATATTTCGAACATAGCTCGGGTTTGTGATCACTAATCCGCGTTAGGCAAGCGTGTAATTCTCGGTTGCGTCCATAGTTGTCGTATTGGAGCACTTGTCATTTTCATCTGTCAGTTTACATGATTATGAATCAGAGTATAGTAGCGGGATGACGCTTGATTGCTAAGATGGAGGCGTTTGCCCTGCATGAAATAACGGAACGTGTAGGTTTCCTCATTATGGTTTTCCTCACTATCAAATTTATGTAGTTTGTTAAGGTATGTATTACGTACCATTGTCCCTAGCGGGTGGCGCCCCCTGGCGGGCGCTGAGCGCGTCCTGCAGCAGCGGCGCGCGGATGCGGAAGTCCCGCGCCGTGCCCAGCGATAGGTAGTGCTGCAGGTTTAGCTAGACAGACAATATCACATCTTTAACTCAGTCACATCAAAGCTTCGGCACGAATAGGCCCACTTGACCGGATTGACACCACAGAAGATCGGCGTGAAGCAGCGCCTGTGCTGTGTTTCACCGAGTGATTGAGGGTACCGGAGGCCCAATTGGGGGGGAAAGGGGGTTAAAGTTGGCGCACTTGTGACACCAGTGTGTTGCGTGTGTCTATGGGCGGCGGCAATCACTTACAATCAGGTGTTTCGTCTACTCGTCTGCTCCCTATCACATAAAAAATCAAAATCATACTTAATAATGTATGTAGGAGATCAGGCATGGAAATACTAGGGAAATGGAACAAGTTCTTCTTTATTAATTCATGTTCTTTTTAGGTACTTCTCGTAATTCCACCTTACGTGTCGGCGACCATTCGTCTTCTTTATTATTCTCGCACGACAACCTAATGAGGGTTTTTGCAAATGCAAAATCCGATAGATGGCGTTACATTGACGTCAGGTCCAACTTTTGCAAAAACCCTCATTTATACACATTTCTTACCAAGCTTCTACCGATCATCAATCCGACATGTACAGTCGACTCCAAAAACATGTATACACTTTAGAACCTTGTCACAATACATATGTATAAAAACGACTTCTACTTTTTATTGACACATGTATTTGTGACAAGGTCCTAAAGTGTATACATATTTTTGGTGTTGACTGTACTTACTGCCTGACTACTTTTTTTACTTTTTTGGTTACTTATATGAATGAATGAATGAACTGACAACCGTTGGGGTAAACGAGTTCTGGAGTGAAGACCGCGTCTCGGTAAACGTAGTGTAGGACGACCTCAGGCCAGATGGAGTGATGATCTGCGCAAGAGGGCTGGCTGGAGCTGGATGCGAGTAGCCGAAGATCGATCAAAGTGGAGAGCATTTGGAGAGGCCTATGTCCAGCAGTGGACTGCAACAGGCTGATGATGATGATGATGAATGAATTCATTAGTATAATCAGTACCTTGGCCTTGTTGGCGAGCAGTATGACGTGCTTGCTGAACTGCTCGGCCTCCAGCACGAGGCGCGGGATGAGGCGCGTGTCGCGCAGCACGCGCGCCGCCTTCTGCTGCGTCACAGACGCCTCCATGTACGTGATGAGGTTGTCCGTTACGGAGGACAGCTTCTTGCCGCTTAGCTTTAGGAGCCGCTCCAGTCTGCGGGAAAAGGAGTCTTTGAAAATCTTCTGCACTTAAACTTTGAGACAAATATTTTACTAGAGTATATATACTATTAGGCATGTTTCTCATATTAAATCATAATCTGGTGATGATAGCGAAGTGGATGGTAGCGTTCGGTGACTGAGGCTTGGGTAAAGGAATCTTTGGAAAACTTGTGGTCTCGAACTTTTATTTATAACTTAACTAGCGGCCGCCCGCGACTTCGTCCGCGTGGAAAAGTAACTTTTTACCCCCCTTTCAACCCCTTACAACCCCCTTTTCGCAATAAAAAGTAGCCTATGTTCTTTCTCAGGGTCTAGATTATCTGTATACCAAATTTCATTTAAATCCGTTGAGTAGTTTTGGCGTGAAAGAGTAACAGACAGACAGACAGACAGACAGACAGACAGACAGACAGACAGACAGACAGAGTTACTTTCGCATTTATAATATTAGTATGGATAGCTGCCGCCCGCGATCCGCGTGGAATGAGATCTTTTGGTAGCATTTTTAATTATTTAATAATTTAACCCCCCCTTTTAACCCCTTACAACCACATTTTCGCAAAAAAAAAGTAGCCAACGTTCTTTCTCAGGATCTAGACCATCTGTATCCGTTCAGTAGTTTTGGCATGAAAGAGTAACAGACAGACAGATAGTTAGGAAGGACAACCAACAGAACAATCACTTCGGTAACATGAATTGTTAACAAAAGCAATAAGTGATCAGGTTGACCAAAGGCCAAACGGATACAATACTATATATACGCGAAAAATAACATTTCGTTTTGAAGGTAGGACTGCTATAAATAATCAAAAGAATACCCGCAATTGAATTATGAATACAGACGTCTTTGTTTTCATTGCGTTATTCTTAGAAGCCATTGCAGGAATCTAAAAGCATAGCGCGAAGCTCCGAAAGCGTTCATTGGAAAAAATATTTCACAAATGACTCATAGATAAGCGCGTTTATTTGACGGTTAATTTAAACCCAGTACTAGAAAAGTATTAAAATAACATTTACATGTTTACCGCCAAAGATGTTTACCGCACGAATTTTCACAATAATCGATATAGACTAGCTGGGTTAAGCCGGGAATTAAAATCAGGTCTTCTGACTTATTTAGTGGGGATTTCCATCTTAAAACGTTACCCTTGGATCAGTGGGTATAACTCAAGAAGGCTACACTCGTCATGCATGAAGTCAAAAATTGATTGTTCATCGATGTAGCTTAAGTTGCATGTTATCAGCATGAGCTCGCTTTCATTACTAGCGCCCGAGACAACCCACCATCTCCAAGGAAGAGATAAATAACTTATAGGGAGTCAAGTATTGTGGCGCGGTGAAGTGCAAGAGTACTCAGCACACGCTATATCCGGCGCACATCTCCCCAGATTCGGCCAGTATAACCATAGTGTGATATAGCCATGGCTATTTATCTCATAGCCAAGTTATTTATCTCTTCCTTGTCCACGCAGGCCGCCAGCACGCGCCCACCACCCACGCGGACAGCTGGCACAGCTGCAGGACTAGCGACTATACTGACCGCACGACGGGAGCGATGTCGGGCGGCAGCTGCTTGGCCAGCGCCGCGAGCAGCGCGTACAGGCGCACGCAGGCCGCCAGCACGCGCTCGCTGCCACGCGGACAGCTGGCACAGCTGCAGGACTAGCGACTATACTGACCGCACGACGGGAGCGATGTCGGGCGGCAGCTGCTTGGCCAGCGCCGCGAGCAGCGCGTACAGGCGCACGCAGGCCGCCAGCACGCGCTCGCTGCCACGCGGACAGCTGGCACAGCTGCAGGACTAGCGACTATACTGACCGCACGACGGGAGCGATGTCGGGCGGCAGCTGCTTGGCCAGCGCCGCGAGCAGCGCGTACAGGCGCACGCAGGCCGCCAGCACGCGCTCGCTGCCACGCGGACAGCTGGCACAGCTGCAGGACTAGCGACTATACTGACCGCACGACGGGAGCGATGTCGGGCGGCAGCTGCTTGGCCAGCGCCGCGAGCAGCGCGTACAGGCGCACGCAGGCCGCCAGCACGCGCTCGCTGCCACGCGGACAGCTGGCACAGCTGCAGGACTAGCGACTATACTGACCGCACGACGGGAGCGATGTCGGGCGGCAGCTGCTTGGCCAGCGCCGCGAGCAGCGCGTACAGGCGCACGCAGGCCGCCAGCACGCGCTCGCTGCCACCGCCTACGCAGCAGCGCAGCTTGGCCGCGCCCACCACCCACGCGGACAGCTGGCACAGCTGCAGGACTAGCGATTTGTACAGCTCTTTTAACTCTGAAACAGAAAAAGCATTTCCGTGTATGTACATATGTGAATTTTCAGAAAAGCCCTTATTTCTCATTAACAAAGATCCTTATTGCATGTAGAGTGCGATATCAGACACAAATTGTATACTTTTTATTATTTATAATAATAAAGATATAAATAAATTACATCAGCGAGTGTTTTTAGAAAAAAAGGGGTACAAGCAACATTGTCGTAGTTTTTTTGGTCTTCAATTCCAGTTTTGCGTATATGTTACCTCTATCGATCCTCTGCTGGTTGCCGTGCGGCGCGTTGCTAAGAGCCACGGCGAGGTCCCGCGCGCGCGCCAGCAGGTGCTCCGTGCAGCGGAAGCGGCTGGTGAGGTGTGCGCACACGGCGTTCAACACGCCGTGGCCGGAGCGGGAGTCTATTGTTGGGAAGTTGGGGGACTCCTCGCCCGCTGATGTGTCTTCTTCCTATGTCAAAGATGACGAAGTATTAGAAGATAGTCATTTACTTAAAATTAATCGACAATGTGGTAGGAGCTGGAGTCGATTGTGGGCAAAGTTGGGGGACTTTTTGCCCGCTGATGTGTCTTCTTTCTTTGTCCAAGATGACGAAGTATTAGAAGATAGTCATTTACTTTAATCAATCGACAGTGTGGTAAGATGGGGAGTCGATTGTGGGAATGTTGGGGGACTCTTCGCCCGCTGATGTGTTTTCTTCCTATGTCAAAAATATCAGCCTTTATATTGTCCAAAGGCCTCCAACATAGGAATCAAGTCATCGCTTTGGTGGGATTTGGTGATCATCACAAACCTCGGAATCTTTTAGACTTTGACGTCACACTTTAGTAGTTTAGTCAAAACACGTCTGGTTCACGGTTACATTGTAATCATTTGCACTTTTTAATTTTTTCCACAACGAAAATAAATAATGAAGCAGACCTAAAAGGATTCCAAAATGTGTTCTAAAAAAAAAATCTCTGCCATATCTATTTTACTTTAATCCATCAATAGCCTGTTCGTTCACTACTGAACGTGGGAGAACACGTGTCGGCATAAATGAGTCGTCTGCTCGACCGACAAATCCGACGAAGATCGGCGCCTGCACTGTGTTTTGCCGAGTGAATAGGGAATAAACAAACACTGTTTTTTATGTTCTGTGTGTTCATAGGCGGCGGCAGTCGCCTTAGTATCAAGTGATCCGTCGCTCGTCTACCTAAGACGTTGTTCCCTATGGATCATGGTAACTCACATCGATCCTGCCCAGCGCGGTGGCCAGCTTGAGCAGTATATCGTCGAGCAGCTGCGCCTCCTGCTTGCTGCTGCGGAGGTACTCTTCCAGCTTCATTATCGCCTCACCCGTCGCTCGTCTACCTATGACGTTGTGTCCTAAGGATCATGGTAACTCACGTCGATCCTGCCCAGCGCGGTGGCCAGCTTGAGCATTATATCGTCGATCAGGCAGTCCTGCTTGCTGCTGCGGTGGTACTCTTCCAGCTTTATTATCACCTCACCCGTCGCTCGTCTACCTATGACGTTGTTCCTAAGGATCATGGTAACTCACGTCGATCCTGCCCAGCGCGGCGGCCAGCTTGAACAGTATATCGCCGATCAGGCAGTCCTACTTGCTGCTGCGGTGGTACTCTTCCAGCTTTATTATCACCTCACCCGTCGCTCGTCTGCCTATGACGTTGTTCCCTAAGGATCATGGTAACTCACATCGATCCTGCCCAGCGCGGTGGCCAGCTTGAGCAGTATATCGTCGATCAGGCAGTCCTGCTTGCTGCTGCGGTGGTACTCTTCCAGCTTTATTATCACCTCACCCGTCGCTCGTCTGCCTATGACGTTGTTCCCTAAGGATCATGGTAACTCACATCGATCCTGCCCAGCGCGGTGGCCAGCTTGAGCAGTATATCGTCGATCAGGCAGTCCTGCTTGCTGCTGCGGTGGTACTCTTCCAGCTTTATTATCACCTCACCCGTCGCTCGTCTATGACGTTGTGTCCTAAGGATCATGGTAACTCACGTCGATCCTGCCCAGCGCGGTGGCCAGCTTGAGCATTATATCGTCGATCAGGCAGTCCTGCTTGCTGCTGCGGTGGTACTCTTCCAGCTTTATTATCACCTCACCCGTCGCTCGTCTACCTATGACGTTGTTTCCTAAGGATCATGGTAACTCACGTCGATCCTGCCCAGCGCGGCGGCCAGCTTGAGCAGTATATCGCCGATCAGGCAGTCCTGCTTGCTGCTGCGGAGGTACTCTTCCAGCTTTATTATCACCTCACCCGTCGCTCGTCTATCTATGACGTTGTTCCCTAAGGATCATGGTAACTCACATCGATCCTGCCCAGCGCGGTGGCCAGCTTGAGCAGTATATCGTCGATCAGGCAGTCCTGCTTGCTGCTGCGGTGGTACTCTTCCAGCTTTATTATCACCTCACCCGTCGCTCGTCTACCTATGACGTTGTTCCCTAAGGATCATGGTAACTCACGTCGATCCTGCCCAGCGCGGTGGCTAGCTTGAGCAGTATATCGTCGATCAGGCAGTCCTGCTTGCTGCTGCGGTGGTACTCTTCCAGCTTTATTATCACCTCACCCGTCGCTCGTCTATGACGTTGTGTCCTAAGGATCATGGTAACTCACGTCGATCCTGCCCAGCGCGGCGGCCAGCTTGAGCAGTATATCGCCGATCAGGCAGTCCTACTTGCTGCTGCGGTGGTACTCTTCCAGCTTTATTATCACCTCACCCGTCGCTCGTCTATGACGTTGTGTCCTAAGGATCATGGTAACTCACATCGATCCTGCCCAGCGCGGTGGCCAGCTTGAGCAGTATATCGTCGAGCAGCTGCGCCTCCTGCTGGTCCCGCGCGGCCGCGGCCAGCGCGCCCGGGACCAGCCCCAGGCAGTCCTGCTTGCTGCTGCGGAGGTACTCTTCCAGCTTTATTATTACCTGAAACATGTTTCTTTATCGATTTAATGATCACTAAAACCCTTCTTTGTCTGTTGGGCAAGATCTAAGGGTGCGTTTCCACAGAAGCGGAGCTGCGTGGAGTTGAGCGGAGCGGAAATCGAAAAAAAAATATATACGCAAAAATGTCATTTTGATAAGTCAAGTCGGAAGATAACCAATCTCTTTGTTAACGGACCTCAAGCCTGCGTACAGTACCTCTACAGTTATCTGGCTCTCAGCAAAAGTCGGAACTACTGTTCTGAAAAAAATGTACAACGCCCCCCTGTCAGTGTCACAGAGCCATCTGATCATAGTCCTACTGTAACGCCATCTAGTGGATTTATTCCGTGACGCCTCGTATTCACATCAGGCCCGAACAATCACCATCAATATATCTCACCTTCGGTATAACAAGGGCCTAAGTTCTATGAATTCGTTGTGTTAAAAGGCCCTTGTTCTACCAAAGGTGCGCTATATTCACTTACCCCACTCATCTTAGCGCAGGATACTATCGGCGTCTCGAGCACCAAGGCCGCCGTCTGCACTAAGGCTGTGACCAGCTTCTTGACGGAGGCGTCTCGCTCCTCCGCGATGTCCTCCTCTACCTGCGCGAGGGCCGTGAGGACTTGCTCCAAGATGGCGGCCATGCCGGCTGATGCTGTGCAGTCGGGGATGTTGGCTAGAAGATGGGACGGTTTCATAACTTATTTGTTTATTTAAATTGTACTTATCGTTTCCTCTTCTATGATCGGCCAGAGCGGGTACTACTACTCGCGCGTCATGTTTTTATGCGATATTTTAAGTTCAATCTGCGAATGTACGTTGAATCTGCGGTATACGGTAAAACCTATGATTGGTTTTTGCTATACTGTCATTGTTCTAACTATCTTATGTATATATTATGTAACTCGTTCTAAATAAATAAATAATAATTAGGGCAACCAACAAGATAAACACTAAACAAAAGACCACTAACAAACAAACTTTGAGTGTTGACACTCAATGAAATACAATGGCAATACTGGTTGCTCTATGTCTGTTCTTCCGTTTTCTTTTTTATAGTCTATAATCTATATTCTCCTTGATAACTGCGTCGTGTGAGCTATACGAAATAAGTATTACGTTTCATTGAAAATACCTTTGCTTTATTCATTCTCTTCAATAATGTTATTCGGAATGGTTAGTAGAAAACGTGGTTAAAGGGGTATACTTAAATATTTACCGATGTAACGGATTTTATATACAGTTTTAAATTATATTTTAAGAATGTTTGTCCAGAGGGCGGATCAAACCATACTACTTACTTATTATTGGAAGAAAGCTCTCAATTTTCAGGGAATGATTTGGCGATAGAAGTAATGTGAGACACGCTTTGAAGACTTCTATGCAGCTCAGTGTGGTTTGGTCATCGAAGTCGCACATATCTTGGAACCTGGTTAAACAAATGACGATGTGCTCTTTGGATATCACATAACTTAAAAGGAACATAATACAAAAATAAAGAGTGAAATATGAAAAAAAAACAGGTGATTGTTGCAATTTCTATAATAATTTCTTTTAATATTTTTATCCATGTTTCTTAATTTTTTTTTTATTAAATTTACATAAAAGAAAAACATTATTAAAATTACATGAAAAACATTGCGATCTTTTACTTTGACAACTGATTTATCGAATTTGTTTTTAAACACTCGTACTTCTACAGGGTGTATCTGTGAACATTTATATCCCTTTAACCACGTGTTCTATCAAGCATTCTGAACAATATTTGTTCAAAAAATTTTCATCAATATTTGTTCAACAAAATGACCAAGTCACGTGACCGACTTTGTATGGAAAGATAAATGTTTTATGCGAATTTTCAAAAGTCATAGAACAAATATTGTTCAGAATGGTTGGTAAAACTCGTGGTTAAAAGGATGTAAATGTGCACAGATACATCTTATATGTAAGGTTTATTGGCAATCCTGAACATTCAGTTACAAAACTCACCTAGCCAGACACCTAGTGTACATGACGTGGGCTATCTTGGGCACGTAGACGGCTACGGCGCGGCGCTCCAGCGCGTCGTCGGCCAGGCGGGAGGCCACGCCGCGCAGCGCCCACGCGTGGAAGTCGCGGCGCCCGCGCAACATGTCGCGTTGGCCCACACCCGCCCATGACACTTCCGAGCTATAAAGTACGCAATATGAATACACCGTTCAATTTTAATCGATCCCGAAGCCCCCATAATAGGTTTTTATGTGATAGCTAAAAAACAAACCAACGGATCACCTGATGGTAAGCGATTCAAATCAATAGGGGCTACCGCGAGTGAAAAATCCGTTAGATGGCGTACGTGTAGACTGATATCCAACTTCTACGTCATTGGTCGTTTAGTGACATTTTGACATCTCACATCAAAAATAACCAATCACCGTGTAGTTGGACCTCAGTCTACAGGTTTTTACACATTACATACAACATTACATACGACATACAAGTACCTCAGTTTTATGCTAATGTAGAAAAAATATATCTTATTTTAGAAGTTCATGCACTTGAGATTCCACTGGTGTCTATGAGCGGCAGCAATCGCTTATCATTAGGTAATCCGTCGACTCAGTCTACCACCTATCACAAAAAAAACAATAATTTACCTACCTGTACAACAACTCTACAATCCGCAAGCAGAACCTCAGGTCCCAGAGACACGGCAAAGGCTTGAAGGGCCCCGCGCGGTCCTTCGTGAGGTTTGACAGCTTAACCGGCGCTTTGCCTTTCTCCTTCTGGGACTTCTGGCTTTTCTGAGACTTGACAGTTTCTTTCGTTTCGTTCAATGTTTTATTTCCTTTCTTGGACTTCGCTGGTGCCTGCAAACATTACAATAAGGGCTTTGCTAATGAAACATCCGATAGATTGGTTGCTTTGTACGTAACTTTAACATCTAACCATAACCTCGTAATTTTAACCTAAAACTTCAAAATATATCCAATCAACTCATTGTTGGACCAGTTGTATAATTAACTTGTTCTGGCAGGTTCCTGGCAGGGTCGCCATGCAATGATGGGATTTACGGGACGTCCAAATGAAAGACGTTATGCGTTGTAACTGTCTATAACAGTGTTTCCCAAACTTTGTTATGCCATGGCCCGGTAATCTACACACTGATCCTTCGTGACCCACTTTCAAACTCAAGCTGGTTCCATTATGGTTAAATAATAGGTACACATTTATTAATAGAAATGTTTATTAGTACTAGTTATTATGATATTTTGGCATTTAGTCACTATTCAGTTAGTCCGGAGTATGCAGCTGTTTCTTTTCTTTTACTAAAGAATCCAAGTTAGGTATTAGGTACTCATGTTTTTAAAATAAGACGAAAATGTCGCGACCCGGTTATTCCGTTTTGATGGCCCGGCACCGGGTCGCGACCCGGCATTTGGGAAACGCTGGTCTATAATTACCACCTAACCTGCACCTCACCCATAGGTTAGGTATAAATATATTATACCTAACCTATGGGTGAGTTGCGTCACTCACTACACCACCATAAACGTTGAAATATGGGTTAGGACGACATTTATCATTATTATTTGTAATACCTTAGTTTGTTCCAGTAACTGGCTATAAGCCTTGTACAGGCGGTAGACTTGGTCGGCGACCGTGGTGCTTGTAGCGGTCCACTGCATGACGCGGTGCGCGACCAGCGCCTCGTAGCACTGCAGGATCTGCTGCACTTTCAGGCATTTGGCTCGCGATTCTGGCGTCAGGTCGGTGAGAGATGGGTCTTCCTAAAATATTACTAACTAATTTGAAAATTGCGAGAAGAACAGACGGCGAATGGGACGGAAAGGTCTTAGAGTAGAGGCCGCATACAGGAAGTTGCAGCCGTGCCAGGCCTCCCCACAAGGTGCACCGACGATCTAATGAAGGTCGTTGGAATCCCTTGGATGCGGGTGGTACATGACCGATCTATGTGGAGAACATTGCGGGAGGCCTATGTCCAGTAGTGGACGTAGATTATTTTTGGCTGAAATAATGATTATGATGAATTTGTAAGTATGCTGTTGTCTACATACAGTAACTCAGTTAGTTCATTGGGTCCATAATAAAAGGATGAAGGTTCGTATTTATATTTTTAAGTGGCAGACGAGCAAACGTATCACCTGATGGTAAGCAAGACCAGTGGAGTCACAAGAGCGCTCCAACCTTTAACCCCATTTTCCCCCAATGGATGAGAACCGTAGGAAGATGGATGGATGAAGCTGGCAGGGGACCGTAGGAAGTGGCGGTAAAGAAGAGGGGGATCCTCAGCAGTGGGTGGATGTAGGCTGATATGATGATGATGAACACAATGAGTTCTAACATATAACAACATATAACTGTGGGAGAGTCACGCTTCGGCATGAAGCAGCCCCTGTGTTGTGTTTCGCCGAGTGGGTGAGGGTACCGGAGGCCCACTCGGGGGAGAAGGGGATAAAAGGTTGGCAGCGCACTTGTAACTCCACTGGTGTTGCAAGTGTCCATGGGCGGCGGCAATTGCTTACCATCAGGTGATCCGCCTGCTCGCCTGCTACCTATAACATAAAAAAAAACACATTCACTTAAAGTCGGTCTTTCCACTTACCATGTCAATTTGTCCAAAGTTTTCACTGGTACAGAACTTCTCCATGATATTGGTCAACTTGCTCCTGAGGTACGCACTCCCGGTCTCTGCACCTTGACTCGACAGAATGTCCTCCAGATCTTCCTCCTCGGTCGTTTGGAGGAACTGGGCTATCACGTAGAGGAGGTGGGATATTGGTTCCTGGAGGAATTTGGATAAGAAATAGAAAGTGTCACAGGTAGTCTATAAGGTGTATTCCAGCTTTAAAAAAAAACTAAAAAGTAAAAGTGTATCAGTCAGTCTGCCTTCATTTATTTTCGGGACATCAATTTGTTATTAGTTTAAAGCTGAACAAAATTTTGGTTCTTCATAGTTAGAACTGAAACATATTCTTTTCATCCAACCCATACTGTAAGGTACCTGTGGGTAGGTTTTCACAAATAAGCATTAGGAGCTTGGTGATGAAGCCTAATCCTATCACAGTAGCGATGACTTGATTTCTATGATGCCTTTGCCGTGCAGTGGAACAGTATATAGGCTGATACTTTACCCACAGCGCCACTTTTTAGTTAGCACCTATGTCCAGCAGCGGACGTCATCATCATCATCAGCAACCCACACTCGTCCACTGCTGGACATAGGTCTCTCCTAATGCACGCCACTGTTCCCGATTTTCGGCCACTCTCATCCAGCTCACACCAGCCAGCCTTCGAATAGCAGCAGTGGACGTATATTGGCTGAAATGATGATGAATTTGAAAGTCTACACACAGTAGCTCACAGTTAGTTCATCGGGTTCGTAATTAAATGTCGAAGGTTCGTATTTATTTTTTTAGGTGGCAGACGAGCAGACGGTTCATCTAATGGTAAGCATAGTCTACTCACCGTGAGCACTGCGGTAGCGGCAGTGGGCTGGACGCACTTGTCGAACAATAACGGCGGGCCGGCCGCGTCGGGCAGGAACTTGCTCAGGTGCTCGTACAGTAACTCCAGGATGGATTCATGGAGGGCGCACTTGTCGCGGGCGCACTCGTATAGCTCTGACGAAATTACAATCATACTTGATATAAGAATAAGAAATTATTTATTGAGTACCAAGCATAACAAATATTGCAAAATAAAAAATAAACATAGAAAAGGGTCGGACGTATGTTAGGCACTTAAAAGGTCACTGCTCAGCTACAGCCACGGATACAAGTCCCCGCGGCGCTGGCATTCTGCAGAGACCTTCGAAGGGTGCTACTCCGTACGCCACGATGATAATTAACATTATAAATAAATTGATGATATAAACGGGACTAAACGCGACCATATTCAAATATAAGTAATAGGGGCGCGTGTAAAAATTCCGTAAGATGACGTACCTGTAGACTGAGATCCAACTACACGGTGATTGGTTATTTTTGATGTGAGATGTCAAAATGTCACTAAGCGACCAATGACGTTGAAGTTAGACCTCAGTCTACACGTACGCCATCTAACGGATTTTTCACTCGCGGTAGCCCCCATTGTACTTACGCGAAAGTTTAAAAAGATGAATTATTTTTTCTGGGTCCGGGATGGTTCGCGCTTCAACAATGGAAAGTGTCTGGATGTGAGTATTCGAGATAACACATTAAAAACAAAAGTAACTTACTTGAGTACAATAACTGCTTGACGGCTGCATCTTGCACCAGACAGCGTCGAAGGATCGACACCACTTCCATGCACATGGCTTCGTTGCGCACGCGCGACGATACCCTGCAACCATACACAATATGTCAGTTAAAATCGACTATGGCAGATATAAGATAGTACGCCTTTGAAATGGAAGCCCTCAAGTTTGAGACCGAGCATACTCTTCTGCATTTTTGAAATTTGTGCCTACTTTTATTTGGGGGTAAGGTAAAAGATCGTCAGGTAGCCTGCTCATTTCGGATAGTTGGACAGGTATGGACATGTAACCATGATCCAGTTGATCCTAGTAATGGGAAGTCCAGACGGCAGTCGCTTCATTTAGGCACATCATAATCTAGGATCATGGTTCAAGTGTGCTTTAGTGGTTTAAAACTCCACAGTGAGCCGGGTGAGGTAGGAGTGCGCGCTGTACTGTACGCAGGCAGCAGAGACACTCACGCGTGGCCCTGCTGCGTGGCGTGCAGCTCCACAGTGAGCTGGGTGAGGTAGGAGTGCGCGCTGTACTGCTCGCTGCATACGCTCTGGCTGCTGCTGAAGGTGTTCCGCGACAGCTTCACGTGCCGCAGTACCGTCAGGAACCCGGACAGCGCCAGGCAGCGGTGAGGGGAGTCTCTGCCAACAATAAAATACAAGTGAAACCGAAGTCTCCGGAACGAGGTGATCCGGCAGGGAACCAAAGTTATCGACATAGCTCACCGGATTAGTAAACCGAAATGACAGTGGGCTGGTCATATCTGCCGCAGAACTGACAACCGTTGGGGTAAACGAGTTCTGGAGTGGAGACCACGTCTTGGTAAACGTAGTGTAGGACGGCCTCAGGCCAGATGGAGTGACGATCTGCGCAAGAGGGCTGGCTGGAGCTGGATGCAAGTAGTCGAAGATCGATCAGTGGCGAGCATTTGGAGAGGCATTTGTCCAACAGTGGATTGTAACTGATGATGATGATGATGATGATGAACCGTGACTAATATGCAGCTGTTTACCAAATTCCGATTACATAATTAAACTAGTCCCCTCACCTCGAATACAGTACCTTGCGGCACACCATGACGAGCGTGTCCCGGGTCCTCGTGCTGAAGTTGAGGAGCGGGTGATTTAGGTTATCATAACCCAAAGGTGAAATTCCGGCCGCCCAGCGTTCAACACCTACAATTATTCATACCTAGAAGTACGTTCTCTTTCTATCGCAAGCATCTGTCGCGCATGCGTCGCCACTCGCTCGTGAGTCCCTACTGATTAGCCCCTCCGGAGTGGCCGCTGCATGTACTTGCAAGTTAGATGCCTACACGCGGAGTAGGATAGGCCTGCCCTTACCTCGAGTACAGTCCCTTGCGGCACACCTTGACGAGCGTGTCCCGGGTGCGCGCACGGCGGCCAGCTACCCATAGGCGAAGGCTGGCAGGTCTCCAGTATGCCGCCCAGGGCTGAACAGCGTTCCAGGGGTACCGGTGTCAACTTGCATAGGACATGAAGTAAACTAGTCCCCTCACCTCGAATACAGTCCCTTGCGGCACACCATGACGAGCGTGTCCCTAGTCCTTGTACTGAAGTTTAACAGCGGGTGCACGGCGTCCAGTACTGCGGCGGCCGCGCGGTGACCGGTAGGCGAGGGCTGGCAGCTCTCCAGTATGCCGCCCAGGGCCGAACAGCGCTCCAGGGGGACTGGCGTCAACTTGCATAGGACGTATAGGCACTCTGTAAATTTGAAGTTTTAGTGTTACTAATATATCATAGAAGGATATGCATTTTTATTTTTTGAAATTTTTATGCATGAAGAAAACTCTTAGAAATTGATCTTTCAAAAAATTTAAAAAAATAATTGCAACTAAAAAACGTAAACCATGTACTTCTGTAATGGAAACGATGTCTCAGTAAACGTAAATAGGTGTACAACGTTATCAGAGGGCTTAGTACGAATTTTTAAACGAAAACTTAGCGTATGACATATCGTAAACAATTTAAGAGCTCAACCTATTGTCAGTCAGCATTGGATGGCTATGCTCGGCATCTCCCTGCATGATTGTGTCAGAAGGTAGATCCAGGAGATTAAAGTCGCAGGCATAGCCCAAAGCACTGCGTGGCTTAAATAGCAATAAACGGGCAACATCTGCAACTAGAACAGACTTCCGTTGGGGCGGAAAGGTCCTTGGCTAAGTCGCGTACAGGAAATCGCAGCCGAGGCCCCCCACAAGGTGGTCCGACGATTTCGTAAAGGTCGCGGGAATTCCTTGGATACTGGCGGCTCAGAACCGATCTGTGTGAAGAACGTAGGACGAGGCCTATGTCCTCTGGACGTCTACTGACTGAACTGGTGATGATGAGTCCCTAACCAGCGTACTGTCGCTGCGTGTTGTCGGCGGCGAGGCGGTCGGCGAGCGTGCGCAGTGTGTGCGCCGCAGTCTCTGGCTGCGCCTTGAAAGAAGAGAGAAAAACATTTATATTAGTTTTTGACCCCACAACAACCATAAATATATGTTGTTTAAGACTTTTGCTTTTCTATTAAAGACAGCCTCAAAACACTTGTTAATTATATCTTACATTAAACACCATTGTTGTCGTATGAGCGGTACACCACAGTAGGGTTCGATAAAAGTATGGTAAAAAAGGCTTCAGATAAAACAATGCAACTGATTTGTCGGGTAGGCGCATCTCAAAAATTATCGACAGCGTCCTGAAAAATACAAAACACTAAACAAAAAGAAAAAGAAATTGACGACCCGTTTAGCGCAATGGTTTGAGCGCCGGTTGAGACGCAAGGATCGCGGGTTCGAATCCCGCACCGACACAAATGTTTGTTGATGAAACAGATATGTGTTGGGTCTGGGTGTTTGTGATACCTTCGTTGTTTCTGGTTTCCATAGTACAAGGGAAAACCTTAGTTTGGGACCAGGACAATGTATGTGATGTTGTCTCAATTTATTACAATTAACATTTATATCTAGATATCTATACTATTTATAAAGAGATAACTTCTATAGACAACGACAAGGCTTATAGGTAAACCGAAAACACGAAACGCTTGCGCGAGGTAATTGGACACAGCGCCATCTATTGGCTCATTTCTGAATTACGGTCCCGAAGCGACGTGAGGGCGGGCCACTAGTATTAATATAAAAATAAAACCTTGCACAGCCGCGCCAGCACCAGCTTGCCCAGCGACCAGCACGCCGCCGCCGCCGCCCGCGATCGAGGCATGGACAGCAGCGCGAACGCCAGGTTGATCAGACCCACCACTGTCAGCTGGCGGTGGTTGGCACTGAATGAACAAATATAAACAATGGGAGAAGACCGGCGTGAAGCTGTACTAGCACTGTGTTTCGTCCAGAAGAGTGAGCGTGCGTTACCACAGAAGCGGAGCTATAAAAATTTACCAATCACATTGCTTGTGAGAGATGAGATGTGTATGTTGAGCAATGTGATTGGTAAATTTTTACAAGTCTCCGCTCAACTCCACCCAGCTCCGCTTCTGTAAAAACGCACCCTGAGGGTACCGGAAACCCAATTGGTGGAATAGGGAGTTAAAGATTGGCAGCGCATTTGTGACTACGGGCGTTACTCGTGCGTAAGAGGTATGTGTGGGTGTGTGTACAGGCGAGAGTCTGTATGTAGATGCGAATAAGTATGGCATACATAGCATTTGTTTCAAAACCAAAAGCAGAAAACTTACCTCTCTGTAGTGAGAACTTTAAGCACACTCGCGACATCGACGTCGGGCGGCAAAACCGAGCGAACCCACGCAGACTCTTTACTACGCAGCTCGTCCATTATACGCTGCTCGATAGCAGACTTTATCACCTAACAATTAAAACATAAGTTACATAAGTAACAAATAAGAATCTAAAGAACAGTTAGAGTGATTTATTGCAAATACTCAAATACTAATCAGTATAGTGTGTGTGGTAGCATTACCTAAGGATTTTTTGACCCAAAATATTATGCTTCCGATTAATTTTATCTAAGTCATTTTTGAATAAAAATGCAATAATAGAGAAATGAGAAAACGTGCCGCCACGACTCAAACTGCAGGAATAGATTATGCATGCCAGAAAGAAACTTAACTGTTCAGTCCCATCATCTTCAGCTCATAGGTACATGCTTGCTATATAGGCTTGTTGATTTTTACCAAAATACCGATATTTTTTGTGGAAAGTAATTTGAATAAAATCAATACGTATGTTACCTAAGTGCTGACAATACTCAAAAGCTTTCCTGACACTAGTTTTGCATTGAAAGTCTTACAAACCAACGTCCACTTACATCTAAACAAACCGATCGAAAATCCGATCCTTTATCTGAGATTGCGAGCGCGAGGTCCAAGAGGAAAGGCGCCCGCAGCAGCTGCGTGCGCGGCCAGGCCTTCAGCTGCTTGCGGATGAGCTCGGGCTCCGCCGCGCCCTCCGCCACGTGGTAGATGCACGTCGACAGGCAGCGGCTCAGCTCCGCCGCGCTGTGCGGGACTGGGGCACACTCAATAATTGTAGAATAGGCAGAGAGGACAGAAGTCTAGTTTAGTCAAACCAAATGGACAAGCGATATTGAATTAATCTTACATTATGTTGCATTATCGTGATAAAAGTAAATAAAAAAGGAAACTTGCAGATGGTAGCTACATAGATAGTAACAAACTTTTCATTTCAGAAAGTACAATGGATGCAATAAAAATATAAATACGGCTCCTTCTGGTGTAGCTGATGTCCACTGGGCGGCGGTGTTCACTTACCATCAGGTGACCGCTTGCTCGTTTGCCTCCTATACTATAAAAAAAATATGGCGATTAGCCGAAACGCCTCCCGGTCGCGGTAGCGGTCGTAAATTGTCTTACATAAAAAATGTCCCTACGCTAATATCGCCTGAATACTACAGATTCAGGATTACCCTGACTACAATAAAATGGCAATAAGCTTAATACCTACTTACCGATGTCATCTATATCCATAGTAGTTGACTCGGAATCCTGGGGAGGGGGCTCCAGTTTGCTGTACAGCCTAACGCTGAAGTAGTGGCTCAGGTGGGCCAACACTATCTCCACATGGTATGACTTACAAAGTCTGCAAACAGATTGAGATGGAAAATTTAAAATACAAGTACGTAATTGATTAAGTAAATCTGAAGGGTTACTTAAGGTAGTAAGGCCCATAAATAAGCCTTTTAAAATCCAAAGACAATTGATTTTCTATTGTGTCTGCTGTCTCGGGCGTTAGGAGGTTAAAATCAATTACTTGTATTTTCAACCACCACCACAACATTCTTACTAAGCGATAAAACAAAAAGCAATAACAATGCATCGCCCAGATCCTTCTTCCAGATGCGTGCAATTCGACCCACGGTGACCGCATCTTAAAATCCACTGTTTTAAATGTATGACAGTATGTGTTTATACTAACTTCAACAATTGATGAACCAGTGGAGGCAGCACATCCGGTGGTATGTCTATCATGTGTGAGCAGATCTTATTGACAACCTGCTTGTGGTCATTACGTGGCAGCTGCATGTCCCTGAAAATCACTATTTATTAGAATCAATCAATAAATACAATCAATCGATGTTGTTGGAACAAACCAAATAAAATTATTTTTACGGTAATACCTTTATAAGTCTTATAACACAGTGTTGTTTTGTCTTTTTATTAGAAATAATTTTCAAACACTTCTGTACTCACTTGAACATGGCAACCAGTTGGACCAGTTGCTTCTCAGTCCAGTTGCACTGGCATAGTGTGTGGACACACTGCGCTTTGTACTCATCACTAGACATCACTGTGCCGCAGTGCTTCACCTCACCATGAGATGATAGGGCACTTAAGCATTCCTGGTAGAATATCACGCCAACTACAGGAGAAACATATCAATAATATATTTTTAAAATTTTCATCACATACAATATATTAGAGACCTCTCTTTAAGAGTTGCTAAGGTCAGACAGCAGTCAATTCATTGAAACTACTTAACTCACCAAATACTGATGACAACTTTACAGACAATCAGGATCACCTGATTTATTTTATTTAGTACAAATAAAAAAAAATATCAGGAGAGAATTTACTGTTTTGTCAAATATATTTTGAACAAGTTGGCTATTGAAGGTTTTTTTTTAATGTTTTATAATATTCTTATGTAAAACACAGTCAAGTTATTTACACAAATACCTAACTCAGCAATTACCATTTGTTTTAGATATTTTTAGACTCTTATTCAGATCTTCTCAACTGGCTCTAAATTTAGTGCAATAAAAGTGAGAAATGAATACTTCTTACATCATGTTGACATCACTGTCTCCAATAATGGACTGTACACTATCATTGCACCATCGGACCAGGTCCTCGGGGGAGTGACGAGATAGCTCCAAACACAGCCTGCTGACTACATCACTGCAGTGGGTAAGCGAGGTGGCTTCTTGCCTCATCGACTGAAGAACTGTATCTATAATCTATTATAGGAACAAATTAAAATTAAAACACAACAAACAAATTAAGATTAAAACTGTACAAAGAAAATGTTTTCAATGCTAGAATCGCAGATCAATCATCTATGTATGTATGTACATAAATTATTTGTTTATATATTTATCTCAGCTTAGTATCTAGAATTATCAGGCTGAATGGCATAAAACCATATTGACTACCTACGAAATAAGCATACCTTAACAGTAACTTTAGTTGGAGAAGTAGGGTTATCTGACAATCCATTCAGGATACAGTCTAGAATGTCTGCTCCATCGCTATTCACAATACGTCGCGGTAGTAACTTCAAAATCTAAAAATCAAGATAGTTTAAATTATGGGTTAGCGTAAACATGTTCAAATACAAATAAATAATGGATATTTATCTACCTGATCAATCTTTGATCTACAATATTCCTGCAGCTCATCACGTTTACTATTGATATGACCAAGTTCCTTTATTTTGATGAAGATTTTATTCTGATCCATTTTAAATGGAAGTTATTTACCAAACGAAATATAAATAAAATAAAAACAATGAAAACAAACAATAAGCCGAATTTTGCATTCGCGCGCCAACCGTTTCTGTCAGTTTGACAGCAGCTTTTTTTTATTTTTTGGGCTTTGGGCTATTTGCTGTGGCCAAAATTATAATCGAAATCGAAATTCACGAATATAATTTGTAATGCTATAGACACGGGCATTAAATAGTACTACTATTAAGCACTAGAGGGCGTTGATCGAACAATGCCATCTAGTGGGCAATTTTAACACCAGCGTTTCTTTAATAAAAAACTAGATGGCGCTAAAAAGGTACTTTTATAGGCAAACGTAGTCACCAGATATTCAGTGAAACTAATACTAATATCACGTTCCAGTCTAACAATTTTGACAGTGACAGACGGTTCTGTAACGTCTTTTTGAATGACGTCATCAGTTTATGTTTAGCGAGTGAGAAATTACGAAATTCACGAATTTCATGGTTACGCGCTAGTTTTATGTACAAAGTTAGTGTACAAACGTTTATTATTGTTGAAGTGTACGTAGTGATCGTACCTGTGTATATCAAGTAACAATAAATCATTGTTTATAAGAACTTACGGACAAACGTTACGTTACTTTTGGCGGCAGCACATGAAGCCACAGAAATAGATTTCCTTGTGCAATATCTTGAACAGAAATTCTTTGGACTTATTTGCATTCGTACCGGTTTGAAATGGGTCATGGTTCGTGAAGATTTCTGTCATTAAAATGGTTTGGGAAAGGTGATTAAAGTGTGAACGCTATGGATACTATGGAGAACCCAACGGTTGCTGGATTGAGGTCAAGGTCGCGCTCGAAAACACCATTCCTGAGGTCGAGCTGCGACCGCGAGAACTGCACGGAGGGCGAGGACCATGTACACCACAAATCTGGACGAAACACACCTGTTAATAAAAGGAGCACTCCAATAAAGTAAGTTTACAGATTCTATTTACCTACTTCCTATTCCAAATTGCATCTCTTACATACAATGAAACATTTACTCAAATTATATTTCTGAGTACATAAGGCTAAATAAATATTTTACAGTAAGAACATGTAACAACAAACAACTGAAATCTAATATGAAAAAATTAACAATAGAATAGAGATCTTATTAGTAGAGTGAATATTATATTCTCATGTCAGAATGAATGATTGAGAGTTTAATATATTACTACTACTAACCTAGCTTTAACAGTTGTAGTTCTTACTAGATTTTTTTAAATGTTAGTTATTTATTTGGTACACAATAGAATATCGTTATTAACTTTCTAAAATGGGTACTATCTGATTTAATTTATTATAAACTGCTGTGCATGTGTACTTTTACAAAATAATAATCACAGGTAACTTATTCATTAAAGAAATAAGCCTGAATATGTACTCAAATGCTTAAATTGAGAGCTATTCTATCTGTACACAATGTGGCTGTAGGATGCAAACAGCATGATGTTTAAGCAGCTATCAAAGATAAGAAACTCTTCAGTATCAATATTCAAGGCATAGGTAAGATGTATTTTAGTTCCTTCTTGTTAATCAGCTAACCTAAAAATTTACCCATATTTCATTTCACACTTATTTTTTACCAACTTATCAAAATAAATTAATTCATTATTATTATCATGACTGGAATATTTTTATCAATACTCTGATAGTGAACTTGTTAAAGCATAATCTTTATTACATGGGATTATATCCCAGCTCTCCACATAAATGTGATATTAAATATGTTAGTCTAAATTGTTACTCTGACCGTGTGCGTTACATATAAGCTATCATCATTTAGGTTAAGTAAATTACGATAAAAAAAAAACACAAAGTTCTGCATAATATTTTATGATTTAGGTAACTTAGCTTTTCATCAAGTGGATAGGAAGTTTGTAAGAAACAAGCTTACATATTATATAAACATAGATGCTTAGAATGCTTTATTGCACAAAATATAGATGAGATAAAACTAGGGTTGCCATCTTTAAAATTTGGAAAACAGGACAAGACGCGTGAAAATCCTGGATTTCAGATTCCGAAAACCGGATATTTAACAAGATCTTTTCAATATATTCAATGTTATTAATTTTTTAAAACCCGGTCTACAAATGAAACCATCCCAGACGCTGCCCGGATGCCTTCTAAACTAGGACAAATCCGGGGAAACCCAGACGGTTGGCAACCCTAGGTATAACTATAAATGACAGGTCAGTGGAATAAGGTATATAGCATATAGCTGGTTGCAATTAGCTTTCATACAACCCCAAACATTGTCCAGAAGCATACATAAAACATAATTTTTTTAAATTATTTTATATCAACAGTGTTTGTGTGTTATAATTATACTGCTGCAAATAGTCTTTTAAATTTAAAAATTTTGAAATAAATAAATCATCTCTGTGATTCAAAGTTTTATTTGATAAACGCACCTTGATATTATAATCATTCATGAATTATGCAGTGATAACATAACTAGGTTACGGTTTACACATCTTTGAGTACAAACATCTCAGCAATCTGAGATAAAATTGTTATATCTAGCAATCATAATAAACTATAAACTGAAGCAGACAAGGTTCTATATCAAATCAAGTGAGGACAAGTTCTGTTTGCATAATGATGTCACAGAGGTTGCATCACTCATGGCTATGTCACCATGGGTTTATAGCCGTGGTGACCTTTAGTTGGGCATACAAATATGTACTGTCTAAAAGCCTTGTTATGATGCTTAGTTACCAACATTGATGTTTAAATGCATTCAGTCTAACAAATAGTACCATAAAAAGCTAATGTATATGGCAAAACTAATCCATACACCATAGTTTACCAGTCAATTATTGTACCAAAAATTACTATATGAAATGAATATGACTGTAATTTTCTTGTATTGGGTCATTTAAAATTCGGGGTCAAAGCATTTACCGTAAAATAGGTACAGTGGCCAGCACATCAAGTTACTACAATCTGTCAAATTTCCTCAGTTGATACTGAACCAAACAAGTTTGACATAAAAGTGAGGTTCGATTGAAGAAATTTGACAGATTGTAGTAACTTGATGTGCTGGCCACCGTACCTATTTAAAAATTGTTATTTCACTCCTGAAACTGAGAAAAAGTCAGACAAAGGCATAATGAAGTTAGCAAAACACAATGGTGAAATTGCAGGTACCATATTCCCGAAAAAAAAGGAATTCGATGACACCCTTTTTTAGGGAAGGACTGTCTAGTACACAGTCCTTCCCTAAAAAAGGGTGCCATAAACTTGACTACACGTTCCTTCCCACGCAGAAATCAATGGCACCCAGAATCATGGAATCTCTTAATTTCAGACAACTTCAGCCGGCAAATAGAAAGGCAAGCACAGAGCCCATCGTGGAGCTGGAGGAGGAGCCGGAGGCGCCGGCGCACCGCACGCGGCACTCCGCGCGCCTCTCCGAGAAGCTCGTCAAGACCTCCGACTACTCCTCCGAGGAGAGCTTGGACAGACTGAGGGGACACAATAAGGAAATCTTCCAGGTACCCTACTTATAAGACTAGTTGCCCCGCCCTCACTTCGTTTCGGGACAGTAGTTCCTTTGTCTACCAATAGATGGCGCTGGGCGTAGATTGCATCGCGCTAGTGTTTCGCCTTTTCGATTTGTATATAATGTGTGTTGATGTCTATATAATTTGTCTCTTTATAATAGTAGTATAGAAGATAAGTGCGAGTACTTTCCTTCTTAATGGGATTTCAATTGGTTTGGTTTAACAGCGGCTTACCATATCGACTACGATACGTTCGCGGTCCTCAAAGAGTGGCTCTGCTGGCCGCGTTGCCCGCGGTTCGCCATTTGGTGACCCAAACTCTAAACAATTTTCAAAAGACACCAAATACCAAAAAACGTAAAGGTGAATACTAAAAAGAACAGACAATAAATGCTCTGTCATTAAAATTAAAAGATTATGGGTTAAATATGTTGCTTGCAAAATTTATTCATGAATCACTTTAATTAACTTTCATGAGTTTTTGGAAGCAATATTACTGTGACCAGTAACAACTATATAAATATGAGTGAATCAAACATTGTAAACTTGTTTCCTCGTAATAATAACTTTATGAATGCTATGCTATATTCGTACCGCAAACACGATAAGTAGGATAAAAAGCTTTTAAAAGTTAATGGCTTGAACTTGGCCCTTGTTATCAGTGTGCCTGTGCGCCCGCAGCCATTCGGTCCGCGTCCGTCTTAATTGATATACAATTATAGCGCGCATAAATAACAATTAGGCAATTGAATGAACTGGCGCCCACCGGGAACGTCGGTGTTCTATCTTTTCCATTAAAAGCTTTTAAAGACTTCTAACATTTATTTCGGTGACTGTACAAGACTTGACTTCAACATGAGGACTGACATTTTGAATCCGTGTTTTGTGCTGGTGCTAGTATGGTTGGTGGTCCTTCTGTTTGTTTAGGTAAGTGTTTACAGATTAAACATGATAGGAGAAATGGGCCAAGCCCTGATAGCGACATTCTTAATGAGCGGATAAGTGAAGACGTGTTGTGAAGATAAAATTAAAATGTCTCAAATTAATCTTCAGCCTTCCGTCTCCGTTCCTCGCAAGTAAGATGAATATATGAATTCGTTTACCTTGAAAATTGTTTACATATCGTTTTATAAATAAGCCAGACGATTTACCTCAGTAACTAGCATGTACTTATTTTATGATTCCTCCCCTAATAAAATCCATCGTGAACATAGTTATAGATGAACACTTGTAGCAGGAAAACATTAAATACATCCAAATATAACTGAAATCGACTTCCCCCGCGTGGGTTTATTTTCGAAGCCCACACTACCATATGGGTACTATTATTCCAAGCCATCTGCGGCGCTTCAGTGGCGCGTACATCACGGCGTTGTACTGTGGTTGCATATTCTAAGTGCGTTTCGGCGTTTTAATTTGTGAATAGTGGCGATTCTTGACCTAGTTTATTCTCGTGCTTTATTTAGATTTCCCGAGGAGTAAGGTACGTCTTTGCAAGTTGCTATGGCGATGCGTAAACGCGCGTCAGTGAATCAATAGGCCGCCTCTGGTTGTGAGGTCGGTGCGTGCGGCGAGATGTATTCTCGGTCGGTGAAGGTCAGTTTTGTAACTAGATGAACCTACTAATCAGTGGTTTAGTATGAATACTTTATATGTGCATTTGATACGCTTAACATAAGCTATCGTCAAGTTAGAATAAAGTGGACTTATTAGACTAAATAGTACCTCCTTTTAAAATAATTTAGGTAGGTATATTACAAAATAACAACTTTACTGATCCTGTACCTGAATTAGAAATGATCTAATAATATTGAGTAATTGCAACTGCGGTATTAATGAGTAAATTTCCTTGTTCAAGTACGAGTATGTAGTGCATTTCGTAAAGATGACGCACGTTTGATAAGCCTAATTTGTACTGAATTATTTAATTCTTGAAACTTCTAGATACACTAATACTTTTTGTTATGCGAGGTTTTCAATTCTTTTAGTTAAACTGTTTGGCGTCTTCACTCTTTCCTTAACAACTCTTGCCTTATCAAATTTTATTTTCATATTAGAATCAGTTACTTTTAACTGGAAATTCCATACGTGAAGGTAATCGAACTGAGATTGCCGATCGAAAATTACCTACTTATTACTTTTCTAGACAATTTAGTCATAAAGTTATTGCACTATTACTATAATTTATGTTAGCGAGCGAGAACATCTAGATGCAAAGTTGATACAACAAGGGCTGTGGTTAATATTCCGTTGTGCTTACACTTAACAGTTAATTGATATTGTCAACTTCCGCTGCCACTTATAGCCCGCCTTCGGAGTAAAGTGGGCCCCGAAATCAGCGATATCCAAAATGAAAACAATTGCAACAGTTTCCGAGTTGTAGGTAGTTTATTTGTTTGTTTATAGATATTGTTCATAGTTATTAGGAAATTGCTCTAGTTTACTGTTCGTAGTTATTAAGATTTGCTATTTTCTGGTAAGTAAATGTTACATGCGGAAGATAATTGCTTATTTATAGCATTAAAAATAGGTACAGGGCATACATCAGACGCACATGAATGTAAATGAACGCATAAAACAACCTTGACAGTGAGACAATGTCTAGTGTTTGTTGTCTATGTGCAAATATTTGCTGTGAAGACGTTACTTAATATTTAATAGGTTATTGTATTTAAAATGACTTCCGACTTCTAGTAGTAGGTCAAGTTTACACATTATGTTTTGTCTGCTGTTTTTTTTATTCAAGTTCTAACGGCAGTTTTTTAACTATGAAATGGTTATCACTTGATATTAAGAAAACATTACTACTTACAAAGAAAATAGAAAAAAAGTACTACTTTTATTAAAAAATAGATGATGTCCCAAAGAGTGGAGAAAAAAAGTCTATTGTTTTTTATGTGATAGGTAGTTGACTAACAGACGGATCACCTGATTGTAAGCGCCGCCTATAGACACCTGAAACACCAGTAGATGAGTCTACTGGTGCTGCCAACCTTTAAAAAGCCCTTTTTTAGGTCCTTATTACGACCATATTTTTCTTTCATATTCCGTTTATTTGAAAGCGCAATCTTTGTGGCCCGCCATCGAATGTCAAAGACCGTGCTCCGCATAGCTCAAATCTATGAATCATAGTCAGCGTCAGTTCTACGAGCGATTCCGGCGTCACGGTTCGATTGGCACTTCTTACGAAATTCTTCTCCACTAGCTTTTTGTTATCATAGCTGTTACCGATGATATCATCGCTGACGAGATCCCAAGTGAAGTTTTTTTGCATCGCTTAGTGATAGCTTACGTCCGCCACGCCATTTTCGATTTAGGATATCGCATGTGCCTATGGAATGTGTTGAGAATAAATTCTCGTGTAATCAACAATTTTATCGTACTACTCGGAGCTTAGGTAATTTATAAATGAATGCGTTTAAGGCTAGGTATTTTACCGCTTAGTCAGGCTGAAACTATTTCATAGCTTTACTTATACCTAATCGGTTTATACACTATAGATTTTACACCGATAAATTAATTATAGAAGCTAACATGCTCATAGCTAAAGATGTTTAGCATTATTTCTGCTGTCCGACCTACAAATGTGACCTTGAGTAAATTGTCACCTGAGATAATTTTCATTGTTTACCTCGTTTTCTTTCACGTAAAACTAAAACATCCATTTAGATACTTCCTTTTAGATATGCTCGTAAGACAAGGCCAGCTGTCGCTTTTAGTTTACATTTTATGCTATAGGGACCTTTTAAAACTAAAATATTTTGATGATATAGACTGTATGATTGAACACACCTCTGCACTAGTTACAAAAATGTTTAAGAGGATGGACCAGGCGATAGAGAAATCCTACCGAATGCCTACAAAACAACGTTTCGTCATATTCCGATTCCTTCTCCAAAACCGATTGAAATCCTTCTTAAGCAAATAATTTTTTTTTTTCTGTTTCTTTTTTTATGATGTAGTACAATTTGTTTTCTGGACGTTAGAACATAACACATCTGCATGCGATTTTTAGGTTTTAAAAAGTTCACATCTTTTTTAATATTAACTTGTAATAAAAAGGAAAACTTCAGGGAATAATATATTGACACTCGCGGCAGTATCCAGGTCGAAATCGGGGTTTTCTTTTTGAATTGGAGAACAGCTATACCTACCATATCGTGTAAAACCAGCAACTGAAATATGGATCTAACTCTTTTCTAACTTTAGCTCTAATTTAGTAGTAAAAGCAGTGTTTGTCCTCAGAACGAGATCAACAGCCAGTATGAGCGGGTGTCGACGAGCTCGCACGGGTACAGCACGCTCGCGGACGTCACGCTCAGTCCGATCACCTCGCAAAACGTGACAAGGGACCGGTGAGTTGCCCACTACATTATAAAATGATTATGTCATTTTGAAAGTTAAACTATATCTCTAGGATGAAAGGTATCATGTGTCTTTGGGAGAGTACGCTCAAGGGGGCAATTTACGTGCACTAGACATCGAGGTCTAATTTAGAGATTTCTTACATTCGTCGATACTAATCTCTAATACGACTTCATTGTCAAGTGCACGGGTATTGCCCCCAGTACGGTGGATGAAGTCATATTTTGTTTTATCTCGGGGTTTCCATTTATATATAATTTAACCCGATCCGGGAAGCGAACCTGGAATTCCAAGCACAGTAGGTACTGCTCCAACATGGCAGTCAACTAAAATAACCATACTACCGTACTATAAAGGTTAATCCCATAGCCCACTTCAAGGCTTATAAGTAAATCCAAAAGACAAAACACTTGCGCGATGGCATAAATATACAGCGCCATCTACTGGCAATGTTCTAAGTTAAGTCCCGAAACATAATATCAAAGATTCAAAAATCCAATTCAAATGTCTTGAGCCAAATGTGTACACTTGGCCCACATTTGTACTTTTCACGTCTGTCCAGGCTCGAGGTCACCTGCTCTGCACCTTGCACATCGCCACCAGAGCAGAAAGCATCTCTCAATGAATACACCATAACGATGTTTACCATTCACGTCATCAGACGATTCGTGAATACCGACTATTGAATTCGATAAAAAAATTGGAAGCTATCCAACTGTGCAATTGACTTTAGTTGTGTAATAAAAGATTACGATGGTCGGTTGCCATAGTACTGGCGGAATGGTGCCAATGTCTATTGGTATTAATGAATTCACTCAATTTGCCTGTTGAGCTTCATTTACATGTAAATATTATCATAAAATGTCAAATTATCCTCTTTAAACGTTTAAAATGTAGCTGTAATAATAACAAGTAAAACCAAGGCAAGTTTCACGAGGAACGTTTAAAGGCCCGCTCCCACCGACCTAAAGACCCACACGTGTGAATTCGAGATTGAATAGTGTCGAAAGATTTACAACAATTTTCATAGATTTGAAAACAACAGGCGAGGTTTGGTCGTACATCCGCCCCTGCCTAAGTTTTTTTACTTTGCTTCAATGTTAACGACATTGTAAGATCGAAGTGTCGTCAACTGATCGTTGGCGGGAAAAACCTGTTCTTTGCATTAGCATACTTTTTTCAGTATTCTATCTACATTATACTACTTATAACTAAATTGTGCGAGGCATTACATGATGATTCTTAGTGACCGATTTCTCTGATTCGATGACAAATAGCAGACAAATTGAAGAAACTCAAAAGCCAATCTCCTCCGAACCTGGGAACAGGCCAGGCGGATGATGATACGTCATAAATGAGCGTCTTCAACTTTTGACTTAAGGGGTAGGGGATTTATATATATAAATGGAAACCCCGAGATAAAACAAAATATGACTTCATCCACCGTACTGGGGGCAATACCCGTGCACTTGACAATGAAGTCGTATTAGAGATTAGTATCGACGAATGTAAGAAATCTCTAAATTAGACACCGCAAGTGTTTTGTCTTTTGGATTAACTTATAAGCCTTGAAGTGGGCTATGGGATTAACCTTTATAGTACGGTAGTATGGTTATTTTAGTTGACTGCCATGTTGGAGCAGTACTGTGCTTGGAATTCCGGGTTCGCTTCCCGGGTCGGGTTAAAATTTTCCTCAGTTTCTTGTTAAGAATTTCTTAGTGTCAGCCCAAATTCTGGAAGTTGGCGGTCTTGTACTAGCCCTCTTTGATTATGCGCCTGGTACTTGTGTCTACGCACACACTTATGCACTATTAAGGCGAATTACCTTGCAAAATTTGTAGATGTAGACAAAATCATGACACATGATTTGATAAATGTTTATAAGATGAAGATAAAAAACGATTGGAAACTTATTTTGAGGCTCTTAAGAGCGTTCTCGGCTAGTGCGAAATGTCATGTTTCGGTTTTGATTTGCAAAATTTCACTCACACATAAGCATGTGTTACTGTTTGCATAGAGTTGCCGCGTACGTTTTCTTTACAGTTAGACTGACAAATTTTGATCCTTTCGCTTTATAGCAAAGTAAATTACTGTATTGTTGTAAAATTAAATTGCAAGTTAAATCCAACGTTGATTTATTGTTATTCTTTTGATTTTTTGATTTAAGAAAAATAAAAAAATAGGTATATCATTTAGATACCTACCTACCTTTTTTACTCAGGACGGGTAAGCAATTAAATACTTAAAGATATCATGTTTTATTTAATAAATCATTTAATATAAAAGAACATTATAAATTATAAAACAGTTGTATTTATACATTATAAAACAGTTGCAAACCCTCAATTTGGTGGGCTCTTTCTGGGATCAATTCTTTAAGAAACAGTCCCAGAGGAAATGGACGTGGCAGAGCCCAGATACTATGACTATAAATGAGATCGACTTCATAATATATATCGGACATTAAGCGAATATTCAGAGATGTCTCAGTGATCAATAGGTTTAAAACCGGAAGTGATCACCGACTTCTCAGAGGCACTCTGAATATCAATTTTAAGCTTGAACGTTCTCGGTTGATGAAGTCCACGCTCCGGTCAAATCTGCTCCAATCACTCGCTGGTTCCGATGCCTTCCAACTGAAATTGGAAAATCGATTCACTGCCTTGGAAACCACAATTGACGTATATATCGACGAAGAATTCGACCAAGTGGTGGAAATCCTTCGGGACGAGGGCACAAAGTTCTGTGAGTAGCAAGCGGTCTATACTCTGGATTTAATGGACAAGAGGCGGAAAGATCCATCAGTCACTTCGGCAGAACAACGGGCTCTAAATAAGTACATCTCCAAGCTGTTAAGACGTGACCTCCGAAGCTCCAATACCCTCTCAATACAGAGAGCAATTGAGCAGAACCAGGGGGGTCCAAAGTCTTCGTACAACAGCTTGACAGGAGCCACCTGTCGAAGTTGACCGAAACAAATCGAGGAGTCGTCACATCAAAGCCAGAAATTCTTTCAGAAGTTTACACCTTCTATAGCCAGTTATACGCGTCGCACTTACCCCACCCTACGCCAGATGAGAAGGATTCAAGAGCCACATTAACCCGCCATGCGACGGAGGATCTACCCGACATCAGCTTAGAGGAGATCGAGGCTTCTCTTGGACAACTTAAAAATGGAAAAGCCCCGGGAAAAGACGGAGTCACACCGAGCTTCTGAAATCTGCCGGCAAGCCGGTGTTGAAGGAACTTTGGCGTATATTTAACTCGGTTATTTTTCGAATCGCCTTACACGAAGACTTGACGAAGCTCAACCTGCAAAGCAAGCCGGGTTCCGACGGAGTTTAAGCACCATAGACCATATTCACACAGTGAGACAGGTTATACAGAAGATCAAAGAATATAACCAGGCCCTGTGCATGGCATTTGTGGACTATGAAAAAGCTTTTAACTCCGTCGAGACCTGCCGGGCTAAGATGCGCACCACGAGATAATTTTGTCGACACTCGTATTGCGTCAGCGCTAGTTGCTTCTCGCTCACCTGACAGGGTGAGGAGCGGGATAGAAAGATACGCTCTCGCGAACGAGAGTCGACAAAATTTTGTCGCGGTGCGCATCTTAGCCTGGCAGGTTTTTTCTCGAGGCCTTACAGAGGTGCCAAGTCGATTGGCGATATATCGAGGTGTTGAGGTGTCTGTATAACGTCGCTAATATGTCCGTAGTAATCCAAAATGACCAAACCGAGCCTGTCCTTTTTTTTTTTTTTTTTTTGTTTACGCAGAGTGAATGCCGCCTTATGCACACCCGGCCGCTGGGAGACGACCAGGTAGTGTGGGGCTCTCCCCTGGATTGGGCCTCTGCTAATCAGAGGCCATTCAAGGGCATACCCACTAAACACTCTGCGACTTTTCCCGGCAAATCCAGGCTCGGGGTGGGAAAGCGGGAAATAGGACGAACCTCATCACCGCAGACCCACCCATGGACAGCAAGGCACGCCAGTACGGCCTCTTTCCGACTCCCGGGGCTTATAGCCCCCAGAGCAGCTCCCACTGCCCTCCGACAAAGCCCCAACCGGGCGGCGCCCGCATCGCTGGATTGCGATACGGGCGTCGCGGGCATGGGCTCCTGCAGAACTCTCCACAAACCCACACCCTGCTGGCTGCAGGGCAAGGTGGGGGAGAGTGCCTGCAGGCTTCCAAAAAACTGCCCCACCAGACAGCCCCACGGCCGGCTACGCTGGATTGCGCAGTCGGTCGCTGGGCGGAGAGGTGGGGTTAGCCGGCCTTTGCCGCATCCCACTGGCTGTGGGACGCAGCGCAGACCAGCAACTAAAGACCCCCACAAAAGATGTGGGGGGTGGCGCCCGAAGGCGCCCCACTCGGTGGGGCCCACGTCAAGGTGCGCCCAAAGTGGAGGAGATCCTCACAGGGAAACCGAGCCTGTCCTGCTGCGACGTGGTGTGAGACAAGGAGATGTTATATCTCCGAAACTCTTCTCCGCTGCGCTGCAGGACTGGTTTAAAATGCTAAACTGGAAAGAGCGCGGAATCAATATCAATGGCAGGTACATGTCACACCTACGATTCGCAGACGACATCGTCATCTTGACGGAAACCTTACATGGCCTACAGGTGAGTAGCCTGGCTGAATCTTCCAATCACATCGGTCTTCGGATGAACTTGGATAAAACCAAGGTCATTTTCAACGAGCTCGTTGATCCGGGACCGGTCGCTGTTAATGGAGTACCTCTCGAAATTGTCCAGGAATATGTCTATCTAAGTTAAACGCTCCAATTAGGCAGAAACTACTTCGAGAGAGAAGCCAATAGAAGAATTCAGCTAGGCTGGGCATTTGGTAGGCTTCGTCCAATCTTCTCGTCACCCATCCCTAATAGTCTTAAGTCGAAAGTCTTCGACCAATGCGTCCTCCCGGTCATGACTTACGGTGCCGAGACGTGAACACTCACGGCTGGACTAATCCACCGGTTCAAAGTCGCTCAAAGAGCTATGTGAAAGAGCTAATCTCGGAGTATCTCTGAAGGACCGCATCAGAAATGATGTAATCCGACAGAGAACCTGAGAAACCGACATAGCCCACCGAATTAGCAAACTGAAGTGGCAGTGGGCTGGTCACATTAGCCGCAGAACTGACAACCGTTGGAGCCGTAAAGTCCTTGAGTGGAGACCGCGACTCGGCAAAGCGTTGGACGCCCTGCGACAAGATGGGATGATGACATTCGAAGGCTGGCTGGTGTGGGCTGGATGAGAGTGGCTGAAAATCGGGAGCGGTGGCATTAGAGGAGACCTATGTCCAGCAGTGGACGAGTGTGGGTTGCTCATGATGATGTAATTATACTTTAAAATCATAGTCATGTTTCTGTAGTTTGCGATTCAACTATTTCCAGTTCTTCGGTGGTATTCTCATGTGTTTGACCTTCTCTTTTCTGCCTTTAGCAATAAACCGCTTATTAAAATCATCGTAAAAGAAAAATGTGAATAGATTATGACCAGCTATTTCATTAAAAGTGGATTCGCGGTAACTTACGTTTTGGCCAAATTACCATAACTTTTCCCTTTCTTTCCTGAATAGCACCTTTTATATATCACATTTTATATTATTACTAGTGGCCGCCCGCAACTTCGTTTGCGTGAACTTTACGACTCCTGACTTAAAGGTGATTATTTAAATAATAGATTGGGCCAAGGAATCACGTAGTCCCATCACCTAACTTGGAACCCCCTTTAAGTTCGAAATATCCTTCCTTATCGGATCTCATCCAAAAATGCTCATCACATTTGACAATTTTGCATTCCATTTCATTCCATATTTGTTGTGGTGTAGCTGGGCTCTTAGAGTTCTTCACCAGGTGTTCCATGATCTTTGATTTTTTCATGGCATCATAAAATGCTCATCAATTTAAACAACTTTTGTTAAGGTGCCATTGACCTACCTCTTATAGTTCAGCTGGGCTGTTGTGGTTCTACATCAAGGAGCCTGGTCTTCAAAATAAAATATATCCTATAAGTTGCCCTGATGTTACAGCTATACAATAAAAAAAGTTTCATTCGAATCGGTTCAGTAGTTTCCGAGATTAGCGCGAACAAACAGACAAACAGACATACAGACAAACAGACAGACAAAAATTTTAAAAATCATTGATTCATGTTCTGTTCCTATTTTTTTGTCGTCCTAAGTTATTTTGAGATAAATATCTTTAATGTACAGACACAGCTTTTTTACATTTTTATTATATGTATAGATGTAAAATGTAAAGAATATAAATATTAATTTATTGAAGTTACTAGAATAACACACATCATTTAGATGCTTGGCAATCTTCAACTGTGCGTTTCTTAAGAAACTTTCTGCCTCGAACTATGTACAAAACTATGGAATGAACTGTCACCAGCGGTACCTGTTTCCGAACCGATACGACCTTCAAACCTTCAAAAAGCGAGCGTATTCCTTCTCAAAAGGAGGTCGGCAGCGCATTTGTGACTCGTCTGGTGTTGCGGTTGTCCATGGGCGGCGGTAATCACTTACCATCAGGTAATCCGTCTGTTCGTCTGCCCCCTATCTCTTAAAATAAAATTGCATTTCTTTAATATACGTACTCACCAAAATTTTGTTTCGTTTTTTTTTTTATGTGATAGGTAGCAGGCGAGCAGGCGGATCACCTGATGGTAAGCAATTGCCGCCGCCCATGGACACTTGCAACACCAGTGGAATCACAAGTGCGCTGCCAACCTTTTGTCCCCTTCCCCCCCGAGAGGGCCTCCGGTACCCTCACTCGCTCGGCGAAACACAGCACAGGGGCTGCTTCACGCCGGTTTTCTGTGAGGCAGTGGTATCACTCCGGTCGAGCCGGCCCATTCATGCCGAAGCGTGGCTCTTCCACAAAACAAATTAATATTATGAAAACAAAAAGTATCAATCCGTCTCAGTCGCGTCAAAAAATCTCCAATTTCAAATAAAATTTTACGTAGCACGCGGTGACCGGGAGCGACATAGGTCCTACCTCGGAAAGGCCTCGGCCGGCACTGAGCGCTGGTGCGATTCTGCGCCGATTATATAGTAGTACTAAATGATTCATAATAAAATAAAAAAACAAGTTATTAAAGTTAAAAAAATACCACGTTTTAAAGCGTAAATTTCTTCATTTATTAGGTTTAAAAAAAATCAAGAATACCTTTTATTTCATCCTAAACTAATACGTGTAATAACTCGAAAAATTACTAACAATGATACTTTTGAGTACACTTTTCTTGTATGAAAACTTACAGTAATCACTATTGTTTTGTAGCCATGCCCTAATATATGTTATTGTTCTTTTAATAGAAATATTGTCATAAGTTTGTCGTTTATAGTTTTACTATTATCGAGCATTTGCGTAGACCTTCGACCACAAGTTTCAAAAAGGGATTGTATTAAAACTGTTCTAACGAGAAAACTAAATGATCATTTGAAAATATTTTGTAATTATGCATTAGATTATGAAATCTGCAATAATTTGACATCAATATCTTATCTACAAATCGTATAGATTATCGTTTTATTGTCCATCGGCAATCAACGATTTTGACTGAAGACTGAATTTTACGGATAAACGCTCTTAATGATGTGTAGGCATCGTAAGATGTAAGTACCGGCATGTAAGTACCGGCCTCGCCTATACCACAGAATACATAACCTATACCCAGGTTGGCACCCGCCGGCCTTCAAGCAGGTGGCAAAAAGAAATTACCTTCCGAGTCACAATGAGAGACAAATTGTGATGCAAATTGAGAAGATAATTATTTAATGCCAGAGAAAAACAAGATCCGTTGGCCGTTGCTGGTTTCTTGGAATAATTTACTAGAATACGAACAAACGAATTTTGAAACTTGTTTTATTATGTATCGGCTGGTGTTTTGATGACTTGTGCATTCGAGAGCTTATTTATAACTGCCCTGTCACGTGGTATGTTTAATATAGTACCATGTGTATTTACAATAAAACTAGTGGCCCGCCCTCCCTTCGTTTCGAGGCATTAGTGCCAAATAATACCAATAGATGGCACCGGGAGTCGATTAAATCGCGCTCGTGTTTCGTTTTTGCGGTTGACCTATAAGCGTTGTCGTTGTCTATAGAATTTTCCTTTTTATAAATATGTAGTATGTATGTACTTAGTATAGAATTGATTAAATGTAACATGAAATACGATAATTATGTCGTTTTAATGAACACATTCCCGCGACTTCGACGAATAATGTAGATCAACATAATTATGTAGTGGATCTCGTTCATGAATAAGTAATGCTTACGAATGTTGGTCGTACGTTTATGAAGTTTTGAAAGTGGATGACAAAAACATTGACAAACTCATCTAGTTTTATCTATTTGCTAATCTGTAGCCTTACAGATTAGCAAATAGTATTAAAAAGTAAATCCATCTTTTTTAATTTTTTGTGCAAATCGGAAAGTTCATATGGTTGACTGACAGCCACACATCAGGTTACCACGATCTGTTAATTTCCTCAAATGAGATGTTCTAGTAAATTACAAGTAGTACAGTAAAATTACATCTTTCTGCTACCATGAAATGATCATGCTGTTCACACTAAGTGTTACAAGTCTTGTTTGTGAAATTACAGCCGAATTGTTGAAACCTAGCATGTCATGATGTCTCACTTTATTGTACCTACTGTACCTATCTCTGTTTTGTGTGTTTAATAAATAAATAAATAAATTTTCTGTGCAGGTCGTTTAGGTTCGGCAGCCCGGCGTACAGCGCATGCTCCACCGACAGCTCGTTCGCGGAGCAGGCGCTGGCCGACACCAGCGCGCTGCTGAACAAGGACCCCAGCTCCGACCACCTGCCCTACCGGCTCTACAAGATGGCCGGCGAGTACTGGAAGTGAGTACTGAGTATAGTCTGATTTGGCTCCCGGCAAAAGTTGGAGCTTATTTTGTAAAATAATAGAAAATCCTCTCATTGTATTTCTTCTTCCACATAACGCAATTTTGTTATCATCCGTAACAAGCTATGGATGTCATGTATAGGAGTCATGTAAGTCCACCACCCCTATCTTTGACGTCGACACGAAATCGGAGTTCTGATCAAAATTATCCTAAATTCGAGACCTACAGTACATATACACCGTGGTTTTATTATGGCACAGAAACGGCCGCTGTCAGAAACGTCATTTAAGCTAATGTTCAATTACTTAAGTATAAGTAGTCTTTATGCGTAAAGTGTCAATATATTTTCTTAAATAACCAACTTAGTTAATCAACGACTCTGAGTGCGGCATAAAGGCTATTAAATGATGAAATTTGTTTATTCGAAGGCTATACCTGTGCAACTATGTAAAAGTATTTTTTTTAATTATTATAATACCTAATACAAAAAAGCAAAATTTCAACACACCGCAGGTTTCTTATGTGTTTAAAATCGTCTGCCATGATGAGGCGAGCTGTACTTCGTCCTTCGTCCGTGTTATTTACACATTGAGGTCATCACGATATTCCCTGTAAGGCTGGTTTCGATGTGCGTTAATTGGAAGTCATTGTTCGGAATCATTTCGCGGTTGTTGCGTCACTGCGCTCTCGTTGCACGTTGATTCATCAGTCTCAGCAACTGAACTATTTATATGATTGTTTAATAAACGAAGTGGATTTAATAATATGCATTACACAAGTGTTTCTGGGAGACAGGATTCTATTTCAAGGAATAGAATAAAAGATTAGAATATTTTTATTTGGAGCACATAACAGAAACTTAGAACTAATATTAAAATAAAATTGCTTATGCTACCAAAATTGTTGCCACTCAGCATTATATCACTGCTTAGCAATGAATAACGTTGTTATTCTTTAGCATCAGACAGAGTGAGGGCGATACATTCTTGTTTTCTAATCAATACTATCTAAACAAGTGGTTGAAGTACAGTCAACAGCAAAACTAGATGATCAAAAACTATATACTCACTTCTGACCGGAGTTCTAGTTTTGCTGTTGACTGTAGAACATATGCTTTAGAATTCAAAGGTCTCAATTCAACTGTGTTACTCATTTTCTTGCAAATGACATCTAAAAAATTATCAAATAAAAAGTACGACTTTTTTGGGGGTAGATCTAGAAAATTGCTCAGTCACCACAACAGTTTTTCAAATGAAACCAGTTCCCAGCTGGCTGGACTAGCAATGACATTACTATACTATATTTGACTATTTTAATTTGATTTTAATATTGATTGATTATTTTGTGCATGTTTTAGTGTTATTTATTGACTTGTGAAGTATTTTATAATTATGGCTAATTTATTAAGTGTTATGGACGTGGAAACTGTGGAAGAAATTATGACAATAAGGTAGGTGATACTTGCGTCAGCCTACATGTTAATTAGTTGATAAATTATCATAGGTATTCTAGAAAGATCTTTAGGATTGATATTACCTACCAGAAATTAACATTTAATTTCCTGTCTAATTTCAATTCGGTATACTTAATATAATTACTGCTCAGGAAGCCATACTTGATCAACGTCAGCTGAAGATAACGTAAATACTGCACCAGTTCTTGAATTGTTCTGAGAACATTGGAATGACTAATCTGGACCAAAAATTTACCAGTTTTTTATAACTAAACGCTTTGACATTTAACCTTATTCGTGAAATGATATAAAGGACATATATGTACATTTTTGGCGATAAATGTAGAAATATAAATAAGTTTCTAACCCGGCGTGAGGCTATTTATTTTCCCAATGATTCCAAAATTTAACATATACCTAGATTCTTAACGAACTAGTTTGTATTGCCTATATCTGTAGCGAATGCTTTCCCAAAGATAGTACTGTGGCGCCAGTACCTACTTATTCAATGTGTATGACCATTCGTTTTAATAAAATTTCATCCAAGAATTCACCATCGCACCTCTCTTTCAAATTCTAACAAAGCGAGAGAGTGGACAGAACACTTCCAAAAAGACACCAACAGCACTACTAGAGCAGCGCAAATAAATTGCGCTATATTTGAAACAGTTCGGTGTGCGCAAATGCCAGGCGCACCGTGCCAAACTCCTCGAGTGCATCGAGAATTGTCAAACCTTGCATTTATTTACCAAACTATTGAACTCACAAACTCAATAGTTAATCAGTATTAACTCCTCAATGAGTATCCCAAGTTAATATGTATTATTTAAGGATGTGTGTGTGACAAAAGGACATTAGTAAGCGAAGTGATTGTGTTCTACTTGCATTCAAATTGTTCAATCATGTATGAAGGGCTCAGGTGTACTGAATTTGTGAGGTAAATTGTTTTGTTTACGTTTATATTTTGTAAGTTGACATGAAAATGTTTTGACAAAAACGATCAGAAGTAGTTAGTTTATATCAATACAAAGTTTATCAATCTGAATACATAAATATCAGAGTATTTATTAACCGTACTTACAAATAGAGTTAATAAATTACTAGTATTGGTTTCATTGACGATCGCAACTGGCTAAATATCGAAATCTCTCTCACAAAGGAACCTTATTTAGACCAAAGATTTAAATCATAGATATGCCCTCGCCATACTTTGACCGCGCCGATTTGAGTCGCACCTCAAATAACCTAGTTTTGCTCAACTGAGATTTGCACGGATTAGTTGCCGATTGCACTCGGTGACAGTTGTACGATACAGCTGCCTGGAATTTTGATAGGAAAAAGCACTCAAAATGCCTTCATGTGCCTTTTTATTGTGCAAGAAAAATACTACAAATTCAAATAAAGCGAATGGTGTAACATTTCACTCGTAAGTATTTATATTTCATCAATAATTTAATTTATTTTATTTTGTTGACAATACATCAAAGTCTGATCGGCCAACGCGTGACAGAGAGAGTAGTATTGGCAATTACTGTGAGACAAAAAGAGACAACATCATTATCTCGCTGGCCAATATACTTAGACCCGCTGTAGTACTCAGAACTCAGTCGATAACAGCTCATTTGTTAATGGTTTTCAATAACCGGGAAAAGTACGGTAGCGTCAGCAGTTTCGATAGGCATTGTTTTAATAGCGGTCAGATATAAAATAGCAATTTTATTTCGACTAGAAATCAAAAAACATGCAAATAATAATAACGTATTATTTTTAAGTGAACGTTTATTGTTTTAGATTTCCGCAAGATCCACGTTTAAAAGAAAAATTGATCAAAGTTATCCAGCGGGATCGAAGGGATGAATACTGGTTACCTGGGCAATTTAGTCGAATTTGCTCTTCTCATTTCAAAGAAAATGATTTATATTTGACTCTCCTAGGTCGGCGTAAAGTTAAAAGTATTATATTTGTGTTTCTTCTGTTGTCTTATTCTATAACACAAGTGCTTAAGCTACTTAGTACGGAGTCAGGACATTAAATATGGGGTTGTGTTAATTTATTAATTAATTATTAAAGTATAGTAAATATTACTCATAATTTTTCTTAAGGAATAGTAGGGGCAAAGGCCTTTATCATAGAAATCAAGTCATAGCTACTATGATGGGATTAGGCATAATCACCACCCCTTATGCGGTTTGGTGATCAAACCCGATATTCGCTCTGTGATTAAAGTAATTTATTTGAATAAATAGATAAATGTTATGTAACATTTAGAAATAAAATGTCCCATAAATAAAATTGCTTTTAAATTTAGGAATTGTTTTATTTTTAGTCCCCAGTACGAAAATTTTGCTGACCGTATTTTATCCTCATAGATAGTGACTTTCGATGACACGCACACGTCATGTCATCAAAATATTGCCTCGTTTTTAGGTGTCAGGGCATATCTATGATTTAAATCTTTGATTTAGACTACTAGTTTCTATTTCCCGCCTGCTGCTTGCGTGGCCTGCACAGGAATCATTTTATTTATATTATGCGCTGGTTATTGACGTCCTAGTTTTGCATTTTTAATTCATAATAGCTTAAAAGTTAGTTAGTAAAATAGTGATTTGCTTGTGTTTAACAGAAGGAAATCGAAAAAAAAATTGTAATCATCATAAATGAAAAGGCTTTTAAACCCATTGTTGGCCTGGTTAACCTTGAATAGTGACCATCTCTAAGGATCGTGGGTACTATCCCCTCCTAGGACAATATTTTTTATGGACTGTGTCTGGGTGTAATATGTTTAAGTATTATTTACGTTTCCTCTGTTGATTGTCCCATACTAAGTAACTTATGCCAACCTTTTAAACCCTCGCTTAGGCTCCCAGTCCCCTTACTCATTCGGCGAAACACGCCGGTCTTCTATAAGGCCGTGGTATAACTCCCATCACTTGTTTTGTTCCAGCAAATACCCAAAGACGGACTACACATACTCGCCGCTGTCGAAGGACCGCGTGGAGCTGGCGCCGGGGCAGGTGGCGGTGCCCAACATGTCGCGGCCGTCGCTCTCGCAGTTCCGCGTGCAGGGGCCCAACACCAGCGTGGACGAGGTGGACCGCCTCGCCGCCACCTGGACCACCAGCACGACGAGGAAGCGGTTCACGGTGAGTAGTTTGCTTATTCCCGTTGTCCTCCCTGGGTGGTCATATCTCATGCTTATAATAATAATAATATTTCACTACATCACATACATTGGTCTGACTCTGAGATAGGTAGCTCAAGCACCTGTGTTACAGATATCAGAACCAACAGTGGAATTACAAATATATACGTATAATACTTTTCTTTTGTAAATACATCATCATCATCAGCAACCTACGTTCGTCCACTGCTGGACCTAGGTCTCCCCTAATGCACGCCACCGCTCCCGATTCTCGGCCACTCTCATCCAGCCCACTCCAGCCAGCCTTCGAATGTCGTCATCCCATCTTGTAGCAGGGCGTCCAACACTACGTTTGCCGAGTCGCGGTCTCCACTCAAGGACCTTATGGCTCCAACGGTTTGTCAGTTCTGCGGCTTATGTGACCAGCCCACTGCCACTTCAGTTTGCTAATTCGGTGGGCTATGTCGGTGACTTTGGTTCTCTGTCGGATTACATCATTTCTGATGCGGTCCTTCAGAGATACTCCGAGCATAGCCCTTTCCATAGCTCTTTGAGCGACTTTGAACCGCTGGATTAGTCCAGCCGTGAGTGTCCACGTCTCGGCACCGTAAGTCATGACCGGAAGGACGCACTGGTCGAAGACTTTCGACTTAAGACTTTGAGGGATGGGTGACGAGAAGACTTGACGAAGCCTACCAAATGCTGCCCAGCCTAGCTGAATTCTTCTATTGGCTTCTCTCTCGAAGTGTTTTGCCTAGTTGGAGCGTTTGTCCTAGATAGACATATTCCTGGACAACTTCGAGAGGTACTCCATTAACAGCGACCGGTCCCGGATCAACGAGCTCGTTGAACATGACCTTGGTTTTATCCAAGTTCATCCGAAGACCGATGTGTTTAGAAGATTCAGCCAGGCTGCTCACCATCTCCTGTAGGTCCTGTAAGGTTTCCGCCAAGATGACGATGTCGTCTGCGAATCGTAGGTGTGACATGTACTCGCCATTAATATTAATTCCGCGCTCTTTCCAGTCCTGTAAATACATACTTAGGTATAATACATAGAAAACACCCAGACCAATACAAACAAACATGTTTATGCACACAAATGTTTGTACTGTGCGGGGATCGAACCCGCAACCCTTGGCCCAGACGCAGCATTCACTACCACTGACCCAAACGGGTCGTCTTATTCCTGATTTCCGCCCCGGGTGGACAGGACTCGTGCTTATTCCCGATTTCCGCCCCGGGTGGACAGTTCTCATGCCTATTCCCGTTGGACAACGGGGATAGGCATGAGAACTGTCGGGGTGGACCCCCCGGATGGATATCTCAGTCTACCCGGTGTGGACAGCGGGAATAAGCACGAACAAATGTTTCAAAGAATCTCGCTGTTTGCCCTTTCACTGTATCGATTTAGTATCAGTGTATACTGACTTTTAAACACAAACTCTAGTAACACCTTATAGAAAAGAGATAAAGATTTAACTTAGTTTTACATGTTTCGCCCTTCAGGTATACAAATACAGAGATATGTTTATCTGTCCATGTATCAAGAGTGCCGGTCGATAATATAATACCTACATCATTTATATAAGTAATTTCATATGTGTTTGTATTTCTCATTATAAGTGAAATGTAAATTTCGTACGAGAATAAATTTATTTAACCCAAACCTAAGTGTACTGTTGAATTTCCACAGCAAACATTAGAAAGCTCAGACGACGAGGGCACGTACCTGCGCGGCAACGGCGCCTACCGGGTGGCGGAGCAGCGCTGGTGGCTGACGCGGCTGCTCGTGGCGCTGGTGACGTCGGTAACCAGCGCCACCTCCAGCGCCTACCGCAAGGTCTTCGGGCCCTCGCACCGGTATCCGTACACTGACAGGCGGCCGGCTAAAGGTAACTTATACGGACACCTGTGGAACTTTCTCGTACTGAATCTAAAAGTGAAAGAAGCACAAGTAAGGAACAAGCACTGCTCTTGGCGCTGGTGACGTCGGTAACCAGCGCCACCTCCAGCGCCTACCGCAGGGTCTTCGGGCCCTCGCACCGGTATCCTTACACTGACAGGCGGCCGGCTAAAGATAACTTGTAACTCGCCCGAAAATTTCAAGATTTTTTTTTGCTCGTCACAGCTTTAACTCGTCATAGAAATCAAGTAATCGCTACTATGATGGGATCAGGCTTAATCAGCTCGCTTGCCACAAACCTGAGTTATGTGCGAAAAATGTGTTATTACTTTTTGCTCGGCCCGGGAATCGAACCCAGGACCCCTAAAACTTTACATACTGGAATTATGTATCAAATAAATAAAATGTTATATCGCACTTTTTATTTATCCGATAAATAATACTAATGCTAACTTATCCTTATTATAAAAACCATTATGATGTTTAAATATATTTTATGTATGTAACTGCAATGTCAGACTAAACGACAAATATAATTGCATCAATCATTCATTATAACACTTTTATGTGTTTTTTTATGTTCTAAAGTCGAATCAAATGAATATTTTAAACAAATGATTTCAGCTGGCCTTGTATCGAGAGCCGCATCAGCGTCGGTGGCGCCCTTCTATTGGATCTACACGGTCATCAAGAAAGTTGTCACCACTACTATAACTACGGTCACTGAAACTGTAAGCATGATATATGTATAAATGTATGATCACTGTACCTTTTGGTTGGTTTTGGGTTTTGGTAAGACTTGCGCGGACTTTTGGCAGATGACTGGCAGGAGGTGGCACAGGATCGACCAAGATGGAGGCTCTTATTATCGGAGGCCAAGACTCACTATGGGTCGGTGCGCCAACCTAGTTATTTAGTAGATAGATACCTTTTGGTCAAATAGTTACACGTACGTACAATAAAGTGGTCACCACTACTTTATCTACAGTCACTGAAACTGTAAGCATCATATAATAATTGTAATCATCGTAACTTTTGGCGTATTAGTTATACTTTATTTATAACTAGCTGTTACCCGCGACTTCGTCCGCGTGGAATAATTTCATTGGGTAGCATTTTGAATTATATAATAACTTTTACATGACTTTATTGATACACTTGTTGCCCGCTCTCACTTCGTTTCGGGTCAGTAGTTCCAATGTCTACCAATAGATGACGCTGCTGGGCGTTGATTGTATCGCGCCAGTGTTTCGTGTTATTGGTTCATCTATAAGCCCTGGCGTGGAATATGAGACCTCTTTATAAAATCAGTACCTATAGATAGAAGATTATACTTTTTTTTGTAGGTAACATCGAACCACGTGGAAGCGAGCGAGAAGTACGGCGCGAGCTACCAGGAGAAGGCGAGGAGGCGCTGGTGGCCGTGGCTCTTGCTGCTGCTGCTACCAATCTTCTGTTACGGATGTGAGTATTATACTTGATTATATCTGAACCGTAGGAGGGCCACGCTTCGGCATGAATAGGCCGGCGACCGGAATGATACCACGGCCTCACAGAACCGGCGTGGAGTAGCATCTGCGCTGTGTTACGCTGTGTGAGTGAGGGTACCGGAAGCCCAAACGGGGGGAAAGGGAAATGTCCAAATTGCACACCTAAATTCGATCACTGCTAATTAATTACCATGCCTTATGTAATAAAGTGTATCTATCTGCCTCACAGTATAATTTTACAAACATATTTGTATTGCCTAGTAATCATAAGGTTTTACATTATTGGATAAACGAATTCATTGTTATTATCAACTTAATCAGGATATTAATTGTCCGTATGTTACTGTATTTTATCTAAAAAGTATCAGTAGGCTAATTAAGTACTAACTGTACTATTCCATTGTTAAGAGTTACACAGATTTTTACAAATGTGAATTATTATGTGAAAACTATTGTGACAGAATACGTAAATGTAACTGTAATTGTAATCCCGACACTTGATTTCAGCGCACTATACCTATGAGAACTGGGATCACCTAGCTATGCCCAACTTTACTGATTTCGAACTAGATCTATCCGAGTTCTCTGCGATCCAGCTCCCAAAGCTATCCCTGCCTACCCTGCCCAACATCACGCTGCCAGACTTGAACATCCTGCCGAGTATCACTTTGCCAGATATGAACATAACACTGCCAGACATAAGAGAGAATTTGCCAGAAGTGAGCAAAACGTACAGAGAGTACAAAGATGTGGTGCAGAACAGAATGGCAGATGCTTCAGAGTACTTGAAGTTGGTAGGGGAGAGTTGTTTTGAAGAGATTCGTAGATTTTGGCGAGGAATCATCGGATGATAGTGGATATATCTGGCTTCGTCAATATTTCGTGTTTGCATTTAGGAAATTAAATGTTTGTACTAACAACGGCAGTCTTAAACGTGTTGTAACCTTTTTGCTGTCTTAAAGCTTTGGTTGAGAATGTAATTTCCAGAAAACCTAATTCTGTAAATGCTTATGAGCTGTTTTAAAACCATTCCTTGTCAGTGTTACTTAATTTGCCTTTTGTATCAAACGGTTTAAATGTATCTATTTCGATAGATATCAAATTATTAAATTATGTTTATTTCCATTTAGCTATTATTTTGAGTATTGAGTTAAACAAAATACCTTTATTAAAAGGAGTATATTAAATACCGAGTGATTATAATCCTTTTAAGAGTTTCAGTGCGCAATAATTCTGTGATAACATTAATTTATTCTTATTTCATATTTATTTATTTTCTGCACAAATACCACCGTTTATTGTCACGTTGACTATTCAAATGTTTATTTCTTTAATTTTCTCTATGCGAACATATTTATTTATATAACTAGTACTTAATAAAATAAGGTATACCAATATTAAGAAAATGAAAAAAAAAAACAAATTATCTTTACATGTTGAAAGGTCAACGAACTATACGATAAATTATGAGTACTGTTAGTTTTAATTATAGGTACGGATACGATGTAAGTGGGTGCTATCTTTTTAGAGATAGTGAATTTTGAAGAAATATAGCGAGAAACGCCAAGTTTGTCAATTTTATACTTTTTTCTGTATATTAGGATAGCAAAAGAACGTAGCACAGTAAAAATGTGCGCAAGGATCAAGTTAAAATTATGCTCACTGATGAAAAAAATATTAAAATGTATGATCATAGCGACAGCGAAGTAACGCGACTGTGATAGAAGGTTCGTGCTCTTAGGACCTTTCAATTATAAGGTACCTATATTACGGTAAAGCGGCTTACATCGTGTCCAAACATACTTATCATTTTACCAATAATTATAGAGTAACATATTTTAATAATTATAGTAAATCCTGTTCATGTCATCACAATGTTCAACAATTTTAAAAATATTTATTTTCTTAATTTATTTTTAATAAATTAATATATTTCATTCCACAAATTCAGAGTTATTTATGTATAATTCATATATCTCCCATTATTATATTTTAATGCTTTAATTAAATTATCCAAATGATTGGTTGGATGGTAACTAACGTAGTACCTAAAACATGACGTGGCCATATTGGAGTTTTATTAGGATATAAGTTTTAAAAACGCTGAGAACTCGCGGTAAGATTGTCTACTAACTTTTATTAAGTTTGTGTGAGAAATAGATTAAATTAAAAAAATATCGTTGTGTGTATCAAATATCTTACATGTCGAAAATGCTGTAACTAGGAAAGACGTAATCTACTCGCGAGTCTTAGTCTTAATTTTAATATTATTTTTTCAAAGTTGGTACAAATTTATCTAATCATAGCTTTATTATTAATTTGATTCTTTAATTAACGATAAATTCTAAAAAGACTAACCCCTAGTCATAATTTGATTTTTGAAAAGAAAAGGCGAGATCATGTTATAAAATACCAAACCAAACTTCTCTTATTCCAAGACTGAAAATTATTCTTATTCTAAATTTTGTGGTAATATTATTTTTTTTGGAAATTCAAAGATAACATTGCTTATGACTTTTTGGCAAATAATGCCAAGCCATTTCAAATCCAAGATTGAGGTTCATTTTGCCGAATAAAAATATACAAAAAAATATTATCTAATAATATGTATTAATTTTAAGTGGATATCTAATATTTTTCAAATGTCACAACAATGATTGATTCTTTATGTTCTAACGAATGCTTTATTATCAAAATAATGTGAATTTCTTTCTTATCATGTATGTATATTTAGTTTTGGGTCTTAGGTAGTATAAATAAAGTTAAGCTACATTTGCGACCTTGTGGAAATTTGTAAAAGTTGCTCATAAAATGATTTGAATTTTTGTCTATGTGTTGTGTACCAATTGCAGTATATAATACAGGATCACAAAGTACTGTATAACTCCAGGATACACTTATTTATTTATGATGATAAGTGTAGCTTAGCTTCCAATCATTATGTCTGGTATGTACACACGCCATCCCTTGGTTCATGCAGTTTTAGGTTCTTGGTTCATTTAAAAAAGGGTTTTCTCAAAAATTTCGCCATATTTTTTGTTTATCTTTATAATGGCTGTGGCCTAGACTAATCAATCTATGGTAGCTACCCTAACGATCTCGTCCAATCGTCGTGTGTACATGCCTTTACAAAATGTGTAATAATACCCATTTGTGTTAAATGCTGGTCTATTTTGATTCAATTATATTTTTTGTAAGTAACTTTTGTTTCTCTCATCCATTCCCACATAATTCTTCCCTATAGCAAAGAGTAAGTGGTTATTATCTGATATTCGGGAAGGATAGAGGTCTAAACATCACCTATTAGAAAGTGGACGAACTGTCGGACGCTACACTTTTAGGTGAGTTCACTTTTTGTATTATTTCACTGTACCACTCTGTCCTTCCCTACTCAGTTAATACGTTTTCCTTTTTCGCTAACTAGGTTGCTATGTGGGAAGGACAGAGAAATGTTTAAGACTGTTATAACATTGGCTCAATCTTTTCAGGTTACAACTACTCGGATGAAATACTACCTCAGGAGCGAGTGGTAGTGGACACGTACAAGTCCCCGGAAATCGTGCAGGACCCGGATCTGTCCAGGCGCATGGCGGCGTTAGAGGACTGGGCGGTCAACGTGGACGCGAAGCTGAAAGGATTCGATCGGAAGCTGGCCAAGTTCGACAACCTCGAAGCCCAAATAGAGCACTACTCGCTCAAGCATCTGCAGCAAAACCTGATCAGCATAATAAGCGTGGATGGAAACACGGAGGCGCTGGCGGCGAAGCTCAAAGCCCACTTCGATACCAACTACATAACGAAGGAGCAGATGCAAACGATGAGCCAGGAGATACACGAGCGGCTGATCAGCTCGTGGAAGCCGGATTTAGACGAGGACAGGATCCGTGGTTTGATCCAGGAGTATCTGGTTGTGTTCGAGCGGCGGCAGATGGCGCTGGTGGTGGAGAAGGTGCGCGAGTACGTGCGCGAGGTGGAGATACGCCACGAGCCCTCCGCGGTGGACGTGGACGCGCTGCGGCGCCTCGTGGCCGGCATGCTGGAGGTCTACGACGCCGACAAGACGGGCCTGGTGGATTATGCGTTGGAGTCGGCAGGTAATTATGCTTTCCTTGTCCGACACCCCTAAATACCCCTAAGATTAAACGATACACTACCGCGATTGTGCGTAGATATTATGTGTAATATTTTTTTAATTGTTGATGAGTTAACAACTCTTGACCACAACCGATTTGCCCATCTAAAGTCTATTCAATAAAACAGAGTGGCAATGACTTCCTCTCGAGCCCGAATTAGCTTGGGGGGGGCTGTAGACGACGAGTCTCCATCGTAGATGTGACTCTTGCTAGCTACACCTGTAGTGATATTTAATACAGTCTTAGATCAATGGCTCCATTACTCTAGCCACATATAATCCGAAGAAAGTCTTGGAAACGGATTTTGGGGGCACTAACAAAGTTTCCCTGTTTTATAACCGATAGCTACCATACCATATGAAGCGGTAGTGGCGCCATCAATTAATCACTCTCGACTTGGCTCAATTTAAAGGAGCGTTAACCCCTTGTTAAACCAAACATTCTGAACGGTTCCATCGGTCCCCAGGCGGGCAGGTGATCTCGACGAAGTGCACGGAGCTGTACCAAATCAAGACGAAGCAGTACTCGGTGCTGGGGCTGCCGGTGTGGTGGGTGTACACGTCGCCGCGGTACGCGCTCACGCCCGGCGCCATGCCGGCCGAGTGCTGGGCCTTCCAGGGCTTCCCGGGGTACTTGGGTGAGTTACAATCCTTTATTATAAACTAGTGGCCCGCCCTAACTTGGCTTCGGGACAGTAGTTACAAACTCAACCAATAGATGGCGCTGGGTGTCGACTATATCGCGCTTGTATTTCGTGTTTTCGGTTTACTTATAAGTCATGTCGTGTTTCTAGATTTACCTCTTTATAAGTCTATTTATTTATTAAATAGTATGGATATGGATATAGATAATACATGCGACAGACCGTTAATACCTTTTATGTATTTACAGCAATTTTTATTTTGCTTATTTTGGTGATCTAACAGTTAAAGGAGCTTAATTCGAGTTACCCATTTTGAGGGCTTTGGGATTAAAACGACTAAAGTTTAACGACACAACATCTCATGAATTGACCGGTCTTCGTATTGTGTAGTTTAAGCACTTATTTTTTTAAGTGTTAGGTTATTTTGATGACCCGTTTAGCGCAATGGTTTGAGCGCCGGTTGAGACGTAAGGGTCGCGGGTTCGATTCCCGCACCAACACAAATGTTTGTTGATGAAACAGATATTTGTGTTGGGTCTGGGTGTTTGTAGTACCTTCGTTGTTTCTGGTTTCCATAGTACAAGGGAAGAACTTAGTTTGGGGCCAGGACAATGTATGTGATGTTGTCTCAATTTATTTATTTCTGAGCTTTGCCCATTTTGCCCTTGGGGTGCAGGATATTTGTTTATACATTTTTCTCCAAATTTCAGTAATCCGCACGTACGCCATCATCGAAGTGACCGGGTTCTCCCTGGAGCACATGTCGCGCCTGCTGGCCGTCGACGGCAAGATCGAGTCCGCGCCCAAAAACTTCTCAGTATACGTGAGTACACATTTACAATTAAAAAACATGAACTAACTAGAAATAAATAGACCTTGCACAGTTTTTCTTTCTGCAACGTATTTCCTTATGTTCACGCTTTTGGTTTTCGTTTTAAGTATTTTATTGTATTAAAGTGCTTCTAAACCGTTAATAAGCTTGGCGTTTGTGTGCATGTTGTTTGTTTTTTTTTTTTGCATTATTATTTTTGTGTATGTTCAAATCGTAAGCCCTAACCCTGTATATTAATAATAGTAATTATCATGGTATTCTTATACAAAAACTGAAACGTAATATTACAAGCGAGTATTATTATTTACGAGAACTTAGTTATTATCACAAGAAATCACTGCGTAAGTCTGGATTGTGTTTACAAATCTGCACAAAGTTAATTCGTGTAGCGACGGAACACTGAAGCAAATATCTACTCGTAAATATGGTTAAAACTGCCTAAATGGCATTTGTTTACTGTTGGTTCAAAGAAACATAACCAATAAGTATAAACTACGGCAATATATCGATAGTACGTTCAGCCACACGTAAATCTGTCAAATGTCCGTCATCGATTCTAAACTTTATTTCAAACACATTTGGTTCAATATCGAATGAGGACACATGAAAGTCTGTCTGTAGGATTTGCTGTGTTTACTGCTTTTTGCACCACTGCTTGCCGACAACTAATAAACTAAAAAAATATGGAATAAGGGAAAATTTACCGGGACTCAAACCTAAGTGAGTATAACCATTTTGTGCGGAGTGATGTGTGTATCAATTTCAGTACAAAGTCTTCCAAGACATGTTCTTTCAAAAATAAAATGTATACCTACCTTACTAATTTGGAATTGGTTCACCACACGTTACTTCAAGCATAGTTTTCTTTTATCTTTTACTGTTTTTTTTTATTTTTGTTTGGATTGCATGAACTAATTGCATTGCACTCTAAGGTGGCTAATATTTCAGACTTGATATTTTTTTAAGTATTCACGTCAAATTTGGGTTCTAATGCCCAATCCCGCAAAGTAATAAATCGGCTGTGCTATACATTTTGTTGTATTTGTTGATATTCTATTTTGTAAAGAACAGCTGATTTTTTTTTTTTTGCTTATATTGTTGATCTAGCATGCTAATAAACGCTTTATTTATGGTCCCTATCTTATGTAGTTCGACATTAAAACATCCTAAACTTGATTGGACCTAAAAAAATATGAGGAAAGAAAGTAGAATTTAGTTAAAAAATCTCCCAATTAAATGTTATTTAATTGTAACCCTATCTCAATCTCTAGGGTCTCCACGGTGAAATGGACCCCGAACCCCACCACTTTGGCGACTACATGTACGACGCCAATGGTACCTCTATCCAGTACTTTCCAGTTCAGTACCCCAAGACCACCGATATAGGCGGCGTCGAATACCCCGTCGCCTTCGACATCGTCGAACTCCGGGTCGAGAGTAACCATGGCAACCCCTACTTACACTTGCGTCTACAGATTCAGGGTACATGGGAACCCTCTGTCCGACGTCAGGAGAGCTACAGAGGACAGTATAAAGGAGAGCGAGACGTAGCAAAGATATTTTAATGAATATACAAGGAAAATAAAGTACAATACCAGTTTAATACGACCAAGCTATGGACGCTATCTACGCAAAACTGGAGGCTGCTTGAATGAAGTTAGCTGGTTGAGTTAATGTTACATGGTGAGGTTGAAGAATCATGCCTCCCTCTTAACGCCATTTCCTTCTTCCAGCGAAGTTATAACCCGTGGAATTGAATTTTATTTAGTGCTGGAACATTGAATGTGCTGAGTGATTTTAAAAGTAACCGTTACAAACCATAAAATCATGTTTTCGACATCAAATTTTTACTATTATAGGACAGCCCTGCTACAATTAAGAGGTGATTCCAAATCTGCTGCTTTAGTGTTAATATTTTTTCTTTGATGGACCCAAACCAGGTTTTAATACGATATTTTAGTAAGCAGTTACTGCGGTGTGTGTTGTGTCTCAAAAACGTCCAGTACGCTAAACGTGTGTTCAATTAGGTACTGAATTGGATAGTTATCATTCCTAGACATTATAATAGATGTAAGTGAACCGTGGCCTTAACACTTGTAAGTTGTAAGGGGTTTTATCATAATTACCTACGTCACATTAACGTATTAATTATTATTTATTTATATTTGACTATGTGGCATTCGTACATATTAATTTGTATTTCAATTATTTCAACCGACGAGACATCTTTGTATACGCTGTCACAGCGGAAGGAATCAAGATGTTGGACGTCATGAAATAACAAAGATGAAAAGTGTGACGTAGAAATGGTTAGCCTCAATAATTTTACAACGTTTTAGCAATAAAAGTCCAAAGTACAAAATCTGTTTGTGAAATGACTACTTACAATTATGTGCTTAGAAAGAAAATTATGTATTTTTAATGAAAATCTCCTATAATATTGACCGCACAATGACCGTTTTCATTACGCTTAGTTCTGAATTCTTTTACCGATATTTATACATAGGTTTTTTTAATATATTATTATAAGTTTGTATTTTTTAAGACTATTGTAATAGATATACGTGGATCTAAACCGGACTAAATAGGATATTTAATGAGCAACCATATTTATAATTAAGTAAGAAATAGAATATATTGAAACCTATTTATTACTTAAAATAAATCATCTAAGGCAGCTAAGTGGTAGAACTAAAATTGCCTTTCAACATAATTTTCAATCCGAATTAAAAATATTGATCTTACCTTAATTTCGTCGTAACCTCTTTATTAAATCATCAAGATGATAGTAGTTTCATCATTGAATTTTTTGCTATAAGCCAGATCGCTTAAGATGCCTATTTGAGCCCTATCGCTTTATTTTGTTTAGTTGCTAGATCCATGTTCTAGGCTATCGCTAATTTCAAATAGGCTTAGTGAAGGAGCTAGTCCAGTTAGAAGTTAATAAATTTTATGCCAACATTATTAAGTGTTTTATAAGTTTGTGTCTCAAAGAACTAACTTTAGAGGGTAGAGGAAGCCCATCGTCCCTACTAACGCGAATCTATTAGGTGTTAGTTTCTATTAATTTAGTTATTAGAATATGTAACTCGCTTGTGTACAAAGACTTCTCGGTCGCCCATCCATATCCCGGTAACAGTATTTTACTTGTTGGATAAAAATAGCATCACAGTGTTTTCAATTACGCATTAAACTATCTAGAAGCTAATTAAACTTTATTGGTTTTAATTTCCATATAATTCAACTTGATAATCCTTGACGACTTTTAAGTAAATTCGAATGGAATTGCACTGACCCAATACAATTGGCTCCGTATTTTTGGACTTATAAAACAAATTAATAAAAAACCGTAAAAATTTAGGTGCTCCCATTAATTCCCCTCTTAAATAAAGTTACTATTATGGTTTTCATATTTTGTCCTCATAGATATAAAAAGAAACTAGGCTTTAGTTATTGATATGTTACCACTAACACTTTCTACGACCAAACAAACACTCAAATCGAATTTTAACAACCCACATAAAAGAAGAAATGCCATTATCTCAATTCTTTAATAATACCTAATGCACTTTTGAACCTTGTAGCAATTATGTACCAAAAACATTGTAGGTGGATATTGTTTTATCGAATATTTGTGAAACATTTTATGTAATTTATATGGTTTTATAAATGTGAACAACTTTAAAAGTGGTTTTTTAATAATTTTAATGAATGTCTTTATCATTGTATTAGTAAATAAATATATATAGGAACGTAATATTAATGTATGTATGTATAACTGCAAAATTATATTAAAGGCTCAGTTTGAAGACTTGAGTATTTGTTTCTGTAAAGTGTATTTTGTCCGTGAACTAGTTATTTATAATACTTACCTAATTGTTTTCTAATAACAACCATTGTTAACTCGCACTGATGTTTAAACTAACTGTTGTTTTTCACTACCTACTTTTACTGAATTATGTGGAAATATTTGTGATGTTCTGAATAAATTTTTATCAAAGACTTTGTTTTTTTCTGGTCGTCGTCTTTTGAAATTGTGTATAGGGCTCCAATGCGTTGTGTTCAATCCGGATCTAATCTTTGCGTGGCCGGACTTTGAGTCGAGGATTTAGCCATTTTTAAAGCTGAGCGCAGGTATACAAGCATTCAAAACCGCATCCAATTTTACTTGATCCCAAACGGTCATCGATGGAGACCCTGTCGTTAACTTTCGACATTATAATACTCGATTCGGAATATCATATTGCTAGGCTGAATCAATACAGTCGCAAGATCGCAGCACGCCAATGCAATACGTAGTAGGGTCAACCTCATCAAGAAGTTATTACCGTGGCAGTCTTTAAATCCCATATTCCTCCGAAATAGATATTATAATCTATAAATTTAATATTACATTTAAAATAAAAGAGGCTTACGCTTCTGTATAAAAATAATCAGTAAATTTTAAGAGGTTTGAATACTGCCACGTTTATGAGAATGACCCAGTAAATCTGCTACAGCCAAATGGTGAAAGATTTTGTGAAATCAGTCCAGTATTTAACATAGCCGTTTATTCATATCATCCTACATACTTATCTCCGCGAGCTTTCCGCTCGCATCTTTCACTAAATTATGTTTTCCGGTAGAAATGAGACGGTTATCCTGTAGTAAATATTATACCTACTTTGCCAATTAATTTAATTATGTGCAGGCGCACATGCACCTGAAATGCACTTTTCCATTATGTGCCCAAGTAACAGGTAATAGCTATATGCCGTTACTGGTGAACGGATTTTCAAAATCGAGCCCGTCACATAACAGTTTGAAGTGTTTCTTACAAACATAGGTATCCACAAACGAAGGATTTTCGTTTCGTTTCGTTCCTTTGATTTTTATTACCTATACATAGAAAAGGCATGTAACTGTAGGTATGATAGCATATCCCATTAGGTAATGTAGTGCAAAGATTTAAATCTTTGATGTAATGTAGATAGTTAAATAGATATTCTTTATTGCACAGAAACAATACGATACGATAAATACACGAGTGAAAGCGATAAACAGTAGGAAAGCGGTCTTATCGCTTGTAGCGATGTAATAAAAATAAAATAAAAACGACGTCCAGGACAGTGAATAGTGCGAACTCCAGAGATAATTAATTAATGCATGCTTACTTAGTGAAAATTATTTTCTTGTGTGTGTTTCCCCTACCTACTCCAAAGAACAAACAAGATCACTCGTACAGATCTTGCAACAAATATCCATATTAGAATCTGCTAATACGCGGCTATAAAAATATTTTAACGATCCGGTACACCATCACCTGCTTCGGCTGCTTCTACTGGTCTGTGCTTACTATTCGGCTCTTTTCCCATATTTTTTATTATGGTTTGAAGTAGGTAACTTATTATGTTCAATGTTCATTGACTATAATTCTTTAACATTCGTTATTGTACCTGTGTGCAATATTTTTTTATTCATACCGACTCGACTGTACATACTCGATAGTATTTGATTTCATACATACTCGACTGATAGATAGGTAACTTAAGTATTTAGCTGAATCTACTCTCGTTATTTATTTGGAAATTATATGGAATGTACCTGCAATAAGAACGTAGGACAGGTAGCAAGTAGGTAGGTTTACTACTTACCTACCTACTGACGAGTCATCATCCCAGTATATTATTCAGATAGGTAGATCTACCTAACCCAGATGTAGGTAAATAGAGAGATAGTATGTAGCCAGCGACACGTCAACTCTGTCAAAGCCCAATAAAAAAAGGTAGGTATGTAGCTTATGTATGTAGAGTTAACCACGTGTCGTTGTGTAGTGTACCTACGTAACTCAATGTATGATTTAATTAAGTAGGTAGGTAGTTACCTAACATTGTCCTGGAGAATTCCTAGCGCCCTACTAAGTAACTTGCGACTGCAGGAACTTACCTAAACAACTCCGGCTCCCTTATCAAAAGTTATCTACCTACGTTCCAATATGTAGGTAGGTACTGTGTGCGATTCTACCATTCGTAGCAATGCAGCAAAGAGCTACGACTGCTACGAATCTATTTCTGGCATACTCGGGAGGTAGGCGTGTTCTATTTCGATCCGCGGTCAATGTCGGCCAATGCTCTCTGCGATATGTGTGGCGTGTAGTGTGTTGCATTCTGTACAAACTAGGTTATCATGAAGTAGGGCAGGAGGCGAAAGCAAAGACAGATTAATTTTTCGGATTTTTTTTTGTATTTTCATATTTTTTATAATTTATAAATGACCTAGTAAGAAAGTAGTCTTATCCGTTTCAGCACATACAATCATCATTCATGAGATTACAAAAAGATCCTTTGGCGAGTGCAGTACCGAGGCCGGCGGTCGAGGCGCGCCCGCGGCGCCGCGCTCCGTCCTGCCGTCACTATTACGATTTAATTACATATAATATCTTACGTACAATTAAATTAACTGAGATTACAAGCCTGAGTGTGCAGCCGGCCGCGGGACGGCCCAGCCGCGGGCTGCTAGCCGCAGCAGCGCTTAGAAGCACTTCCTGTGCACGATCGAGGGGCCGGACTCGTCGTATTCCTGTTTCGAGATCCACATCTGTTGGAAGGTAGAGAGGGACGCGAGGATCGATCCACCGATCCATACGGAGTACTTCCTCTCGGGCGGGGCGATGATCTTGATCTTCATCGTGGATGGCGCTAATGCAGTAATTTCCTTCTGCATGCGGTCGGCGATGCCGGGGTACATGGTGGTACCGCCGGACAATACTGTGTTGGCGTACAGGTCCTTACGGATGTCGACGTCGCACTTCATGATGGAGTTGTACGTCGTCTCGTGGATGCCGCACGCTTCCATACCCAGGAACGAGGGCTGGAAGAGGGCTTCTGGGCAACGGAACCTTTCGTTTCCGATGGTGATGACCTGACCGTCGGGGAGTTCGTATGACTTCTCGAGCGAGCTGCTGGAGGCGGCGGTGGCCATCTCCTGCTCGAAGTCGAGGGCGACATAGCAGAGCTTCTCCTTGATGTCACGTACGATTTCACGCTCAGCGGTGGTGGTGAATGAGTAACCACGCTCGGTGAGGATCTTCATCAGGTAGTCTGTGAGGTCACGGCCGGCCAAGTCCAGACGGAGGATGGCGTGGGGCAGGGCGTATCCCTCGTAGATGGGCACTGTGTGGGACACACCGTCGCCGGAGTCCAGCACGATACCGGTGGTACGACCGGACGCGTACAGGGACAGGACAGCCTGGATGGCCACGTACATGGCGGGTGTGTTGAAGGTTTCGAACATGATCTGTGTCATCTTCTCTCTGAAAAAGAAAAAAACACAATATCATTCACTGTGGCCGTCAGACAATAGGACTAGTGGTTTTGAGAATATAAAAAAGTTCCATTAAATCAATCTAATCAGAAATTAATTAAATCAATATAATCGGAAATTAATTAAATCAATATTTATAGGTCAGAAAACTAAAATGTCTTAAAACGATGGAAGGTGTTTCACAAATTAACAATACACACCTGTTGGCCTTGGGGTTGAGGGGAGCTTCCGTCAGCAAGACTGGGTGTTCCTCAGGGGCGACACGGAGTTCATTGTAGAAGGTGTGATGCCAGATCTTCTCCATGTCATCCCAGTTGGTGACGATGCCGTGTTCGATGGGGTATTTGAGGGTGAGGATTCCTCTCTTGCTCTGGGCCTCATCGCCGACGTACGAGTCCTTCTGTCCCATGCCGACCATCACACCCTGGTGGCGCGGGCGACCCACGATCGAGGGGAACACGGCGCGGGGCGCGTCATCGCCCGCGAAACCGGCCTTGCACATACCGGAGCCATTGTCTACGACCAACGCGGCAACTTCCTCGTCACACATTGTGAATTAGTCTGAAAACAAAAGAAATACTCATGAGTAATCTTAGTAAGAAGCATGCGTTACCACCTAACACGTATATAACCTAAGTGGAAACTAATAAGACTAGATTGCGATCATTCCCATATAAAGATGTCGTAGGCAGAATCCTACGCGATGTCACAAGTGGTGACGAGGTGGGCGACAGTCGCGAGTGAGACCAAATAAGGCTGGCATTAGCGAGAAGTGGAGAGGCGTAGACGTGGAGCGGACCCGGCGAGACAACATTTCACCGAAGTGCTCTTACTGACCGAGAAAGGCAGCCGCTTCTCACGCAAAAATACTTTCGAATTTCAAATTAGGAAGTTGTTACCAATTAAGGTTTACTAAAGCCACTTTCATTAATTTTTGAGGGTTGAAAACTACAATCCCGACCACGCCCTACCGCAACCGGCGATCCCAGAGTCCCGGCGTCATGCGACCCTATGTCACTGACCGCGCACACACTAATTAATATCACCTCGTCACATAACACTATCACTTAATCACGCTAGATAAATGCACGTATCTAATTAATATCAACTTACTTTTAATTTAAATATCCCTAATATAAATAAATAAATAATCTGCTATTGCACAGCCTCGGTAATGCTGCACAACACCTCGACTCGAGCTCACTTCGTGGAATGTCGGCGAGCGAGGCGAGCGGAGTATATAAACGAGGCTGGTTATCGGGGCGCCCCTTCCCCTCACCGGCGGCTCTCCACCAATAGGAGAAATACGTGAGGTTTCGTGGCCATATATGGTATTCCGCTACAGGGAGCCTGCGCGTCCCCCGCGCACCCCCGCCGCCCCGCACTGATAGCGCGCTGCTTGATAACGACGCGGTCTTCAACGCAACACACATTGGACACCCGGCGACCAGACAGACAGACGTTACTTACCGGCTCTATAGGGATTCAAATTCGCACACCACATGCATGCGTACAACCAGATGACTATTCAATCAGTCACTCAAATTCTGGTATTTTGCCAATTTTAAGGTCGATCAATAAATTTCACCAGTAGATAACAAAAATTAAGAGCGATCAAGAAGGTTCAATGAGAATGACATAAGGTGATCTACCACATTTTAATCTTGGACTGATGACATGAATTTGACGTAATTTTTGAGTACTAGGGCCTATGAACGAATTTCACTAGCCCATGATCTGAACACTATCATGTAAAGTTCATTGACCAACGTTATTATTACTTATTATACCTACAACATTATTTAAATCATGCAGTTAGACTTACCAGTTAAATATTATCAGCGATTAGAATAATACAGGAGGCCTCGAACCACGATCCGAGAGAAACGCCGGCCGGTATCTTTCTGGTCGCCCCGCGTTCGCTACTCGAGTGGAGGTCGCTTTGCTTCACTACGCCGGCGCCACACAATCGACTCGCCCAACGGACCCCTATCGGTGCTGAATAATTTCAAAATTTCTTGATATTACGCCCCGATTTTTATCAAAACGACCTTCAAAACGAGTCCACTGACATTTCTGATTGACAGATGTCAAGCAATTGTTCGGTATTTGTAATTGGAATGCCATTATTTTTCGCTCCAAATTGGACTCGCCCGACCTCCCCACTTGCGGCAACCGTTGGCTTTGCCATATAAGGTAATCGGTAAAACCAGCGCTTCTGATTGGTGGACGAACTCAACGGTCGTTCTACAGACTTGGCGCACACAAACGCAAGTTTTGCTCTAGAATTTTGTTTGTGTTAGTGTCTAGTAACAAAACGATTTCATTCAATAGATAGCAAGATAGATATCGTTGATCGTCTGTCTGTCCATCCTGCATCACGCACGAGATGTGCGATCGATCGTGCGAATATTTTAAATTACCTACCTATTGCTTGAAATGTATTTAGTAAACTGAACTAATTTTTGGTTAAGTAAGTAAATGTTTCTTTAATTTTATTTCCCTAATTGGACCTATCTGAATTAAGTAAGTAGGTACTTAATGCGTCTCTTGAGTTTTGATGCTTTTACATGGTCTACTTAAAGTCATCATAATATTTTAAATTGTTTGTCTCGGTCTCGAATTCTCGACCACGGCTAGGTGTGATACCCGATTAACATCAACTTCATGCATTTAATGGTTTAGCATTAGTTCCGCTTTTTACGAAATCTTATTAATTCGTAAAAGTCTTTTTAGCTTACTTACTCGGCTCTTACCTACTCAGTGAAATCTTCTTTATAAATATGTAGGCGAATGGACGCTAATAAAATGGAAAATATTATTTTACTACTAACTACAACTTGCAAAAAAATTAAGTTAATCAAATAAATATCCACATCACGTTGGTTCTTTCATAATATTGATGGCGAATCAAAATGTTTAAGTCATTCGTTTATTATTTTCAAAAATGCAGAATTTTGTAGGTAGGCTACCTTACTAACTTACTTTCTTAATGTGTAGGACTAGTTTTAATCGTTACACTATTGGCACATTTACCACTTTTTTACTAGTTCAGTGGATCTACCTAGTACCTACCTATCTGTGAGGTGTAGGTATCTACTTTCTTATGAATTTATAGCTACATAACGCTTATCCATTAATTTTGTTCTCTCTCGCTTTTCATTAATGTCGTTTATTTACAAAAGGAAATTAGGAATACATTTCTAAATTAAAAAAACGAAGTTTCTAAATAGGCGTTACCTATCTAAAGTCAATGTCGGCTATACCGGTCTTTTTCAGACCAGTGCCACTGAACCAATTTGATCTACTATATTTACATACCTAGTTGATGATCTGTCACTTATGTCATTTTCTGTCACAAAAGTTACCTCATACAATAAAGTAAGTTTACCTCTACATATGAGTTGTATTGGATGTATATAAATACTACACTATTTACATTATCATTGGATCGTTTCTAAATGGGCATATCTGTCCGTGATCCACAGTGAGTCATGGCTGAGTCGCGCATGCGTACTACGTTGATGAGTCAACTTGACCACGTCTTGGGCTGGTCTTGGGGCGCCTCATGACTGTGTCAACTCTTCGTTCATAATATCGGAAGTAGTTAATACTTGATGGAATAACTAATTTTGCGTCATCATTAACCAGACAGTCTGGAGACTACTGCTTGCTAAAGATGAAATCTGCTTACCATTATTATTATTTATGTTACCTATTACCCACAGCTAGATATTATTATACCGTTCAGAACAATAAATATCTATTTAGTAATTTGGAAAATAAACGTTTTGGGGTAGTTAATAAAAAATATGTAGCCCTTGTGATTTTCCTTTTAAAAGATATCCCAAATTTAATCATTCAACTAGTTATGAGAACTAGTGCTTTATTTATATAATTTTCCAAAATCATTCTCGGACGATATTATATTAAGTTGATGTAGGTAATAATAAATTAGGACTATGTTGATATCACGGAAATAAGTTAATCCAATATCCTTCCCAATTTATTTGAAATTAGTCCCAAACTGTACTAATTTTAAAATACCGCAGTCAACGTTCATGAATATAGTCCCCCAAGGGAAATTATTCCGCCTTTCAAAGTAAAGCACAATAAGATAAAAGTGTTTTATTCCCTAATACCGAAGACCGGTTCGTTATCGTAAATCATTAAGTTAATAGGCAATAAAATAAAAAAAATTGTCAAATTTTTGTTCTTTGTCATTGATCTGGTTTCATACAACTGGCAAAATGAATGAGTTTCGTTCCCGTTATTTGCAAACTATTTCAGATCCTGCTATTCTTTTGAAATTAGAATGATTATTATTACATAACTTATTTATTTTATCATGGTTAAAAACCAATTAGACACGAAAGCATCAAAAGTGATGATTAAAATAGTTCAAACAAGAAACGCTTTTCTCTAGTATAACGACAGGGTGCCCGACTATTATTGGTGCTTAAATCACTTTGGTGACACATCTCGTTAAATATTATTTTGTAAACCGTGACTCACCCGTATTGTGTCTAATGTATTGTCAACGATGTTTGGAATATCAGATTCTATTCCTTACACTCAATAATAACAAAAGGTTTGTGTAATTGACAGCTAGCTTTTAAATTTTACGAGAACGGGGTACGTTAATTCGGCCTCAATGGTAATATAAATACCTACCTTTTCATTATATTGGTATACATATCGATGCACAATGGACCAAGTAGAAGTCTGAGTGTGGTAACAGGAATCCACTAATAGTAGAGGCGTATCAAACCGCGCATGTCGTATTTTTCATACAAATAATTATGAATCCATTTAACTATCGTCCATCTTCTGTTCTTCCACCCATTTCAACTCAAAGCGATAACTATTTTGATTACATGCCCCTTCTCTTCATGACTCAGTATTATGTTCGTATTTTAATCAAGGAATTTCAATCAATCGAAAGAAAACCTTCCTATACCTACTCGTATGACCAAAGAAAAAATAATTTAAAAACATAAAACTGTGAAGTGAGCACGTTTGTATGAAAAATACGCTATGTGCCTTGCTTGCCTTTGAGTGTATAGTAGGTGGATAGGTATTTAAGGTACCTAATGCTCTAAATTGTTAATCTAATGTTCGTTTTGTAAATGACTCCATATTCGTGCTACTCATCCCTCGAGTTTGTTGAACGCAAATGGCTTCCAGGGCATGCGATCGTTAAGTAGCTTGATAAATGACAGTACTGGCGCAGCCTTACGAAGTTATTACTCAGCTATTGACCTCTGACCTCCTTGAGCGAATATCTCAGAGGAGCTAGCCTTTCGAGTTTCTTATGTCTAAAGGGCGAGAAGAGCCCTTTGTATCGATATAGAGAAGCTAAGAGTCACCCCCACTTCCTTTGGCTAAGCACACTTCAGTTCTGCTTTTGACGTATGGACAAACTCCAATACGTATGGGTCGCTAGATTACCAAATCATGGGTTACTTCGATACTATAGTAGAAGTATACCTATTTACAACACTAGGTAATTGATATCACATGATATTATAGAAGAATTCGATAGGTTCTCTGGTTTTTTGACATGGCAAAGATAGGCTAAACCTAGTGGGCGTTGAAGCATGACAAATTTTAATGTCTCAATGTCTAGTTAAAAGCAACGAATGGCCATAACTTGAAATGACTCAACGAAGGAAACCTAACCGGGCACTTAGAATTCGAAACGTTTTACGAAGTCGTGGAAGCATTGTATTGAAATACGTACGGCGCTTGAATACATTATACTACTTGTTTTTGAATCAGTGAGTCATTAGTCCCGTGGTGTAGCTAGTGACAAACACATAATAACGGATGACAGAAATATTTTTAATGAAATTGTTAACATGACATTATGACGGACGTGGGTGGTTTGGGATGAATGTAATTGTAATAAGTAGATTGGTTGTTACAAAGCACAAGATATTTGTTAATCTAAAATGCAGTATGTTACCTATTTGAGTTCATACTGCTTGATTATAATGAATAAATAAACAAGCACTTTTTTCACTCGTGCGTGAAATTGTAATACCCGTATTTTTTGATTTTTATGACGTAATAAATTATTACGTTACTAATAATTAAAAATATTCTAGACCGATTTTTTCATCAAATAGAAAGCATTTTTTTCCTAGCTAAGCTACGCAGTTTATATTTTGTGTATTATGGTGAAATTCCATGCGAGCGAAGCCGCGGGTACAAATCAGATGAATAGATTTAGATACAATGACATGTTATAAAAGTGGCACAGTGTCCAATTACGCGTGATCATCACGTTACACAAATGAACGCATCGTTTGACTGCGATCTGGTGCAAACTGGCCTACTTTGCTATTAATAGTTCCCTGCACATCCAGCCTTATACATAAGTAGCATCAGGGCCGGGCTTACCAGGAGCAGGCACAGCGGCAAAAGTACCTAGTAGCCCTGCTTCCCCAGTCCAGATTGAAATAAAAAAATCTTATTTAATGTAAAGCAATCTTATAAGAGTTGCATTTTTCGATGGCTTAAAAATGTTTCCTTTTGGGCTAACAATTCTTTTAAAATTTATGTCGAATGCAATATAGGTATTGGTTTTATTTTAAATTTATAAATTCCTATTCCGAAGGTATCGCTCTGTTAGGAACAAAAGGATGTGAAAACCTTTGTGCTCGTTTTTTATGAACCTGTTCTGGGAACGATCTCAAAATGTAAACTCAATAGGGAGTGTTATTTTTTATTTTTACCACAACTAAGTATATCGTAATGGCCTGGGGACTCTCTGACTCGGTCTTAAGCATTAAGTAGATTATATTGGGTCACTTTATTAAAATACCCTCAAATTTTGATGATTAAGATTAAGAAGCCTTTTACTTCTTAATAGTGCGTACTGGACTCTCCATAGTGGATGCAATCAAAAAGCAAAAATATTATGAATATCGAGTTGGTAATATTTATAAAAATCATTTTTTTTTTATTTTGCTCAGGAATTACATACCTTATATCAATTATTGCAAACTGCAGTAGAGCAGTAGACTGAACAGGAGCCTGACCAAATATGGCTCTTAGCGACAGACTCCCTCACCTTTGCACCTCACTCCAGTCGCAATATAAAAGTGTACGCTAACTTAAATCTAAATTGTTATACAGTAAAATTGTAAATGGTATGGCAAGTTAGGAGGTGGTGTGAGGTCTAGCCGGGCGATCCCGGTCGGGTAGGTGGGCGGAGGAGGGGGCTGCGGGATCGATCGGACGTAGCGGCCGCGCCCTTGACCCTCGCTTGCAGTCTGGATAGGTTCACCAGCACTCAGGCGGGCGGGACGCGATTCAATATTCAATGAATTATCTATCTCATTCGTAGATCGTGTAAGTTTTATGAATCTTCTATCACATTCGCTAACCGCCTATTTGTTATAGCCTGATGTCGTTAATTAAAACCTAACGATGAAACAATTTATCTACCTACCTCTATGTAATATCTTGTTTTACTATCTTATCCTCATCGTATAGTATAATATCACAATATGACAACATTTGTCTTACTAAAGATAGATAAGAATTGGCCAAGAATTATAAAAAAAGTAAAAACTTGCTTGTCATTCGTGGTAACTAATTTCAAATTACAATGAATATTGGGTACCCTTATTTAGGGGTTGTACGAACACACGTCATCGCGTGTACTAGTTCACGGGTAAGTATGTGAGGGCGTTTAGCCAAAATATCTAATGTTCTCGATGCTATTTTTGAGCTTACAAAAATATTGTTTTGAAAATTATTCACCAACATTGAATAATAATATTTAGTCTCAACTCAGCTTATTGCCACAAACTATACCTATTGCAGAACCATGATGGTGTTGTATTATAAATAATTTTATGTATAACGGTCAACATTAAACAGCTTACAGCTGAAATATTATACAGCTTTTTAAGCCTCTTGAAGTAATTAAACTTATCTACTAATACATGGACCTGATCCTAGAACTGAAATATTTCAATCTGAAACTAACTCTAGATAAATTCACTCGAGAACTTTCTCTCAGAAAAAAAGCGATGTCATCATTGAAATTGACAATCATTAAATAAAACTCCTTTGCACATGAAAGTGCTTATGTATGGGTCAAAATAATTATCTAATTTCACCCAGGCTTCTTCAGAATGCTCTCTAATAAAAATACTGGAAGCTATTCTCCCAAATTAAGATAACCATATTTAAGACAAAATTAGTATTGCAATCCGTATCAGAATCAACGATGATATTCGCCATACTAATCTGAAGTTCTTCAACATCCAGAAATAGTGCATCTTATGACGTCACTCACGCACCGGTGCCATACACGCGGGTGTGTCTGTTCTAATTATAAACGGGTATATTTGGAACTCTGCTGTAGGTCAGTAAACTACGAAAAATCTATTTACGAAAATACGGTCCTAGATTCAAGTTTAAGGTTAACCGTTGGTATTAGTTACTACGTAACATTAGTAATGCAAAGATTGTCGAAACGTGTCTGCGTAATCATTACACTAAACCTCCGAATTGTCTAACTAAGATTATTATAACATCGACTGCAATCAAAACTAGAGATTTTTCGCCTCTCGTTTGCTCTATTGTTTCAGCTAAACGGCTGAATATATCTGCTAAAAATAATAAAGGCGTTGTGCATTAAGTCTTTAGCCCTAATCTCTTTAAGCCTAATTCCCAAATTGTCCCTGACATCTCTTTTTATGCCTCTAACAATAGAAAGCGCGGTATGACGGTGTACCTAATTCCGAGTAAACAATTAATAAAATGGACTCTATGGACTGACCTCTCCCACTTCCATTCCATTAGCGGTATTAATATACTCTCAGCACGATAACTGTTTTAATCATCATTTGCGGTCGTAATGTATTACCATTACTGCAATACCACTATCTTCATGACCAAACTAGTAAAATTGCTACCCCAACAAAGTTTCTAAATCTTCGACTAGGATTTAAATTTATTGCTTATCTAATTAGAACATAATAATATAACTGTTTTTGTTTGTAAGCATAGACTTACAAACTTTTACTATTTATATTAATATATAATACTTCATTAATATAGCTATGTACTTATAAGGCGTACCTATTCGGAAATGTTCGATGACTTGGCATTAGACATAAGATAGAAAATGCTCAATCACTATACTCTCTAGCTAGGTAGACGCTTTACAAGAATTAGAGATTTGTGTCAAGTGATCGTCAACGGTACCCAGTCTTTCACTTTTGACTTGCAGGTAAAATTGTAGATGTATGTCCGAACGAGGACTTACAGAAATGAAATGCTTATTTATACCGGTATATAAATTATTTTTATTAAAAATGTTGTTAGTGACTCTCATAAATTAATCAAAAATCTTTGTCAAAATTGTTTACGTAATATGCATATTACGTACGATACCTTACAACCTATTTAAATACTGTACTTAAATTATAGATCACAAGCGTAATTTGAGCCGCCCATTTTGGGGACTGGTGTAGGGCATCATAAATTAGGAACAGTCAATCTGGAGTTTAGAAGCACTTCCTGTGCACAATTGAGGGGCCAGACTCGTCGTACTCTTGTTTCGAGATCCACATTTGCTGGAAGGTCGACAGGGAAGCCAAGATAGATCCACCGATCCATACGGAGTATTTCCTCTCAGGTGGCGCGATGATCTTGATCTTCATTGTGGAGGGCGCTAATGCAGTGATCTCCTTCTGCATACGGTCAGCAATACCAGGGTACATGGTGGTACCACCGGATAATACTGTGTTTGCGTACAGGTCCTTACGGATGTCGACGTCGCACTTCATGATGGAGTTGTATGTGGTCTCGTGGATGCCGTTAGCTTCCATACCCAAGAATGAGGGCTGGAATAGAGCCTCTGGGCAACGGAACCTTTCGTTTCCGATGGTGATGACCTGACCGTCGGGGAGTTCGTATGACTTCTCGAGCGAGCTGCTGGAGGCGGCGGTGGCCATCTCCTGCTCGAAGTCGAGGGCGACATAGCAGAGCTTCTCCTTGATGTCACGTACGATTTCACGCTCAGCGGTGGTGGTGAATGAGTAACCACGCTCGGTGAGGATCTTCATCAGGTAGTCTGTGAGGTCACGGCCGGCCAAGTCCAGACGGAGGATGGCGTGGGGCAGGGCGTATCCCTCGTAGATGGGCACTGTGTGGGACACACCGTCGCCGGAGTCCAGCACGATACCGGTGGTACGACCGGACGCGTACAGGGACAGGACAGCCTGGATGGCCACGTACATGGCGGGTGTGTTGAAGGTTTCGAACATGATCTGTGTCATCTTCTCTCTGTAAGAGAAAAATAAAAATATTTGTAGTATCTATATTGCTATGGTATGTAGGTTACGAGCTGTAGCTACGGACGTGTAACGTTGAACAGTTGTATGACGTCAGAAAAAATCGCGGTCATTGAACGTACCTGTTGGCCTTGGGGTTCAAGGGAGCCTCGGTGAGCAGAACAGGGTGCTCTTCGGGGGCGACACGGAGTTCATTGTAGAAGGTGTGATGCCAGATCTTCTCCATGTCATCCCAATTTGTGACAATGCCGTGTTCGATGGGGTATTTGAGGGTGAGGATTCCTCTTTTGCTCTGGGCCTCATCACCGACGTACGAGTCCTTCTGTCCCATGCCGACCATCACACCCTGGTGGCGCGGGCGACCCACGATCGAGGGGAACACGGCGCGGGGCGCGTCATCGCCCGCGAAACCGGCCTTGCACATACCGGAGCCATTGTCCACGACCAACGCAGCAACTTCGTCGTCGCACATTTTGATTTGTTCTGAAACAGGCAATATCCACTTATTATTATTTTTTAATTTAAGTCGCACTGTTGCCTGTCACGGGATTCACTTCACTGGATTCTAAATTACGTAATCAGTATTACATAATGTCACCTGTACCTACACTTGATAAAAAATGTAAACACCCAGTTAAGACACTTTTTCTCAAATTAAGGCGCGTGTCTGTTAAATTAATTAATTTTCTGACGAATAAAACGAACACAAAATGAAACTTACTGTTAAATTAAGTTAATGACTAAGCAACGAGTACACTCCGCGCCGCTACGCTGGCCACTACTAAATGAGCACCGGCACGTGAGGATATACTATATAAAAGTGGCCTTATCAGCGCTCACACACTATCGGCAACAATTTATTCTCCACCAATCACGAGCTCCCTCCACTTTTGTCACCATATATGGAGATGCGGTAAACATACCCATACACTTGGTGTTACCAGAGTCGCGCTCGTAGAGTCCTCAGCGCGGTTCAAGTTATTTTTAGAGCAGTAACAACAAGGTTAAGGATAACTCTTGAAGACTGGACACATTTAGCGCGTTTCGAGTTTAGTCTATTTACAGGAGAGACAAAGCAACATTGTTTATTACATTATACGTTGTATTGTAAACATAGATTGCAAGAAAACAATAGTCATTGATTCTTGTAAGACAGTAGAGCAGATAAGCCATTATTGCTATGGCTTACTGACATGCAGACAGAGGTAATCTAGATTGAAAAAAAAATGCAATCCTATTTTTACAGAGTTGTGTCGTATTTTTTTATTTCTTTTGTAATAATAACAATTGACTTACATAAGTACATCTAATATTTTTAGCATCACTTACAAACTCTACTAATTATATTATTAGATCAATGTACCGTTTTAATCCGTGTTATAAATATAATATTTTACAGTTAACTCTTGCATTAAAATAATTAATGACAAAGACATATATTCAGAAATAGAATGTTGGTAGAGTATAATATTTCAGTAAATATTTTTTCCTTATATATCTATTTATATAAGGAAAAAATATTTAACTTAAACAATTAATACTTACTCGTAGGCTGTTCGTTAATAAAAAGTTGAAAGATGTTTTTTGAAGCAATGTTCTCCACTAGCGACAGTTTTTTTTAAGCTGGTATCACACCAGGTAATCATCATACTGATAGACCGGTGAACTGATAACAAGTGACGTTACCACGTAACACTTACGTGGCTTATGGAACTTTTGGAATGTGCAAATTCTGCCGAAACTCACTAGTTGGGTTTATTAATCATTTAACTAGTAATGCATATTTTTAGTGGTGCACTAGTTTAACGATTAATTTGGTAGTTACCTATTCATATTAATGAAAAATATTCGATAAGTAGATTTATGATTATAATTTAGGTACTTTTTTTAATTACTTAATTAAAAATATTAATTTAGTGTCTTGGTAGTAAATTATCTAACCTAGATTACGTACACAGATATCTCAGCAAATGTGGAAATTCAAGACTGATAAAATGTACACTTAATTTAAAACGATATTTTGGTACGAATTTTCACGTAAGTAGCTGACGAATTTCCTACTTACAACCGAAAGGTAAAAATGAAGTCGGGAGTTATTAGAATGAATGAAACGCGCAAAAAAAAAACACTACTTACTTGTAACAAGCTTAGTTTATTAATTTGATAGACATTGTGATCAATGTTTTTGAGTACAGTTCCTCTTGAATAACTGCACTGCAATCCATACTTGCGGTTTTGGTCTGTTTAGATTTAATTTCTCCTCAGGTTTTCACCTATGCTTTCTCTGTGAGTCGGCAGTTTTGTGCTAATTACTACGGGCAGACGCTGACATTAACCCGAATTTACTGTTTAATTAGCAATTTTTTTTATATTTGCTGCATAAATGCATTGTAACTGGGGATTATAATTACGATTTTGACTTGGAATTTAGTTATCCGTCTTCGACTAATTAGTGCCGGTGGTTTTTAATGTGTTGTTTTTAGTAGAGTTTAATTGGCTGGACTGGATTAACACTGGGCAAAGGAGGCCTTATCTACTAGGATACTCTCCCAAGTTTTTTTAATGTTTTTTTTTATAAGTAAGTACTTACTTATATTATGATCTTCATATTAAGTAGTTTTATTAACTGTGCAGGAAATATTCATTCGGGGATCTTAAAATATATCCGGGATCCAGTCAAAATGGCCGTGTTAAATCATTACTTTAACAATTTTTAGTGTTACTTATAATAATTTGTAAAGTAACAACTACTTACCTACATACATACCTTGGCTATAAGGAGGTTATTATCATTTAGACTTTCGTAAATAAAATGGTTTTGCATTACGTAAGTAAGTATGCTTTTAGGATGTCTCGAAGTGGTCTGGAAAAACGTATTGGATTACGTTATCTACGTACGTAATTGAATAACTAACGTAGAGTTTTACGTAGGTACGTAATACTTTAGTCTTACAATTTTGCCGGTTAAGTAAACGAAGTATAGTTTGTGATAGTTTCTTATTAGATTTTGTTAAAGGGGTCTACAATCGTGCACCTGTCTTCGTTAGCTTAGGTACCTAGTAGGCACATTATAACTTTTTAGACAATATTGAGCGAATTCTTTCAAGTAAATCGAGGTCGCTATATTGTTTGAATGTCAGGTGCAGAAATCTGCCGATTCACTTCAATCAATGCCTTCCGAATGTCGGTCGAGGACCCGAAGGTAGACAAGAGTATAACAGTTGAGTTGTAGACTTGTAAGTAGGTACCTTTTTTTTTATGGTATAGGTAGCAGACCTACTCAAGTACGGTCGGCTTTTAGAAACCCTGGGTGCTCATCATTTGAGGACTCGAAAAGTACTTAACGAAATAGGTTCTCCTGGTATGATGAAACCAGGAACCATGAAGGTAGGTACACAAATAATCCCGCACAATCTGTTTCATCACCAGACTTGTTTATTACAACGTCGATGGCAAACATATGTGCGGCTCGCCTGATGGTAACAGGTTAGTACCGCAGCCAATGGAAGCTTGCAACTCTAGAGGACTTTCGGTAGGTGTTGCCGACCCCTTTTGCCACATTTGTGTTGGTGTGGTAGTCGAACCCGTGCGGGTGTAACTAGATATGGCTGGTGGGAATCGCTGACCATCAGGTGATCCATCTGCTCGTCTGCCACCTACGGCATAAAAGAATAAACAAAAACCGGCGTGAAGTAGGAAGCAGCCCCTGTGCTTTGTTTCGCCGAGTGAGTGAGGGTACAGGAGCGGATAAATGATTGGCAGCGCATTTGTAACTCCACTGGTGTTGCAAATGTCCATGAGCGGCGGCAATTGCTTACCATCAGGTGATCTGCCTGCTCGTCTGCTACCTATCACATAAAAAAAAGTATGTAGTAGAACAGCCGATTTTCATATTGCTTATTTTAATGATCTAACATTCTAATGATCTACGAGATCTCCACGCAAAGTGGCGTTCTCTTGTTTCGGAGGATCGGAGGCCAAGACTCGGATCGGGTCGCTTAGCCAGTGGAGTAAGTAACATTCCAAAGGGGCTTTATTCTTGTTACCTATGAAGGCCCAGTTGCGGTTTCCCTGATCGCTATGACATGTCCTTTTTTAAACGAGGTTTGGAAAGAGTACTTCTTTCACGGTAGGCAGCGGCATGACTGTGCCTCGGCATTGTTGTTGTCTATGAGCGGCGGTTACCATTTACCATCAGATGGGCCGCATGCTCGTCTACTTCAGCAATAAAAAATAAAAAACAGGCTTTGGGATTATAACGATTAAAATTTAACGGTGTATACAGTAGTGCGGAGTGACATGGGTGGCAGCGTGGTAGCGTGGCACGCGGCAGGTAGGCGGGGGCCTGCGGCGTTGTCGCAGTGAATAGAATGAGGGCACGCTGTACTAGATCATTGTGCCGTGCCTTAATGAGATTGCGAATTCAAAGGACGCTGTTACTTACTGGTAAATTGTTTTTAATTCATAACTCCATAGTTATAAAAAAAAACTCTTTTTAATATTCAATGAAACTCTTTGTTTACGTCAATCAATGTAGAGCCTCCTCTATATTATTCTGTGTTAGAGCTATTCCTTAGCAAGTAGCAAATTTGCAGTGCAGTGCACTGCCAGGCCTTTGCGCCTCCATCATCCATCATACAAATCAAGTTACCGCTAAGCTATGTTGGCATTAGGCTTAATCACCACGCTTGCGGATTGGTGATCACAAACCCGAGCTAAGTTCAAAAAATTCGAAACATAATTTTCCTCGACCCGGGAATCTAAGCCGGGACCCCGAGATCACGGGCCGGTACTTAAACTACTACACCAACGGCGCGTTCTTTGAATATTAGGTAGTATAATTCATATGACTTTTTTTTTTTTTTTTTTTTTTTTATAGGATAGGGGGCAGACGAGCATACGGATCACCTGATGTTAAGCGATTACCGTCGCCCATGAACACCTGCAACTTCAGACTTATACTGAACAGCAAAAAATACTTACTGTTTTTTTTAAATAAGGTATAGGAGCTATGGCAGCTCAGTCGTTAAGAACACGCCTTCCAAACGAGGGGTCGTGGGTCGAATTTTATACATTATTCAGTTACTAATCTGTTGGGGAACAAAAAAATCTGTTTAGCAGATATCGTTTACATATTAAGTAGGTACTAATCTATCACCTACGTGAGTTCAAGAGAAGTATTTTTATCATAATGATAATACAAGTATGATAATAAAATTGGTATTACTTACATAAAACTTGTTATCGGTTACGCAGATTCTTGGAATTCGTCAGCTGGGTAAAATATTTTATTGTTGCAAGCGGTACTTTCGCCGAGTGAGGGGTAGGGGAGGCGCATTCCGGCGGGTTGGCAACTTGGCATCGCTTTTGCCGGTATCCTCCATGGGCGGCGGCAATCGCTTACCATCAAGTGATTCGTCTGCCACATCATCCGGGACTGAGCCCAAGCAGTACCGATAGCGTCTCCCAAGATTCTGTCCGTAATGCCGAGAGGCGGGAAGGACCATGGGAAGGTGGCGGGTCATGCCCATATCACATGTTCTTTCTACAACTACATACGAGTCAAATTCTATAGACAATGACATTGCTTAATGCGACGGCCTCGTTGGCGCAGAGGCTAAGATTTTCGCTCAAAGCGCGAAAGGTCCCGGGTTCGATTCCCGGTCAAGTCAATTTAGGAAAATACATTTTCTAAGTTTTCTTGGGTTTGGGTGTTCTGGGTTGACGCCCCCGGTTAATTATCGTCATCTGGTAGGTACTCATAGTACAGGAGTTGCCCTATAATGAGACCTGGAGGCCAAATTCTCTATTGGTCTATACGTTCCATGAAGTCGACTCGATATAGAAGGCAAAACCGAGAATTGGCCTCCGGGTTGATTGGTGTGATTGTCTGGCGCATTTATTATTATAGGTAAACGGATAAAGCGACACACGAGTACGATGTTATCGACTCCCCGCGCCATCTATTGCTCCTGGTCGAAACGAATGTCCTAAAGCGAACTTAGGGCGGGCGACTAGTAAAATACATAATACTCGATTTGTACCAAGTACCTACATTCTAAGGGTCGTTCCCTCCAAATATTTGTACAAAGTAGGTATGTTGTTATTGCATTCAATAACATTCTTTTCTTGCTTTTCGTCGCCAACAATGTTCATTTCTTTTCATTACGTCTTGTGGAGCGGCAAAAATTCGTCTCGTGGGCAAAATTATCATTTAATCAAACTCCTAGGAGGGAATGTTCGACAGAGACAGTCACAATAAACATTAGGGCAACAGTAAGGTAAGAATTTCAGGTATTTAAGTTTTCCCACTGTCTACCCCTTCTCAGTACTAAGAGGTGTGATAAGACTCTTATCATAAGAGTCACCTTTTATCAGATCTCCCTATGTGTAGATCGAATATTAACGAATTTTATAGTTATTCTTATTCCAATCTTGTAAATGCAAGATAAAATCAGGCCGCCGTATGTTGTCCCTTTTATGGTAGGTACAGCGTTTTGGAGGTAGGTACACACACCATCTTAAGTAGGATTTCACACCACACACCTACTACGTCAGACGGACTGAACCGTCTGATGATGGATGAGATTCCGCTCTTAGCCTAAGATCCCACTGCAAAATTCTGCATGTGGAGTCTGAACGTTGAGGTGGTATTTAATCCATTAGCGATAGGTTGCCTACAAAAAAATGGCCGCAAGTACAGGTGCGCATGGATGCAGACAAAAATTCTTATGGGCTGTCAGTTCTGCGTAAATTTGGACTGAGTCACACTTACAGTTAAATACAGTTACACTTTTATGCGCGTTTCGAACCGCTCCTTTCGCGAGGTGCAGGCGCAGAGGGCAACCATGATTGCACTGAACTGACTCATCGCATCGCTCTCATGAACTGATTAGTCACGTCAGGTCTGCATCATATGTGTTGTAAATGTATTTTTATGGGGCACCTCCGTACTGGCCTGGCGTACAGTGTGTCAGTTGAGTCAGAGCTTGCAGTTGCACTTGTCTGCGCGTATCGACCCATTCCACCCTCATTGCTCGGCGCGGGGTGCAGCCACTGCACTGACTCATCGCATTGCCCATGTGTGTGTATTTATACTCGGTTTCTATAGAAAATTCCATTTCAGAAGCAGTCTGGATTCCATTCGGGCGAGGCAGGCAAAATTTGATTAAAAAAACATTTAGGTAGGTTTTTACCTTAGGTAACTTCTTCAATAATATTAACTTCATCAAAAAATCCAGAAATTATAAGCAATCCGTTGTAATCAGTCTGCCATATTATTTCCTTACATGATGATGACTTAAAACTCATTTGTAGCTTTGCGGAGACATTCTTCAACATTCAAGGCAGCGCACTTGTGACTCCATTGATGTTGTCGGTATCTAGGCGGCGGCAATCGCTTACCATCAGGTGATCCGACTGCTAGTCTGCCACCTAATCACATAAATAAAAGATCTATTAGCAGTAACAACTCTTGTATCGTGAACCTACATAGGTAATGGTATGAATGGCCCCTCTGGCCCAGGCCCAGAACCTGAGTACGCCCATGGTAGAGTTACAAGTCCTATATTTATTTGTAACTGGGGGCGGAATAATAAATTGGATGAAAATAATTTACAGATTACAACGGGTCTGTGCCACCTACCTATCTATTCCACTAATACAAAAATATTGTATACTTCAAATAAATCACTCAAGGAAATGGAACATGTTATTGAACTGTTATCAAGTTGTCGCTGTGATAACATGACTCACGGTATTAATATGTTTCCACGAGCTTGAGTAAACAGCTCGGCTTAATGGTTCTTAAAAACACTTCTTCATTTAGATTACGAATATCGATTATTATATACATACAAGATTATAAATTATTTATTTACATAGCAGCATAGCTTGAATAGTACCTATCAGATTCGAAATGTTCGAATCCGTTAGCACGTGCCTAAATAGGACCAGGTAGGTATGGGTTTTTGCAATGTACCTAATTTTTTTATTTTTTTATTTCACAACATTAAAAACATTACATGTGTAAATTTCTGCCAAACGGCGTAACCGTTTATCGGCAGCAGTTCTCACTCAGATTCTTAACCATAAATTGTAATGCACATCCACTAGGCAATATCAAGCACACATACACACAAACAAACAAATGATTCTAAACTAGGCAGCATTTCGTACAGACGGCAACACCCGGAATCACCCACTGCCACTGCAACTATGCATATTTATTCGGATGGGAGTCCAAAGATCTTGAAGAGAATCTGCGCACTTGTTTTCAAACGATGGATGTCAAAACTTGTTGAATACCATACACAAAACCGTCCACTTAACAAATGTGAATGAGGGGTCACCAGTTTTATCTAACTTAACTTATTGCCGGAACTAAAATTTTGCAACGTTCGTAATTTTCCAGAAGGTGATTAACTTACGGTTCAAACTATTTTCCGGCGACTTATACATAACATCAATGATATATTACGGTACAGCATATGAGTTATTATATGAGTCACCAATATCCACAACTACGAGGCCGATCATGTGAAACAATTCACAGTGAGTCACATGTGTGTAATCAATTGAAGAATAGGATATCACTTGTTGACCACTTCGTGTTTACTCGTACTCACGATAATCGTCACTTTTATTTTTAAATCTACATTTTTGTTTAATTTGGATATCGTCATTTATTTACAGTGAATACGCTGATTATAATAACCTGCTCATAATTTGATAGGACGAGGAAAATATTTTATACCTATATGTATACCTACTAGCAGGTATAATATTGTTTACCGGAATAAGTCTCGTCAAGTATAGGCCCACCGTGCACATCCGAGGTAAACGATTCATACTTCACTAGAATTGGTTAAATAGAGCAGCTATACCTACTTAAGTAGGTACTTTTCCATAAATGAATATTAATTATAAGATTCAGTTATCTATGAAAGTAAATTCGATGTTTTCACGGATTGCCTTTACTGTCAGGCGTTTTATATTGCCCTTTAGGGGTATTTTCCAAGGAACAACAACCCCTTTGTGATCTTTAAAGGTAAGAGGTACCCTCTTTTGTTACCTACTCACCTCACGAACGAATCTTCTCATCACTGACACTGTCTCTTAAGATTTAATTTTTGACACAGTTAATTCCATCATTATTAGTATGAACACTATGAACACTTAAGTAAGTATTTCAATATTTGTCATATTATCCATCAGGTGACTGAAGGTGATCCAGGGGTAAAGTTGTACAAATATGTGGCGTGAGTGATGTTAACTACTGTTTACATCACTCACACAGAGGTAGGTACTCCTCTCTAGGTTAATGTTTAACGAAATAATATGATAACCTACTATAAATTGATACCTACTCTTAATAAAAGAGCTTTGAAGTAGGGTTAATCGATTAACGGGTGTTTAACTTTACGCTTAATTGGCTAGAGGGACCCTTTCTCAACCGTGTAGTGCCTATTTTGAGTGAGATCTAACCCTTTTTGTTAATTTAATAATTTTCAGTCTCAGTTGTCAGTGATGAATTATTTGTTTCTTCTTGTTGATCGAAGGGTATTTATCTTAAATTCATTTTCAGTTCCCGCAGCAGTATTGGCGATGGGTTTTACTTCCTAAAAGCCGGCAACGCATGTGCAATCCCCTCTGGGGTATCCTGGATGTGCCTCCTCTGTATCTTTTTTTTTCTTTTCTTTTTGGCTGCTGCTGCCTCTAGAAACATTCTTAATTCTGCCAATGTTGAGTGATTAAATAATGATGAGAGTGATTAAGAGCCTCTGTATCGTATCGTATGTCAAGTGACTCCCTTCCTCGTTCATATTGCATCAAGCAGTTTACACTTGGACATTTACATTGGTCCGCCCAAAAATGCCAACATAAACCTATCTCATGTTCAAGTCTATAATATTTTTATAAATATTTTTTTCCGGAAAATGGAATTGAACTTAAAATAGTACGAGTATGATGATCTTATTTATAATGTTAATAAATTAGTAAGTACCAGGAAAGGAGGGATGCTGAAACTGAAATGACTAGGTACTTACATATACAGTCATTCTAAATATAACAATTTACAGGAAAAGCTACTATCATCGGAAATGTAACTACTAAACAGGATGCTATGATGATTCATATGAATGACACTATACTTACTATTCTGGATAGGACAGAAAACTATTTCTAGAAATGTTTAGTATGACGACCATAGTGTAACTTATATTATGAGGCTTTCAATCCTGCTAATAGATATTTCCCCTGGCATGTTCAGCATGTTCAAAAGATGCACGCATGACGAGATGTGGCATCCAACCTAATGCAGGCCACTGGGAATGTCCTAGTTGGTATTGCGGGTCGAAAATTGTCAATACGCCAACAACACGTAAAGAAGAGGTCCTACCAATAGGTATGTATGAGCCTAAGATATCAGATCAGCAGTGCAGTGCCCCTACAAAAGTAAAATATCAACCAATACTGTCCCACTGCAGGGCTATAGGCCTCCGTCATAGAAATCAAGACATCGCTACATTCGCTACTATGATGGGATTAGGCTTAATCCGCCTTGCCTAATGCGGATTGGTGATCATAACCCGAATCATAGGTACTATTTGCTCGCCCTGGGAATCGAACCCAGGACCCCGATATCTCGACACATAAGCGATATAGCCTATAAAAATTATGGCTGCAATCACCTATAGGTAATAATTTTTTGGTCTTTTTCTTCGCTTCCTTCATCAAGTCTATGGTTATTTTTTGTATTTTTAGTACCTATTGCAGTACCTAGCTACCTGCTTGAGTACTGCAATAAATATTACTTGCCTACATGTAAACGATTGAACAAAATACACGTGCTATACAAACAATTCACGTGGTTAAGATATCAGCTAAATGAGTATCGTTAAGTAATTATCAACCGATTACAAGGATAAGCGTCGTTTTCTTGCAAAGATAGATAGACACCGATTAACAAATTTCATAGTAAGTATTTATTTACTTAAGTAAACTTTTCTGGATTTCGAGATTAATTATTATGACTTCACCTAACTCTACTTATATCTTATGCCTAATATACCACCTCTACATGGTCAGATACATACCCAATTTCATTGGGATATTAGTGTTTTCACCTCTTTCAATGTAGTCCCAATGGCAAGGATGTCGAATATTGAGCTTTCTGCACATTTCTTTCCCACACTACTTATTCGCCAAGGATATTGATGCAAGTGAAGCATACAAAACGCATATGACTAGGTGTGCCGAGGAAGAAATAATACTTACAACCGCGGCTTGCATTCAAATAGATGTCACATGAGAAGGTCCAATAGGGTTGGCGAGTATTACATAAAATCAAGTCAAGTTATTATAATTTCATTTATTGACCGATTTGAAATACATTTTCAGGATCTCTTCTCATCAACATGGATTGCGATTGATACAAGCGTCAAGGTTCAAAAGCGTCAGGAACCTGCAGTAAAAAATCTATCATCTTTTAAAATACTTCGTTGACTGCGAAACTAAACAGCAGCAACTACATAAGTGTTCTTAAACTTATGCACTCACGAACAACCAAATCGACTCAAGACCATATTCATATATCCAAATATTCATTCAGTCTTTGATTTGGATTTTGTTGTACCTAAATGAAAGTTCAATGTACGAGATACAGGAGAATGTAGTGGTCAAGGATCGATCCAAGTGGCGAACCATTATATACGCCTATCCAACAGTGAACTGCGACCAGCTGATGATATTATAAGATCAGTACAGGAAGTTTAAGTAAAGGATTAAACACCTCTACTTGTCCAAACCTCCTTTACCTGTACCCTTGTACAGCAATAAGGAACTGTGAACCCTATAGCCGTGCAAAACGGATGTGTTGACACATGCAAATGCTGGCAGCGCGTACGAGCACGCGGTGCGCCGGCGCAAGGTCGAGGCGAACCACTCCTGCTCTCGGCCCAGACCAAGTTCATTTGGTGTCTTTGAGCGTCAACACACTTTATGACTCGTCATCAATCAGATTGCCATTCCCGGTTGGTTCAGTCAAAATTAATGATTAAATGCTTATGCAAATACCTAACGCCAAGAATTCGAACTTTCGGCTCGCTCTCGTCGTGGGTAAGCAACCATTGCACGAATCGAATCGCTTAATTTAATTACCAAAAGATAACAAAATGAAGGAAAACCTTGTAAAAATATTAAAGAAGCAGTTGTTGTTACGTGTACGAGAGATGCCAACTTTTATTAGCGGGTATCATCAACGCTGTATGAAATTAAATGTTATGCATTCTAAACAGTTTTCTTATGTGCATTTTCTACGCGCATGAAGATCATAGATAAAACCGTACTTAGCATATTCAAAATCACCACTTTCACTCACGGTTTTTTCGCGCAGTTAGTACGGAATAAATCAACGAGAATGTAACAGTGATTTCGTATGCACATATCACTTACCTGCAAAGAAATCTAGGCAAATTTTATGCCCGTCTAATGCATTCAAGCTTAAAATGAATGACTTTGAGGAGCAAACGAAACAGTGGAAGCTAAAGTTAGCATCTATGAAATGCTGTGTAATGCGAGACTCATTTAACTACAGATTTTTGCAAATCTTACAATAAGTAAATACCTACTTATTAGATATCTTCATCATGATGAAGATTCGAAAGTATGAAGGCCATCCAAAGTATGAAAATCAAATCACAAGAACAAAATTTATTTTCTCATTATTTTGTCTAGACTTCTTGTACTTAATGAGTAACGGATCTCGACATGTTTTAGTTTTTACATTCTTCGAATAGTTCATGTTGCCGCCATTAAGAGAGGTTTCAGCCTAATAAGTAAGTACAATTAGTTCACTAAAGTTTTCATTATCTAGGTATGCCGCTATACTTCGTCTACTTCTGTTAACTGGTCTTATGAAAAAGATTTTCTCGCTGATCTATCGCTTACGGCGTCCAAATTCAACGATTAGTTGATCGCAACTCAGATCTTATCACGCTCACAACTGTGTAAACGTATCACTAATGTATAAAAAGAGATAGAGAAAGACTGGCCACCAACCAACGACTTGACTAGAACAAGGCACAAAAAATAAAAAGAGAATATTTGGTCGAACCTGCGAGTCCAAAATGACCCGATACACATTTCACTAGTCTGATTAATAGGCCAGTCCGTCCTATCTCAGGATTACCTTCGCTAGCTGTTTAAGTACTTAGCCGCATAAAGGTTGTACAGAAGCCTTAAAAGGTATATCGCTCGCAGTGCAAGCCGCAGCGCCTTTTTTGGTCGACGTAGCATTAATCCTTGGACTGTGCTTCCATATGAGATGGTTTCCATTATGGTTAGAAGACATTTGCGACGGGGACGTAGCGTCGAGTTACCGAGCGCTGGCCCCAGTAAGGGCATGGTTTGTCGTGGAAAATTTGCTGGGTACAATGGACGGTATCGATTTATAGGATTCGTATTCGGATGCCTATTAAAATTGATCCTAACATGGCAGGCAAATGAAACATACGAACACAAGTCTTTTAGCTATCTAGTACTAATGTTTGACGGCCTCGGTGGCTCAATGGGTAGTGGTGGGTCACACATTAAGTGTGGTGACGGTTGCGCTTGGGGTGCCAGGTTCGAATGGCAACCGCCGTCAGGTGCAAAAAATTGCACCTGAGGTTTTCTGTTCCGAAATTCAGTATCAGCCCGAAGTCTGGAAGTTGGCGGTCTGTACTTACCATGTGGCTTCTATACTATTTATGAAGAGAAAACATCTATGGACAACGACAAGGCTTATAGGTAATCCGAAAATACAAAACACTGGCGCGATGTAATTAATGACCAGCACCAGCTATTGGTTTAGTTTGGAACTTCTGTCCCGAAGCGAAGTGAAGGCGGGCTACAAGTTCTAATATAATTCTATAGCCTGTATTCAAGGTGACTTGTTTCCTTGAGGAGACGCAAACATGCAAAAAATAACCCCCTAATAACAGGTGGCAGTAGCGTTTGCAGGAAGCGCAGTATCGCGCAGCTGGTGGCAGGAAGGAAGCCGCCCCACTGTGTCAAGGACCAAGGTGAACCGGCGCTCAATACCATCTTGATGCTTTTTTATATGGTGTGCGATAATTTTATTAGGCAATTTAATTGGGTATCTTTACTATGGTTCGACAATCTCGTCCGCGACCGTCCCGCGGAGTGACACGGTCGCGGGGACGATAACCGCAAGATGTCTGAGGGTAGTGTAGTGGGTATACATTTATAGCTTTAACCCTTTAAAGCCCCGAAAGGTTGTAATAGTTTAGCCGGACCGTGATCATGGGGTCTTGAGTTCGATTTCCAGGTTGAGCAAAAGTATTGTTTCGAATTTTTCGAACATAGCTCGGGTTTGTGATCACCATTAGTCAAGCGTAGTGATTAAGCCCTAATCCCATCATAGTAGCGAGCGATATCTTGATTTCTATAATGGAGGCCTTTGCCCTAAATTTGATCTAATACAGGGCTTCTTAGATCCTGGGCTCTGAAGATAAGATGATGATGAATATCTACTTTTTTTTCATTTCAATTTGGACAAAATCAGTGGCTTAAAGATAAAGGTAGCGGTCCCATAAAAGGAAAGATAAAAAACAATTGTTCATTTGTTTTAGTTGGTACCCTTCAACAGGATTGTAGGATGTTTTTGCCAAAAGCGTACGGCCATGAACGGACAATTACAGAATGCCTTTTGCGGGTAACATTGATACTGAGGTTAACCAAAACAAGGAAACTCTATGTAGGCTAACGAAGCCAACAAAACAAAGCAGTAGGTAGGTAAGTACCTATTAATAGCCATGGTAGTGCTGCATATCGACTTTATAATAAACAGAATTTTAAAAAACTTATGTAGGTATTTCTTTTAATTTAGTTACCTTACCAAAGAAGAAAAAACATGAAACCGTGAATGAAAAAAAAGAAATAAAATCGACAGTGTCCCTAATAATGCTGGCAGGATACCTAAGTACTTAAATGTGACTTTATAAAAAAAAATGTTACCAATTTGAATTCGTTTCGGATCTAAATGACCTCATCGTCTAATCATCTCTGCATTCTTTGCCCTTGACTCGACGATCCTCAATATCTTAATGTATCGTAATACGTCACGAACTCGTTAGTTTACTTACTTACGATAAAGTTTATTTTTCACTTCTTAAAATGTTTCGATGCCTACTCATGCCAAATACAGGTAAACTGGTAGGTAAGTAGCGCCTTTATTCTAAACTTTTACGGCGACATAGCGACAATTGAATTGAAAAAATATAACCTAAGTAGGTAATTTAAATCCGATTTAAAAATTTCCCACCCCTTGCCTGACCAACCGTGTGGCCTAGGTAAATATTATGCTATTAGCTTTGCTAAAATTTGCCACATCCTGAATTCTGAGCTATAGCTACCTATAGGTAGCCCATTCAGACCGTACCTCTTTAAATCCATGTATGTACAGATGCCAAAACTTATACTTCCTCTTCCTATCCTACCTACCACGATAACGCTAGACCACACTAGACAGTGCAGAACTTCCGAAAATATTATATATCAATGGCGGACGGAGTCTTTGCCCTCGAGACCGTATCGGTGCGTTTCCAACTCACAACCATTTCGTACTTTTTGGCTTTGCATCAAGGCACAGTTTGCTTTGCAATGATATGATTTTTAAAAGTAACAATTTATTTTGTTGTACAAAT
>CM026288.1:7273932-7376360 GCA_014851415.1 Cnaphalocrocis medinalis
AAATAAAAAATTAAATAGATTTATTGCAACTGTTTCGTTACCATTTATTATTTAAGTAATTGGCCTGAGCTGCAAGCCAGAGCTATGACTAATACGTAACTGGACTGAACCTCGTAAACATTAACCAGTAGCAGTGAGCTGTCATTTTTGACAGCTGAGAGGGACACACTTCACTCTCGTCTCCGCAACGATCGGTGCAGCCAGTCTCACGAAACTCAGGTACAACACCTCCGGTAATATGAAACTCACGACAGGTTTAATGGTAACCGAACCCGCCAAAGTAGGAAAGTAAGTGCACATTAATAGTTACTATGACATCTCTCACTCTTTCATTTTAGCCGTTTAATACAGTCACAGCGGCCATTTTAACATCCGAAGCCGTAAACTATAAAAAAAATCTGTCAGTCAAATTACTTCGCAGTTTATTGTCTGATTTCAAATTATAATTATAATTTGCATTTATTACATTATAATTTGCTTGATTTTCAAACGTTATCTGTAAACCTTTGCAGTGTTTTTCATTTAAATAAAGATGCCAAGGGTTTCATGCGAGATATGGGACTGAAAACAATGGGTGGGAAACAAAAAACGGGCATTTATGGCTCAATTTCCACTGGATGAAGCTCGGTTAGTACATTTTATGAATTAATAAGGATCAATAAAGGTGCATTTATTGATAATTTATTGTATTTCAGGACATATTTTCAAATATAAAATGTGTGAATAATTTTACTTAAACACTAGTGCAGTGTAATATTTTATCGATACTACTACGATAGTTTTTTTTTGTGTGATTCCCTCTTTAAACCTAATTTCATAAAAATCAATTATTTAGCGACCGAACTGTTACAATTATGAAAGAGTAGAGAGAGAGCATTTACAAAATATAATTTTTATGTTTGTTACAGAACCTTCAACACTGACACACACCTACGTATTACCTACTCAGAAAACGGCGTCAGATAATTTAAATAAACGTATCTGCAATACATTTTTGTGTAGCGTAGTGAGCATGGGCGGCGATAATTGTTAATTATCAGAGAAACCGCTTGCTTGTTTGCCTCTTTTTCTCGTTTATAAAATCTATTTCGATTAAATTAAGATTACAAGGTGAAAAAACTACATTGGCTACTGAATAGAATTATTCTTAAACGAGTCCTTTTATAATGAGTACATAGCTGATGATATTAAAAAGTTTGATTTGTGAATTGCCTCGACCATGAACCGAATATGGGTCCTTCCACGGTCAGACAGAACACCATAGGCAATCGCCAAAATGGTCGTCGAAACTTTATTTATGTGTAAGTTATTTCGAATACGAATACTCAAAAGTCATATTTTAATCATACATTATTACTAAATAAATAGAATAAGTCACGTTACCTAATTTACATAACAGAAATGTGGAACAATTTTTGGAAATTTCCCAAAATATATGTTTAAATTCATTTATCGTTCAGTATGGTGTATTTTTAATGCGACACCGTGCTATTCCATGCGTTCGTCGCCGCCACAAAACCGTACCTTACCAAGACACACGATAGGAACGCGTAAAAAATATGGCTAACGATAATTAGACACGCGAACAGGCTATAAAGCAAATTCTAATCTGTTTATAAAAGGCGATAAAAGCACAAAGCGCTAGATGCGACCGCTTCCGTGGAGATAAGGGACAGATCTTATCTAAATGGCGTGAGATGTACACTTTGATTCCTTTGCCTTTGCTGGGGAAACGATTAAAAAGTATGTCGTGGACGTGATGACGACTTGGGTGTTAAGGATTTACATTACGGAATGTTTGCAGTATAAAACTGCTTTCTTGAAACTAATTTTATTGTAGACACATTACACACCTTAATAACAACAACATGGTATAAGTAGTACTCTGTACAATAATAATTTAAGGTGACAAAGAAAGAATTTAAAGTAAGAAAGAATACACAGGGCCGGATCGTGAATTTGTGGGGCCCTGGGCTGAAACTACTTGGGGCCTATCTAAGTATTAATTTAGCAAGTGTAAATTGTACAAAAGGTGACCTTATTGCTGTGTAGCGGGATCTAAGCGTTTAGTGATTTTAGACATTCATAAATGTTCTATAAGGACTTAAATTGAATAAAGAATATTTCTATTTCTATTTCTTTAGGGAGATCTGGCGGGCCCCTTGTATCCCGGGGCCCTGGGCTGCAGCCCAAGAAGCCCATAGATAGATCCCGGCCCTGAGTTTACTTACTTACTTACTCCGATGGCTCAACGACTGATTGATATCACAGTTGCCTAAGGTCTTGCCCTAGCATGGGAGGTTTCGGTTTCTATTCCCTGTCTGGTCAAACTTGCCTGGTTAAACTGTCAATGGGTTCATAAGTATATAAATTATTTTATTCGACCCATTTAGCGCAGTGATTTGAGCGACGGCAAGGGTCGCAGGTTTGATTCCCACACAAATACAAATGTTTGTTGCTGAAATAGATATTTGTGTTGTGTCTGGGTGTTTGTGGTTTGTTGTTACTGATTTCCATAGTACAAGAGAAAACGTTTGGTTTGTTGTGTTTAGGTCCAGGGCAATGTATGTAATGTTGTCTCAATTTATTATTATTATTATCGCAATGCAGCAGCCATTTTTCTGTTTGTAATCATTTGATGCCTCCGTTTTTTGACACGACCAAATAAAATTAATACCCATGTCAGATCAGAACTTCAACCGGCAAAGCCATCTCCGAAATGAAATAATTTCCCAACTAATCCTAAAAATATATCAGCCATAAATTTTGCCGCGGATTGCCGTCTGTCCAAACCCTATTATAGGGAGGGCCTAATATTACGAATATCGATAAAACACATGGCGCGGCAACGGAAATAGAGAGCCAGATTAAAAAACTTGTAAACAGATATTGGTTTTTATTATTCAGTGGAAATATAATAGCGTGCCGTGAAATTCGTAGCTTAGATGCTTTGAATATTTTGTAGGGGGCTGCGTTATAATAGGCACTTTACTTTTGAATGTCAAATATTACGCAGTCGACCGCTAGTTCGAAATGATGAGTTTGTGAAACAACTTGCAAGACATGATTAGTCTTATCAAATACGTAATCGAAATCATCAAATCAAATCGAAACAGTTTGAACTATTCAAATCACCATGATTCCGTTGGTAAGCAATTGCCGCCACCGATAGACACATGCACCACCAATAGAGTCACAACTGCGCTGCTAACTATGAACCACCTTTACTCTTACTCACTCAACGAAACAGCGCAGTCGCTGCTTCACACCTAGTTCTGAATATCGACATTCCTATCGACAAACCGTCTCCCTACCCGTAAAACTAATCATACCCTGGCTAGATACAGACATTTGTGTAGATTAAAATATTATATCTGTTAATAACGTATTAGTTGTTATTAAAATATTCGTTTTATTGTCGCCTTGCACCAGCCGTTAAACGTTTTTATGCCCCGCTTAACATTTCACTGAGAGACTCATAATCCTGTTGGAAAAATGCTGAGAATCCGAGTATAAGGCTTAGAATTGAAAAAATACATTACTGGACGGTTTTACGAGCTCTTTACGATTTTTCACCCAAATCTGTGTAAGATTTACTAACTTCTGATAGGTATTGAAAGGTGGAGCGGGCTGTATGATCTACAAATAAGTAATTTAATATACGAGTATATCTATCATCTTCAATATCACAGAGAGATTACGTTCAAGATGAAGATAGATAGGGCTAGACTATCATTACTAAGTTAATGAGGTAGGTTATGATTTCACCAATGAATTAACATTAAGGAAGTGTCATATCTGTTAGAGATCCTAATACAAATAAATAAAATGGTAATTAGTCAAAAAAAAATTAAATACCTAGTTAAAATTGTAGTCACATGCTGTTTATTGACGCTTAATTAATTGCTCATATTAGTCATCTTCTATTATCGACATTAAAAAAATATATATTCCTACCTTATTATCACATACCTACCTATTCGTAAGATGCAGGTGCAAAGTGTCTGCTCTATTTCTTTAAATTTATTGTAGGTACTTACTAACTTTAGTGTCAACATGATAATACAATTCCTATAGTTAAAAATAAATAAATTCACACAACATCTCATTCATTGACCCGACTCCGTATTAAGTAGCTTAAGCAATTGTGTTACAGATATCAGACAACAGAGGATCACAAATATAATACTTAAATACATATATTACACCCAGACACTGAACAAACACAAGTGTTCATCACACGATTGTGAATGAGTTAAGCAACAACAAAGGTAAAGGTAGCGCTACCACGCCAGTTATTTAAAATATGATATCAGTTAATCTATAATTATGAAGATTTATTAATTAAAACATCACAGAATTGACAATAAAAAAAAAACAAATACTTACCACGGAGATTAACCCGTACGAAAGAACATTAATGTCACATTTAGCCCAAATGTAAACTTTATGGAACCAATAGCATCTTAAATACCAACTTAAAATAGATTTTATTGCCAAAATCAGGTATATATTTCAACTGTTTACCGAAACACCGCTTTGTCACGCATTTTGACCATCAATATGGTAAATAATTGTATAGAGACTAGCACGATAATTAAATTACCTATACCTATATATTATTTTTGTCATTTTAAAGCCAAAGACCTCTTAATGGGTATCATGAATGAAAATTTATCTTTATACAGTTTAGTTCCATGCTTATTATTATGACAGTCAAAAAAGTATAATATTCCGCTAATTCGGTACTTAAGGTATAATTTTTACGAAACAATGACCTCCTGTCCATGCATTGAGATGCCTTCTGATCGTAGTCCTAACTGTACACACAAAATGTGACGTCAGAGTTTATAAAAAACCTAAAGCAAGTAGGTTCAAATACTTTCGTCAAACAAGTTCCGTGTTTATAAACAGGACGAAACACGCCCCATTCTATTCTATGGACGGTTAATTGAGCAATATAATTTGACACCTCACGGCGCGGTGAATAGCCAATTATTAATATGGGCCCTTGATTAATTGTGATATCAGCATTTAATTTTCGTGTTAACACTCTCGCCGCCGCAGCCATTGTACGCCGTGCTCCTTTGTGCTCCGTGACGTTTCAATTTTGAATAAATTAAATTTCGAACGCTTTATTTTTTCCGAGGCTTTTGCCGAGGAATGAGCTGGCGGCCAGTGTTATAATTTATTGCCGTTACAAAGCCGAGTTTATATTGTTAGATGGTGCCGGGCAGAGTAAATACCGCTCTATAACCGTAAAATTTTAGATTATTTTTTTCATAGATGTTTGTGATACATTATTAACAAAAAATTTAAATAAGTATGTTGATTTGATTATGCAAAGAAAGTACACGGATAGGTACCAAATCGTATTGGTTCATCGACAGCGTTTTCCAAGGATACTGCTGAACTATAGAATTATTACTGACCCAACTTATTAGGTAACCGAAAACAAATACAGACGAGAAATACTTTCAAATAAAATTCAATATTTTAACTTAAAAAAAAATGTTTGAAGCAATATCATCAAAATAAGTAGATAAGTACCTAGAGACCAGACCATATGCCATTTGTAATTATTATCATTACACTTAAAGTAATTGTAGGTATCACCAACTTAATTTATTATCTCATCTTAATAACGATTGTGGAATGATATAATCCTACACAGTTTTAAATTAATTTGTATGTTGTGCAATAAAGAACATCTGTCTAATCAATACAACTTTATTTGATGTAACAAGTTCCTGACACAGTATATAAAATGATAGAGAGGAATCTTCACCACATCTGCGACAATGCTATCTCACATTCGCATTACAACAGTTATATTTTTGATTCATTCGCGTCTAAAGAAACGAGCGCACCATTTCTACTGATTTTCGTTCGACATCCGATTTCAGTATTTTAATTCACTCGACTGCAACGAGCGACCTTATCCAAATGTTTGCTAAACAAGTGATTGCAAGCGAATGATAGAGTAATAATTATTAAGATGCGATTGGATGCCTCAACACAACACAGCATATAAACACACGTCACTGCTCGCCAATGGAGAAGGGCAGTTGATTTTTTTTATTTCTTTTTTCTTTTGTTGTTTCAATAAACTTTATTTTTATTTATTTTCCTACTCTCTCCAATGTTTTCATTGACACACGACAGTATCTTGACACCATATTGTAACTAAAATTAAGACCATTGTATCACATATGAGAGAAGATATTGAAGATATTGAATTCAATTGTTTTTTTTATTCCTCACTGGTCTCCCACACATTGCGTCCACGCAGCTATTTGAAATATCGACTTATTGCTCGCCTTGGGTGAACACAATTAACGGGCAGTTGTGTAAAACACCCGGTCGCAATTAACTAAACAAATCGCCTCAAGAGAATCGCCTAAATTACTTCCCGCGATCTTTTCACACCCGCGCCCGCGCAGAGGCGTTGGTACAGACAGACACACGTTGGCATATAACAGTTCAATTTCTTCAATTGATATTGAACCTTATATCTTTAACATCAAGGTGAAGATTGGTTGAAAAAAATGGATAGATTTGTATACTTCAACGTGTGCATGATCTCTACATTTCATAACGCATAGTCCTTGCATTACGACTAATACGAGTTTTATTTTTTACATTATAGCAGACAAATGAGCAGATGGGTGACCTGATGGTAAGTGATTCCGGCCGCCCATAGACGCCTGAATCACACGTAGAGTCACAAATGCGCCGCCAACCTTTAACCCCCTTCCTCCAATCGGTTCTCCGGTACCCTCACTCACCCCCAGTCAGCCACACATCACATAGGTGCTTAAATATCTATCTACTAAGAACGAAGAGTCGACTAATTGAAAATGACTCATACACGTATTATGTGATGATTATAAAATGTGAGCAACGTTACCTATAATGAAACTTTTTATAATAAGCCAGAATTAAATGGCGGTAATAAATTGCTTTGTTTGTCCTTAAAGTTGGAAGGTTTTTTATTGCAATCAATCTGCTGATGACTAAATGTTTTTTTTTCTTCTTCTGCAATGTTGTAGAATTTATTATCCAAATGCATCACGTTCGATGTCAGTGATTAATTTGATTTAGGTAATTTTTTTTTAAAAGACCAATTCAAAACGTTGCATAAATTACTTACTGGCCGTTGTAATGTTTAGAAATAGAAATATTTTTTTTATTTAATTTAAGTCATTAAAAATTTATGAATGTCAAATTAGATAGATAGATAAGTAGATATTCTTTATTGCACAGAAATATAATACATGAGTGAAACAACAGCGATAACTACAGTACAGGCGTAGTGGTATTGGTTCATCGATAGCATTTTGCAAGGTAACTGCTTAACTATAGAATTCTTACTTTTTTTTTCCCAGGGGAAAACACCATGGCCTTCACCTTGCCACATGTGGGGGACAAGGAGGTGTGTGGGACTCTAACCCTAACCAAAACCCCTGGGGTGTCCATCTCAGCGCAATCGCGGTCGGATACCCCACAGCTGGGACTGGACCGTACCGCAAATCGCGCTCGCCACTTTCAGCCAAATTGTTTGGCGCAATGCAGCCCTTCCCAAATGGGCGACCTACCAGGACACCCAGTAGGATTTTTTCCCTCGCGGATTCGTGATACTGAGCAAGCCACTCCCCAGTAGTGGCATGCTCACGTACTCCGAAGCCCGTTTAGTAGCCTCTTACGACAGGCCGGGAATAACTTGGCAGTATTCTTAACGCCCCTAGCCACAGGGCACAGCAACTATAGAATTCTTACTGACACAACTTATTAGGTAATCGAAAAAAAATAAACACGAGAAAAACATTCAAATTAAATTCAATATAATATAATGTACCTACTTTAAAAAATGTTTAAACCTTAGCAGCATATGCCGATTTAGCAGTCCATATGCCGATTGTAATTATTATTATTGAACATAAAGTAATTGTAGGTATCACCAACTTAATTTATTATCTCATCTTAATAACGATTGTGGAATGATATAATCCTACACAGTTTTAAATTAATTTGTATGTTGTGCAATAAAGAACATCTGTCTAATCAATACAACTTTATTTGATGTAACAAGTTCCTGACACAGTATATAAAATGATAGAGAGAAACTTCACCACATCTGCGACAATGCTATCTCACATTCGCATTACAACAGTTATATTTTTGATTCATTCGCGTCTATAGAAACGAGCGCACCATTTTCTACTGATTTCGTTCGACATCAGATATTCAGTATTTTAAACGAGTCACTCGACTGCAACGAGCGACTATCCACGTCTGCTAAACGAGTGATTCTAAGGACAGTTTGTTTTTTTTTGTTTTATTTTCTTTTCCTACTGTCTCCAATGTTTTTACTGACACACGACATTATCTTGACACCATATTGTAACTAAAGTTAAGACCATTGTATCACATAATATGAGAATGCCTTTACTTGAATTGAATTGTTTTTTTTTCATTTCTTCACTGGTCTCCCACACATTGCGTCCACGCAGCTATTTGAAATATCGACTTATTGCTCGCCTTGGGTGAACACAATTAACGGGCAGTTGTGTAAAACACCCGGTCGCAATTAACTAAACAAATCGCCTCAAGAGAATCGCCTAAATTACTTCCCGCGATCTTTCACACCCGCGCCCGCGCAGAGGCGTTGGTACAGACAGACACACGTTGGCTTTTAACAGTACAATTTCTTCGAATTGATATTGAATCTTATATCTTTAACATCAAGGTGAAGATTGGCTTGAAAAAATGTGATAGATTTGTATACTTCAACGTGTGCATGATCTCTACATTTCATAACTCATAGTCCTTGCATTACGATAAATACGAGTTTTATTTTTTACATTATAGCAGACAAATGAGCAGATGGGTGACCTGATGGTAAGTGATTCCGGCCGCCCATAGACACCTGAATCACACGTAGAGTCACAAATGCGCCGCCAACCCTTTAACCCCCTTCCTCCAATCGGTTCTCCGGTACCCTCACTCACCCACAGTCAGCCACACATCACATAGGTGCTTAAATATCTATCTACTAAGAACGAAGAGTCGACTAATTGAAAATGACTCATACACGTATTATGTGATGATTATAAAATGTGAGCAACGTTACCTATAATGAAACTTTTTATAATAAGCCAGTATTAAATGGCGGTAATAAATTGCTTTGTTTGTCCTTAAAGTTGGAAGGTTTTTTATTGCAATCAATCTGCTGATGACTAAATGTTTTTTTTTCTTCTCCTGCAATGTTGTAGAATTTATTATCTAAATGCATCACGTTCGATGTCAGTTATTAATTTGATTTAGGTAAACTTTTTTAAAAGACCAATTCAAAACGTTGCATAAATTACTTACTGGCCGTTGTAATGTTTAGAAATAGAAATATTCTTTATTCAATTTAAGTCATTAAAAACATTTATGAATGTCAAATTAGATAGATAGATAAGTAGATATTCTTTATTGCACAGAAATATAGTACATGAGTGAAACAACAGCGATAATTACAGTAGAGGTAAGGTGTTTAATTAGACGATGGAGGACAAGACTATTTATACAGAAAAAAAAACTTGACTAAAGGTAACTGAGTCCATAATCAACGTTTAGGTATAGCCTGAGAACATAGCGCTGATTTTCAAGAGTCATAATCAGATGTAAAGTAACAATTATTACATTCTAAATTAAAATCTAAAATAAGTAAAACCACTAGGGAATGTTGAAGTTCGTTCACATGGCTACAATACCTACGAGTATTAACGGAATTTTTGTGTGCAGAAATCGTCATTATTAAAATACCGCTGGGAATGAGCCCATAATAACCGTATTAACCAAAAATAAAAACGAAAAACAAAATTGCCTGCCCACAAAAACCTAACATAATCATTAAAATTTGTTTCAGTTAGCTACCGGCCAATGAGCTGATCCAATTATCGCTTTTATGGCGGCAATTTGGAAGATGGCCGCCGCGTTCCAAATTTGAAAATTCAAAGCTCGCGCACTCGCGTTCGAATCAATGAGTTCATCCTAATTTTATTAGTTGGTTGTTAGGAATTTAGTAAAACGGCCAGAAGTTTATTGAAATGGTTTAACGCTGTATAAGAACCATAAAGGTTGTTTATTTTTCCTGTTACAGATTTATGGTGCGTTATAAAAATTAATCGAAAATACAACTGGCTGCTGTAATGCTATCATCACGGAATAAAGTTGAGTGCCGTCATATTTTTTATTAATTCCACTCTAACAGATGGCCAAGTACCTGGACATAATTTTAATTTAATAGTGTGAAACTTAATTAAAATACTGACTAACATTTTGGAATGGTTTTCGTTTTTTAATTTTATTGTTTTCATACTAATTGGTTTAATAAATCGCCACTGTTCAGTGTAAGAACATTGTTAGTGTCTTATAAATAATTCAAAAACATCAGATGGTTTTAAAATTACATTTCACATGCCATTATATTATATCTCAATTACCATACGTCTCACTCGGACCTGACACCTGAAACAAAAAATAAAATGACTTCATTACTCAATATTACTTTGACATTTCATTAATTATTTCAAAAGCACTTTAGCCCTTCTAAAAATACTCGCTAAATGCACGTTATTTGCACAAGTATCGGGGTTTTAAGTAAAAACGGTCATTATGTGGAGCGAAGGAAATGACTCAATCCAGGACTGGCAGGTGGCGCTGCCGGGTCCTAAGGTTGCGGCCTGAGGGTAGCGGCAGCGGGAGCGGGAAAAGGTTAGACTGAATAATTTTTCCATTATATGGATAGTGAGGGTTGTGACTGAATCCAAGACAGCCAGGTGGCACTGACGACTCTTAAAGCTACGGCCAGAGAGAAAAGAGCGCGAATGCGAAGGATATATCGGATTAACTGGGGGACAGTTATTAAATAAAGCGGTGGAATTGTCAATCCAGGACTGGCAGGTTTCAAAACATACTTTTTGCTCGATCCGCAAATAAAAAATAATAAGGAATAACAGTGAGCTGCCATATTACCGCAGAAGCTACCACCTGTCCTACCTATTAATTAATTTCATGACTTTCTTGATGCATTATACGATGGTATATTTGCGTAAAAATGTTGTATTTAAAATATTTGACGAACAGTTATGTGATATTATGTGGCAGACGAGCAGACGGATCACCTGAATTTAAACGATAGCCGCCGCCCATAGACACCTGCAACACCAATAGAGTCACAAGAGCGCTGCCAGAAGAGTTCAGAAGAGTGCCAGAGTTCTTCGTCCGCTTCTCTCATTAACAAGACAGAGCGTTTACTCGTCTCAGGTCTGCGCTCGCGCACCGGCGTGATTAAAAACGCATTAGGGGGGTGATGCCGAGATGTGCTAGGTGATAATGATATGTTCGGGGATGTGCGACAAGGGAATACGTTTATTTTGAGTGAATGCCTCCAGAAGCAAATGGATTACCACTGACATTGCCATGTTTAAGATGTTGTTCGTTAAAAATTAAAGAAAAGTAATGTATCAGCCTATATACTGTCCCACTGCAGGGCAAAGGCCTCCATCATAGAAATCAAGTCATCGCTACTATGATGGGATTAGGCTTAATCACCACGCTTGCCTAATGCGGATTGGTGATCACAAACCCGAGCTATGTTCGAAAAATTGGAAAAATACTTTTGCTCGACCCGGGACCCCGAGATCACGGCCCGGTACTTAAACCACTAGACCAACAGGGCGTTTAAAAATTATAGAAGACTAGCGGCCGCCCGCGACTCCGTCCGCGTGGAAAAGTAACTTTTTACCCCCCTTTTAACCCCTTACAACCCCCTTTTCGCAATAAAAAGTAGCCTATGTCCTTTCTCAGGGTCTAGATTATCTGTATACCAAATTTCATTTAAATCCGTTGAGTAGTTTTGGCGTGAAAGAGTAGCAGACAGACAGACAGACAGACAGAGTTACTTTCGCATTTATAATATTAGTATGGATTATTTTTAATTTCACATCGGATATGCTGCTAGACTGCGGCTGCTGATGTGATGCTGAGTAAATAAGTGTTGAAGGACTCTGAAATTCTTTGCTTACTCACCACTATATCTACTTCTACTTGTTATTATATATTTACACTATTATATTACCTTTAACATCTATTAAGACCATGGGAGATTCACGCTTCGGAATGAATTAGCCAGCTCAACGAGAGTGATATGTGGTGATACCGAGGCCTCACAGAACTTTGGCGTGATGCAGCGCCTGAACTGTGTTTCGCCGAGTGAGGGTACTGGATGCCCAATTGGGGGAAACGGGCACTTTTGTGTGACTCCATTTTGCGGGTGTTTATGGGCATGCGATCAGGTAAGCCGTCGGGTAATCCGCTCGTCTGCCACCTATTAATATAAAAACTCCTCGGATGCAACATAAGTAGTTTCCGATCACATAAGATTGCAGCCAAATGTCAGACTATTCGAAGAAAACCGCAAAGAGATTATAAGGAGGAAGGAATTAGGATAGGTAGGAAACCTTCCGTTCGACCTCTTAACCCTCCTTACGCCACATGTCACCCGACATAACAAACTAACAATATCATCCAGAATCACAACATCACGCCGCCAAATCAATTTGGTTCACGCGAGGCGACCATTAAAGTTGAATTAAAGGTATTTGTGTAAGTCGGGCTGCGTGAGAACACCTCTTGCTCGCTCGCTCACTCACGATCTGCTAATAGGGTAACTGGAAGTATCTTGGAGCTTGGGATATGTACAGATTCATGAGAAGTAAAAAAGAAGTCCTCAAACCAATATTCGGCTACAGAAGTCAATCTTAACGATCAGCCACGTACGCAGAATATATTACTTATAGTGCGCAAACACAGGTGCACTTTCTATTTTCTTAACCTCTTCACCCGTTTGGTGATACCCAGTGTGATACGACGGAAGAGAGATCGGGCGCAGGATCAACATCTTAACGCGTGTGTAAAAGTTAACAAAGAACTGTAGCAAACAGGGCTGTCTGTGAAATATCACAGACGAAAGTTTTACGAAAATGACGCTAGAGAAAGATGAATTAGCCGCTGGAGTGCAAAGAGGCGGCCAACTGCCGGACACATACCTGGAAAATCCAGGTAGTCTCCGGGAAGTCTTCAGCAGCATCAGATTCGCTTGACTGCTTCTATAATATCTTATGCTCGTTACTCTGAAAAAAGGCTTGGAAATCCAATCAATAAGCTAATCGCCGTGCACCACTGAACATAGGCTTCTCTAAAGAATGCCAGCAACCCTGCGTAGTGCTGCTTCCAATTTATATGAATAACAGCCATCTTTCTCAAATCTTCCATCTTTCAAGGTGTCTAACTAGACGTTCCACAACCACATCTTAAACTGAAATCCTGGTAAAATCCATAAAAAATCCAAAACATGGTCAGTATACAGCTCATTCTTTCGAGTGTCAATCGTCATCGAGCCGTTCCCATATTAATTTGGGGTCTATGCTGCGCAGTGACAGCTCATAATGCGCTGCGATTTGTCGACGCGTCCATGTCTTGCTTTACGACATCTGCGCGCACGCACATTTCCTGCTTTAACGCTAAAAGAATAAGATCTACAATCCTTTGTAGTTGTCTTATTGTGTTTGATGCTACAATAAGATTGAGACGTTTGGTCTCTCCGCGTATCATTGTAATGCCTTTTTAATTTAGTCCACGAAATAGATTAGCTTTTATTTTTTGTAAGGCGCCGGTACCGTTTTCTCCTCTTTGTTAACGCGTCCGTATGATCGTTTTCACACGTGCATAAATAAATGTGTTATGAGTATAACGACTTAAATGACTACTTACGTTTTTATTTGAAATGTAGGATGTAGTGTTGAATCTTTTGATACAACTGATTGGAAATGTTACACGGACGATTAGGTACAGATTGTATAATACAGTATTATATATGAACGTTCAACGTAATGGACACTATTAACTACTAACGTAAATATACAAATCATTTCAAAAATTTAACTATGTAATGTAACATCATGTAGATAGATAGGTGTGTGTGATCTACTCACCGTTTTTTTAGAGATTAGCCTATTTAAATGCAAATACTAATAGACTTGATGAAACATTTTTTTGCGAAAGAAAGGCAAACGAGCAATCGAGTCATTTTAATGGAAAGCAGTTACCGCTATTCATACCTAGATATATTATACATATACCTACACTACATCAGAAGGTTGCATACTTGATGAAGTGCCTATACTTAATAAGGCACAAGTAGACTAGATTAATTGTTTTTTCTATGAAGAAAACTAAAGATTTTTTGGTTTTGATTAGAACTGATTTTTTTTTAGTTTGAAATAACTTTGTGTTTTTTCTATTAAGACATCTAACCATAGATTAACTTCAAACCCGGAACAATAGGAGTGCGCGAGCGCCTGAAGCTCTCACTTGTCTTCGTCTTACTCGCACTCTCCACTTTCGTAAGCTGCTATCTCTTTCTAAGTGACATGCTAGGCAGCGGAGTTAGCGCTCCGCCCCTTTGAAGTGAAACCTCCTTGTGGTTTGGGTAATAGAGTTAAGCTTAGTATAATACCTACTATCTGTGTAGACCTACTCGTATATGTGATATTTTTTTTATGTGAAAGGCGGTCGACGAGCAGACGGAATACCTGATGGTAAGCGATTGCCGCCGTCCATAGACACTTCCAAGACCAGTAGAGTCAAGTGTCCTGCCAAACTTTAACCCCTTTTCCCCCCAATTGGGCCTTGGGTACCCTAAATTACTCGATCAAAGACAGCTCAGGCCCTAGCAGACGTCGCCGCCATCAGATCGCTTGTGACCATGGCTGCTGTAACGCAGCCGAAATGTCAAGCAGTACATAATTATGTGCTTAAAAATTAACGTCGCATTAATTCCCGTCTATAATAATCTATACTATTTATAAAGAGATAACTTCTATAGACAACGACAAGGCTTATAGGTAAACCGAAAATACGAAACGCTTGCGCGATGTAACTGAGCACAGCGCCATCTATTGGTTCATTTCTGAATTACGGTCCCGAAGCGAAGTGAGGGCGGGCCACTAGTAATAGTATATACTTCAGGGAAACTCGATAACTGACGGCAATGACTAGTCATAAGGTGACAAATGGACTAACACCGGTAATGACTCGATTACATCGGTGCATTTGTCATATTGAACGAGCTCCAACAAAAGGGGTAAAATGAAAGTGCCTTTTTGTAGCCACTTGATAAATTGTAGTACATAATAGGTGCACAAGTCTGGGTGATTTGCCTAAGGCATGTGCATAACACATAATATTAGGCTTCAAAGAATGAGGGCTGTTTTATAACTCAATTTGTAAAAGTTAATTCACGATCTTGACGACGTAATAAAGTTGCTGGAACGTAAATGTTTTTTTTTTATTCCTAATTCAATAAGTAATCGTGGGAGAGCCACGCTTCGGCATGAATGGGCTGGCTCGACCGGAGTGATTCGAAATCACGGCCTCACAGAAGACCGGCGTAATGCAGCGCCTGCGCTGTGTTTAATCGATTGAGTGAGGGTACCGAAGGCCCAAATGGGCGGGAGGGGAGTTAAAGGTTGATAGCACACTTGTGACTGCACTGGTGTTGCAGGTGTCCATGGCGTACCTACTTTAATCGGAGCCAATTAAAGAACCCAGAAGTCTGATATCATTTTATTTATTTTCGGTAAACCATCAGTACAAAGTCAAAACCTTCAGTGGTGATGGTGGTAAAACCAAAAACACTAACATACATTCCAAAACATTACAAGTAGGTAATAAATAATATTATTTAAAAAAACTTGATTACATGTTAACTGACATGAAAGAAAAATTTAACTAAGTGCTCTCGTTTTCTGGATACTTACCTTGGCGAAATACATCAAGAACCCAACTATTTGCAAATTTGTTTGTCTATTTTATAGGTGTACAGATAAGACTATTCCACTAATAGGTAATTAGTTCTATTTAACGGCAAAGATACATTTCGTTTTGCCTACTCTGAACGTTAATGATGATCCTGTAAAGAAGCTCAGGGCATTCGACCGACTTTGTTGTAAGTACATTACTCCTGTAATGTCTAGTTTTAAGTTTTATAGCTCTGTTTTGCTCTGTTAGCTCGTGTTTTGTGCGCAATTAAAAGCACCTATATTCATTCATTTATTTATTAAAAAAGGTACACCAACAGCATTACTTATACAAAACACGTAAAAATGTATGAATTAGAGAAGTAGCTAGTTCTAATTATAATATGCCTATTATAGGCGTACACAACATTGAACATACTGTACATACTACCTAATAAGAATTTAGATTAACTTAAATTTGGAATGAAGTAAAAATAGGAACAATAATGTATGAACGAACAATTAAAATACAATCGATAATCATAATAATGTTAGAATTAAAAATAAACTGTAGGATAATAATTTAGATTCTTTCATTCATCTATTCATCCTTATAGCCAAAAAAAACATTGAGCGAAATAAATGCATGTTAATGATCATGTATGATGATTAATACACATACTCTTAAAGCAGAGCATATTAACAACAGAACGGTAATGTGTTACGTTTCTTGCTAATGCTTAATCAAACCGCTGGTATCACTTGGGGCTAATTTGGAGTCTAATTGCGATCGCCTCTAAGACTCGTAACCCGCCGCAGACATCTCAATCCGCCCCTGTGAGGCTGCGTTCGGACTGGCCAGTGCACTCGACTGGCGAAACGTATATTAATGGTTCATATAGTGCGAGTCAGTCGTAGTTGGATGGGAGTAGAACTCGCGCTGTTCGGATGACACTTACGAGTAACTGCAATGTGTAAACCAGTCTTAAAGTACGTTCAAACCGTTGGAATCGTAATTTGAAGTCTGCTTGCGATAGGTTCTAAGACTCGTAACCCGCCGCAGACATCTCAATCCGCCCCTGTGAGGCTGCGTTCGGACTGACCAGTGCACTCGACTGGCGAAACATTAGTATAACACTGGTTCACATAGTACGAGTCAGTAGTTGGACGGGAGTAGAACTCGCGCTGTTTGGATGTCACTTACGAGTTACTCGCATGGCACGTGGAGTAACAGTCTTAAACTACGTTCAAACCGATGGCATAAGGGAAGCTATTTAAATCTGCCCTATGACTATCTCCCACGATGGACGATGAGGGAGAGACCCAGGAGTTTTAGTCGGTATACCCCCCACTTTTGTGGGGGGGAGATCCGACATAACTCGTCCGCCCCCCGGCGGCTATGCATAACGTATTTCCCCTGGGTCATAAAAAAAAGGTAACTAATTGGAAGTCTACTTGCGATCGGTTCTAAGACTCGTAACCCGCCGCAGACATCTCAATCCGCCCCTGTGAGATCCCTTCGGGTTTCCTTGACTTGATTCGACTTCAAACTTCAGCTTGATTCTAGAGTCTTCAATCCGGTTAAAAACGCGAGCTAATTGGAAGTCTAGACGTCTCAATCCACCCCTGTAAGACCGCGTAAAAAAATAAGGAAAACTCGAGAAAACATTCGGAAATAATATATAATTTTCAATTGAAAACAAAGCTATGTTACTCGGCTAGAACGCGGCCTGTACAGCCTATAATTACACTAACATTCAGTTGTTTCGCCTGTGGCCTGCAATTAAAACATAGTTAGAGCAACGAGCAGACGCCTCGGATTAATGATAATAGAAATGTACCACATGATTACATTAATAATGTACGGGCCATTATCGCTTTTTTACGCCGCGGATGCTTGATGGATGGGCCTAGATTAAGCCCAGTGTTGCCAACTGCGATAGGCTAAATTTCGCTATAGGATTTTGAAAAGGTGCTAGAAATCACTACAATACTAAAGACTGGCAAAATATGCAAAGAGTTTAGAACGGCTAAAGAGGTAATTACGATAAATGCAAACTTAACACGAGGACATCTTTTGTTTCGCATAAGAAATCTTCGCTTCCTGAGTCATCCACCACCTATTAGAGCATTTGTACGCTGACTGTCCTCAATTCCCTCTCTGATGGTAGAGTTTTTTCGGTAAGCAGGAATATCGATATGTCAATTGTATTTGTTGGTATACTTTTTGTCCATGTAAGTACGTTTGAAACGTCCCCGTTGCTCTAGTGTTTTTTTTTCATTCATACAACATTTCATACATAGTACCTGACTCCATGCTAAGTAGCTTAAGAACTTATGTTACAGATATCAGACAAAGTTTAAGTACCGGGCCATGATTTCGGGGTCCTGGGTCCCAATCCCGGGTCGAGGTAAAAGTATATTTCGAATTTTCGAACACATCTCGTGTTGTGTTCTCGAATCCGGAAATTAGGCAAGCATGGTGATTAAGCCTAATCCCATCATAGTAGCGATGACTGGTTCTCTATGGTCTGTATCTACAGTGGGACATTAAATAGGGTGTTAATGCTGATATTACTTTACCGGAACAAAATCATATGGCAACACTGCTGGGATTGAGAGCTCATTCGCGCATATAAGTAATGTAATTTATGTACTGCCTGCTAAATAACCTGACGCTAGACTCGGTGAGAATTTTGAGTTTTTGCTGTAGAGTAAGTGAATTAAATCTAGAGATGGATTATGTAATTTCTTGGATGTGATAGTGTCGTTAGCTAGCAACATAATTAGAATACCTAATAACTAAAGAGATGTTCAGTGGTACCTACTATTTTTAAAGCTTTTTTTTTATTTACCGTATAGTTACAACTAATCGAAAGAAGTACTGGAAAACGATTAAGTTAAATAGGTAGATGTGGTCTGCATATTTAGAGACGTCACTAAAGACAAGTTACTTACCTACTTAAAAAAACAAATAACTTTGCCTGAAGTTTATCTGGTAAAAATTGCTTTGAGTGATATTATCCCTAAAGTAAATAAGGTACTTAAAAAGTCATCGAAATACATTGCAAAGAATTGCTATAGCAAAAATAAAATTACTTTCGCTAAAATTTAACATAGGTACATCATACTGATTATAGGGATATAGGGACTTGTCCCTTTTGAAATTTCATTTCATAGGCGTAATAAATATGAACTGTTACTAATCTTCAAAGTTTCCTATTTTAATTCTATAATCCCTATTCTACGAATCTTTATTCAATAATATAGTAAGTATAACTGTGCCCATACCAAACAACTCATGGTGTTTTATTTATACCTACCATGAATTTGTTCAAGAATAAAGATTGATTAACTTACTTATGTAAAATTAACTTCATGTAAATGTAATATTGCATTAAAAAATATCAACGTAAATGCTTATTATACTATAAGAATAATCGTTTCATTAATGAAAGATATCATGCTTATAAGAAATTAGAAATATGCTCATGATCTTAGATATAGATTTAATCACACGTCTATGGGTGCATTCGTAATTATGCATCGAGAGCTAATTAATGCAGCTTGGTAGATAAACACGGCGACAGATCAAAAATACGAGGCTTTTTTTATATGATAGGTGGTAGACGAGCAGACGGATCACCTGATGGTAAGCGATTGCTGCAGCCCATAGACCCTGCAACACCAGTAGATATCACAAGTGTGCTAACCTTTAACCCCCTTTCTCCCCAATTGGGCCTCCGCGGTACTCTCACGCACTAGACCAAAAACAACGCAGGCGCTGCTTCACGCCGGTTTTCTGTGAGGTCGTGGAATCACTCCTGTCGAGCTGGCCCATCCATGCCAAAGCATGGCTCTTCCTTAGTTAGTATAATAGTGTAATGAATGATGTTTTTCATTCCTTGATAACAAACAAGCGTAGGGATTTTTAAATAATATGTAAGATACCTAAGTATGCTCCCTCTTTTTACAAATGAAGGAGTGTAGGTATGTACTTGGAAGGAGCTTGCGTTATTACCTCTTGTTTCACACCCTAAGCTAGGGATGGGGTTAAGTCGATATTCATGGAGAAGTCGATAGTAATTTCTTATATGTATTATTATAGAAACATCGAGCGAACCATCTATGTTTATAATGAATTCATTAATACAGCAGAGTGATGTATGGCAGAGGTCGGTGGAGGGAGTGGTGGTAGCGCAGTTGTTAAGAACGTGCATCTTCTAACATAGTAGATGTCGGAGCTTGATCAAGCACACAAATAATAATTGAGACTATATCACTTTCATTTTGTCCTGGTCCCAAATTTATGGTTTTTCCTTGTGATCTGAAACTAGAAACAACAAAGAAACCACAAACACCCAGACCTAACACAAAAATCTGTTTAAATTGAAACAAAATGCTGTCATAAGTATGTAAAGTTATGCAAAAATATTGCATTGTATCTAATACCTACGTTCACTCACTAAGCGAAGCCTCAATTTCAGCTAGTGATTTTCATCGATTGTCTTGACCGTGCCTCCCTCGGGCATCCCTACTCGGTCGGCCATGTTTAGCCCTGGCGGGCGCCATTACTGTCGCGGGCAGATCGCACCGACCGGCCGTTTAACTTAATTCGAGGTAATACCCAGACAGATACTTACGCTGATCGATGCTAATAGCTTTTATTGATATAGGCTAGGTGTTATTAGTTTACTGCGCTATCCGGCGGTAGTTAGCCGCAGTAAATTACGCTAATATCTCCATTTGACGCGCCGGAGACCCTCAAATTGCAGCCTGCTAGGTTTTGACTTATTTGATAATTCGTACCGTTGCATTTTGTTCCGTTGCACCGCAGTTTTAGCGGCATTAACTGGTGATGACGCGTCAACGGTATGACAAATGGGACCGCCGGTAATGACTTTGTGATTATAACATCGCATTTGTCACATGGAAACGAGCTACGAGCGGTATATAACAAAAGAGGGAAATGTTGGAGTAGCTGGAACTTCTACATTGTAGATTAATCGAGCCTTGTCTACCTAAGTATCTAACTTATTTATTTTTATTATGTGCCTATACTGTCCTTACCTTCGTGTTAGTAAAGGGAAATAAAAAGATCACACTTTTAACTCCACTGCATGGTGTTGCGGGTGTTTATCTATATTACCATCAGGTGATCCATCCACTTGTCTGCCACCTATAAGAAAAATACTTACAAGTGGCACATCACAATAGCGCTAGGTTTTGTAGGTTCTTTCTCTAAGTATCTTGGTCAAGATTTGCGCATTGTATGTACCTAGTAGGCCTACCTACAGTACCTACATCAAACTTGGGGCGATTAAAAACATTGATAGAACATCAATTTTAGGTTTCCGTAGAAATGTCTGTCTGTATGTCACAACCTCTTTTTTCTGAAGAACTGTTTTAGTACTGTATTTTCTGAACCAAAACAAAATTTTCATGCAAAAATATAAAAATAATTAATAAATTTTGGGGGCTCCTCATGCTAATAACTGAAACTCAATCGTCTTTTTTTCATCCAGTCCATACCTACGTGAAACTGATTTAAATATTTGCGTGAAATGAAACGTACCTATCTTTTGATACTTAGGTCTTCAAAAATTATAATTTGAGATTTGTAATTTTTTTCTAAACTGAATAGTTTGCCTGGGAGACACTTCCAAAGTGGTAAAATATAGGTATTGTTCCGAAGTGTTACAAAGCGGTCAGAATCTCTTCGACCTCCATCTTGAGTTTTCCTTTTTCCAACATCCAGTCCTGTCCATCAAAAATGGCGGCAACTGAAGGGCCATAGACAAGAGCCGCGCGCTCATTACCGTTCGCGGAGTTACGCACTACGTTTCAATTAAAAACAACAGCAAACTAAACAACAGACACATAATAAATTCACGGAGCCCGCTGCCGGACTAATTGGATTCGCGCCCGGACAAGCAATTAGTGGGAGCGAGATGGGACGGACTGCTGTCTCGGTCTTTTTGAAGGGGTATGGAGTTGACCAAGTCCTGTTGGAACTTCTGGAGAAAGGAAGATCTCTCTTCTAAGAAAAATATTTAAACCGGAAATCATCTATGCATCTAAGTACACCTGCAAAGTAAAAATAATTAAGAAAGTCGTGACAACACACCTATGTAAATGTGATTCAGGAAATAAAGTGGGATTCCTATGAACACTCCAATAATGTCAGCGACCTAGTACCTACCTAGCACTTTTTTTATTTTAATACGACATTGTAGCTTTTCTAATAAACTCGTACCTACTATCTTTGAGACATTCATTAAATTAATATATACATAAAAATACTACAACCTACATATCCACGACATTTTTTTCATGCATGGGTGTTATTATTGAAATTGTACTAAAAAAATATATAATATTTTGATAATATCCTTTTGAATCATTTAGTGACACCTAGCGACGAGTAGATGAATTAACTTATATCAAAATTATTATATTACTGCCATCTGTTGTTGAGTAGCGCAACTTTTTTGTATTGCAATCCTGACATTTAGTTGCTTTTTGTCAATGTCCGTTTTTCCGTTCATTCACTTGTTCATTCTTTTTACTGTCAACAACACCACCAAAAAATGAAAGTAAAATAAATCTTTTAGATTGTAAACAACAAGAAATTATATCTAAAAACATTTTCTCTACAAAGGGAACTCCAAGAACAACGTCAAAACTCATCAAACTATAAAAATGTAAGTTTAACAGTGAATTGCTAACATGTGGTTCATCATGTGTTTTGCTTATTTAGTAAAAAAGTTTATAAAACGGGGTCAATTTTATATTCTAGGAGTTTTGTGGACCTGGCGACTTTAACGCTGCATCGCCGGAATGAGCTAGAAGCTAGAATAAACGTGTTCTTAGGAAAATGCGATCACGCCATTACCGATATTCAAAAGTTGAAAGACCAGGTAAAACTTTTATCTCTACCCTCTATTTACTTTCTCTCATTTGCGATTGCATTTGTTTTAAAAGTGATTTCCATAAAAATGTTGGCTCAGGTAGAATACATTATTCATATTAATTCAGATTATTTTATTCGGACACATTTCACCAACTGTGATAATAATATGAAAATGTTGAATGAAAGTTTTACTAGAGATATGATACGCACATGTATTCAAATCAGATACTAATTTTATAAATGTATAGTTTCTGGTTTGAATATAATCTCGGTCTTCTATTTAGTTATGAAAGTAAAGGCTATTAGGATAATAAAAAATTAGGCTGTTTAGATAATTTTGCCTTCTAAATCAAAGAATCATCAATACTAATACTTCACTGGGATATAATTAAACCAAGTGACCACTTTCCTTACATATACATAGTTTAGAAGCTTATAAGAAATTATATAATGTTTAAGAAGCACTTACTGCTTGGGTGACTTAGTATCGAGAACATAGAAAGTAAAAAGAGTGGACAGTGTGACATGCTGCCCTAATAGTTTTAGTGTGCACTACGCAGTACGCACACTAAAACATAGGCAAGTAAGTCTCGACAAAATAACCAATATGAGTAACTTACTACTCATCATTGTTTGATTACCTTGGCTGTCATCCATATATGGTGACCAAGCTTTTTAAGGCAAGGAATTTGCAAACAATAAGTCAATAGTATTGCATGCTTGTCGAAACGTTCGAGCTACTTTAGCATAGAAAGCACTTGAGAGTGGCATCTCAAGATTATAAAATCAATATGAGTGTACCTGTATGTTCAAATTCTGTTTGAGACACATTTTGTCTCTTTTATCAACCAAATCTTTTGAATATTTGGTAGAGAATATGTTATTCCTGGAATGGTACTTTTTAGAGTTTTTTAACCAGGCTGATGACTTATTTGGTGGTGAATCTACCTGTACGCTTAACTGGACTTGATCCCCATTCTCCACCCTGGACGAAAAATTATTTGTACCTAATACTTCTGTTGTATATCTGTGACACTCATGCTTAGCTACTTAGTACAGAGTCAGGCCAATTTATTTGATGTTGTATGAATTTGTTATTACTTTTCTACTATTTGACGACCCATTTGGCGCAATGGTTTGAACGCCGGTTGAGACGCAAGGGTCGCGGGTTCGATTCCGCACCAACACAAATGTTTGTTGTTGAAACAGATATTTGTGTTGGGTCTGGGTGTTTGTAGTTCCTTCGTTGTTTCTGGTTTCCATAGTACAAGGGAAAACCTTAATTTGGGATTAGTACAATGTATGTGATGTTGTCTCAATTTATTTATTTTTTATTTATTTATTTTCACAGGCTCGAAACTTTGTACTTCAACTAAACTGTGAACCCTCAGAACTAAAAGAGAGGTTCCTCACATGTATGAAGCAGCTGGATGAGTTTACATATCTCGTCACCGACTTCAACCTTGCGGTTGGTAAATTAGGTATGTGTGGAGTTTTCATTTTACATTATCATCCACCTCCCTCACCTGATCATAGATTATTTAATATACATTTTGAAACAGGTTTTTTGAGGTGGAGATGTAGAATAAGTACCTACTTATTATTTTGTATGGGAAAGAATTCAAATGAAATGTCATATATTACATTATTTGAGTGTTGTCTTTAAATCATTAGGTCATCTAGATGATTCTGTCATGATAATCATTTAAAGGATGTTTATGTAAATTCATGTCTATAAAACAAACCAATAAGTTACCTAGTTCTGGATAAAATAATATATTTCATGAGCAGATAAGGGATATTGGCTTTTATTATATTACATTATTAAGGTTAAGGTTTTATTTTTCACTTTTAGAAGAAATCCACGCATCTGAGTACACTCCAGTACATGACAACGCAGTCAAAGCGCCTTCCGCAGCCCCGCACATTGGACCCGTCAACCTATTTGACTGCTTTGAGTGAACCCACTCCGTCCACCTCGACTGCCTGTCCCAACCTCTGTCCTTCAGAGAAACCAAAGCGAGTTAAGGTAAACATTAAAAATCCTGTATACCCAAAATGAAATCATGATACTCTTAAGTTAATGAGTAACAATATTTTTCTAGTGATACATATTATGTGTGGAACTAGTTCGAATGTATAGTATTACAATAAGCTTATGGTGCCCTTCATCTGGTACCAGTGCCCTAAACGTAGAGAAGATCCCCACTGACCCGTCTTTGTGACGATCTCTTCACAGCCTGTAACGATGGCGCACTGGTGTGTTTGCTACTTGACTTACAGAAAATGTAATGTAAGCAAACGTTCGCGAGGGTGACGCCAACCACCATTTCTAAAAGTAAATTCAACAGTTCTTTTCTTACAAATTGTAGATAAAATCAGCAGTAATCATATAATAATATTTCCAGAATGATTTTCTGAAAATTTGAGATTTTCCCTTCCAACTCACTAGACCAAGGAAAAGTTTTTAACTTAAATAACATTTCTATTTAAAGGTTCCAAAAGAGGAACAGCTGCTTATAGCTTTCTCCAGTGCCTCCAGCTCCTCGGAGAGTGTACCGCAGTCCAAGAGCGAGATGGTTACTAAAGAGGTCCAGTGCGAGTTGTCTGAAGATGTCAACAATCTTACGATTACACGTGAGTATTTAATATTATTACAAATTTTGGAATTTAATAATTCGGTGTTGCACTTTTTTTTCCAAAATTCCAAAAACCTGGTGACCTTTGTGAATAGAGCATAAAATCCTGCAATGCATGTGTAATGCCTTGGTCGCTCAGGTATTGCAGATGATTTTTACCACTGCTCATGGCGGTGGTGTTAAATTAACTTGACAGCACAAGTGTCAGAAAGAAAACTATTGTAACCTTAGAGAAAGTATCCAATAGAGAGGACACGCAAATAATAATATTCGTGTAAACGGAACAACTATATACAGAAATCGCTAAGAGTAAAAGAGACAGAATCATGATTGAATGCCCGTGCTAGCCCTACAGATGTGCCGTTTATTTGTTAAGTGGTGAAAAAGAACTTTTTCGTCGTTTTCGCAGATTCCCCGGTCAAGGAAATCCGCAACCTGCCAGCTCAGGAGATCCTACAAGTGGAGCAGGTATACCCCGCCACCATCATGAACGTCAGCGGAGACTCTTTCTGGGTCATCACAGACGATATTGACGAAGTTTCCAAGTAAGCCCTTTAATAGGGTACGACTTTTTTTATTTATTTATTGTAAAGTTTTTGAAGTGGTACGAAAACAGTTCCCTTTTTATTTTTTATCTATCATCATTAGTTCCAAAGATATAGAGTTGCAAAGTTTCCAATCAGAAAAGGAGAGCGTTACGCTAATAATGACGTCACTAGGCTTGTGCTTCCTACAAGCGACGTACAAAATTTTGTTTTAGAAAGAGACAGATATATCAAAAGTTTGTTGCTCTATAACTTTCTTGTATTCAAACTTTTTAAAAATGTTTCTTCAATAATCGTACACTTATACAGTAAATTATCGAATATAGGAATGTCGATATTTCAATGACAGTAAAATACCCTATTTTCATTATACAATTGTTTCCCCCATATAGGATGTATCTGTGAACATTTGCATCCCTTACCACGTTTTCTATCAAGCATTCCGAACAACATTTACTCTATGACTTTTTGAAATCCGCATTGTTTTTTTAGAAGTATGTTTTTAAGGGATTTATTTTTTCCAGACTAATGGTAGATATGACAGAGTACTACAAGACCCACCAAACTGACATGACGCTAGACGAGGTGGCGTCGCTCAACTGCTGCGCTTTCTACGACGAAAGCAGCAACTGCGTCTATAGGGCTTTATTTATAACCTTACGTGAGGTGAGTAACTGAAGGTGCCCATCATGGTCAGTGCAATTCCTAAATCGATATTCCAATGTTTACTCGGGTCGTTCGAGAGATGTCGCTAACCATGGTAGTCCTCAATATCGAATATTCCTCTAAATTTGACGTCAGAACCTTAAATACGTTACGTTGGATTGGCGCCACAGATTTAGAAATGACGGTTATAGTCACCTTTTCAGTGCCGATTTTACAATAGTCTAGGCCTCTGTGTCCGCCCATTTATTTTTAAGAAGTGGTAGACGATCAGACGTAGGTATCACCTTATGATAATCGATAAATCGATTGGCCCTTACTTCTTTTCGAGACTTGTAAAAGTTTTCTTTTAATTGATAAAATATCTAGTCCCAAAAAATCAATAGATAGCACAGTATGTTGATTACTTTTTGAGATAGTTAGATCTTCCTAAACTTTGCGTTTTGTTTTCAAATTACCTCTTTATAAAATAGTATAGATGTACAATAAATAAAAAACCTTTCTAAAATTTCTGTACCAGGACGACATAATGTCAGTGGACGTGTACCTTGTGGACACGGGTGAGTTGCGGTCGGGGTCAGTGACCGACGTGCAACCGCTGGTGCCTATGTTCTCCGACCGGCCGCCCGCGGCGCGCTGCTGCCATCTAGCGGGGGTGAGTGACCACTTGGTACCAGGACAACACGATGGCGGTGGAGTCAGTGGACGTGTTCCTAGTAGACACGGGCCACATATTAAAGTTTACAAAATTGTCAAATGTCTTCAATCGACTCTCATCTAACTATCGTAAAAATTAAGTTGAATATCAATTGAGAAAATTTTACAGCTTGTGTAACTATGCCCTTGTAGAATGAATGTCAATTTTTTATTTGTTAGATTGACTTGCTGTGTTACCAAAACAAAGAGCTGCTGGAGATCCAGGAACAGTTCATGAAGGAGCATCTCGGCACATTTTGCAACATAGAAGTAGACGACAAGTATGTGATTCTGTATTACCATTTAACATATGTACCATACGGGACTACCAGATTTCGAACTTTATGCAGTTATGATAAAGTTGAAAACCAATTTAAACAAATGTCTAGTTGCCTGGTTAAGCTAGGCCTCATTTATTATTAGACTTCTTGCAGTGATTGATGGCCTAATACTGGACATTCCGAAATGAATTAGTGACGCTCTACTTTTTTTTACAGCACTTCAGAATCGCTAGGTGTGTACGTAGAACTCCCTTCTAAAGAGATATTGAACGATTTATTAATCCAAAAAGGATTGGCTGTCCCAAGTAAGTGAAACCTTATTTATTTAAGACTTATTTCTGTTGAATTATTATTTTTAAAGGTTTCTTTTGTTTTAAATTTTTACACACCCGTACATAGTAGTTGTTTTTTTTTATTTTCTAATCCAACAAGTTAATAAACCGTTATTTTTTACTTTTAAGGCCAGCTTCTTTCGGCCCATTAGAATTTTACTTAGGTTCATTTTGTATGGAATAGATTTGTTTTTATTTAACAATACACATAAAAATAAAAATATTTTATTCAATTTATGTACCTAGGTCCATACGGATACTTAGGTTTGAATGTCAACATTATTTTTCAGATATTTCGGCTCTATTGCAAGCGCCATGTAAGTGTAACTTAAAAGTGAGATACATGGTAGCAATCCGTTATAAGTTAATCTAGCCAATTCTTTATATGTCACCGTAAAATAGTCCATTTAGTAAGGCTGCCTGTCCACCGAAGCGAAGCGGAGCGGAGTGAAATCCGCTAATAGAATGGCATAAAAACTCCGCTACCTACGCGATAAACAAACTACTTCTATTGGTGGATTAGACTCCGCTAACCGAAGTGTCCACCAGGGACAGGCAACCTAAGTTGATCAATATCCTAGGAAGTTGATCAACTTTCGGAAATATCAAATTGGATTAAAAATAAATGATTTGAAAGGTGTTATGTTAGAATCTGGTGACCCAGATCGGCTGGTGCACTGTCACTAAGAGTAGTTCTAACCTAAAGTACTACGCTTCGGCATGAATGGGCCGGCTCGACCGGAGTGATACCACTGCCTCACATAAAACCGGCGTGAAGCAGCCCCTGTACTGTGTTTCGCCAAGTGAGTGAGGGTACCGGGGGCCCACCCGGGGAGGGGAAGGGGAATAAAGGTTGGCAGCGTACTTGTGGCTCCACTGGTATTGCGGGTGTCTTTGGGCGGCGTCGGCAATCGCTTACCAACAGACGATCCGTCTGCTAGTCTGCACTTATCACAAAAAAAAAAAGTATTTTCGAAAACAAGTTGATCAACTTACAACGCGGACTATATTATGGTGACATATATTTATTTGTATTATTCAGTAGACAGACCGCAGCAGGAGCCGCTTGAGCCAGTAATGGGTCCCCCCGAGATCGCTGGCAGTGAGCCGAATGAGCTGGACATCATGCAGTGTCCCGAGTACGAAGACCCCGTGGAAGCTGTTACGGTAAGTATTTCAAAATCCTAGTTTATAAACCTATGGATGAAGAGCGAAGCATTCCCATTGCAATCCGGCATGAAGCAGCGCTTGCGCTGTGTTTTACCTATAAGTACTCTGGTTTTTAATCATGTGGAGTAAACTGACAGATGTCAATGTGTCATCCCCATACATTAGGTATCACTCAATTTGTCACATGAAAAATGTTAAAATGCATAGAAACTTGTCATTTTCATCTGTCAGTTTACTACTCATGATTATAAATCAGAGTATAGTGAGTGAGGATACCGGAGGCCCAATAGGGGGAAAGGGGGTAAAGGTTGGCAGCGTACTTGTGGCTCCACTGGTATTGCGGGTGTCTTTGGGCGGCGTCGGCAATCGCTTACCAACAGACGATCCGTCTGCTAGTCTGCACTTATCACAAAAAAAAAATCTTTTTTTACTGGGAAGCCCTGTCAACTAGTTTTTACGGATTTTCCTGAACAAAGTATATTATATTAATTATCTACTATTACTACTACTCGACCAAAACAATTAGGCGCATGACAGTAATGCGGTTACCGCGCCCCGTACCCGCACTTCGTCCCGCACATCCCGTAGTGACGCGCATAATTACTTTTTGCGGAACTTGTTGCGAGACAGTTCATGAAGGAGCATCTCGGCACATTTTGCAACATAGAAGTAGACGACAAGTATGTGATTCTGTATTACCATTTAACATATGTACCATACGGGACTACCAGATTTCGAACTTTATGCAGTTATGATAAAGTTGAAAACCAATTTAAACAAATGTCTAGTTGCCTGGTTAAGCTAGGCCTCATTTATTATTAGACTTCTTGCAGTGATTGATGGCCTAATACTGGACGTTCCGAAACGAATTAGTGACGCTCTACTTTTTTTTACAGCACTTCAGAATCGCTAGGTGTGTACGTAGAACTCCCTTCTAAAGAGATATTGAACGATTTATTAATCCAAAAAGGATTGGCTGTCCCAAGTAAGTGAAACCTTATTTATTTAAGACTTATTTCTGTTGAATTATTATTTTTAAAGGTTTCTTTTGTTTTAAATTTTTACACACCCGTACATAGTAGTTGTTTTTTTTTATTTTCTAATCCAACAAGTTAATAAACCGTTATTTTTTACTTTTAAGGCCAGCTTCTTTCGGCCCATTAGAATTTTACTTAGGTTCATTTTGTATGGAATAGATTTGTTTTTATTTAACAATACACATAAAAATAAAAATATTTTATTCAATTTATGTACCTAGGTCCATACGGATACTTAGGTTTGAATGTCAACATTATTTTTCAGATATTTCGGCTCTATTGCAAGCGCCATGTAAGTGTAACTTAAAAGTGAGATACATGGTAGCAATCCGTTATATCAGTTATTCTAGCCAATTCTTTATATGTCACCATAAAATAGTCCATTTATTTAGTAAGGCTGCCTGTCCACCAAAGCGAAGCGGGGCGGAGTGAAATCCGCCAATAGAATGGCATAAAAACTCCACTACTATTGGTGGATTAGACTCCGCTAACCGAAGTGTCCACCGGGACAGGCAGCCTAAGTTGATCAATATCCTAGGAAGTTGATAAACTTTCGGAAATATCAAATTGGATTAAAAATAAATGATTAAAAAGGCGTTATGTTAGAATCTGGTGACTCAGATCGGCTGGTGCGCTGTTAGGTCACTAAGAGTAGTTCTAACCTAAAGTATTTTCGAAAACAAGTTGATCAACTTACAACGCGGACTATATTATGGTGACATATATTTATTTGTATTATTCAGTAGACAAACCGCAGCAGGATCCGCTTGAACCAGTAGTGGGTCCCCCCGAGATCGCTGGCAGTGAGCCGAGTGAGCTGGACATCATGCAGTGTCCCGAGTACGAAGACCCCGTGGAAGCTGTTACGGTAAGTATTTCAAAATCCTAGTTTATAAACCTATGGATGAAGAGCGAAGCATTCCCATTGCAATCCGGCATGAAGCAGCGCTTGCGCTGTGTTTTACCTATAAGTACTCTGGTTTTTAATCATGTGGAGTAAACTGACAGATGTCAATGTGTCATCCCCATACATTAGGTATCACTCAATTTGTCACATGAAAAATGTTAAAATGCATAGAAACTTGTCATTTTCATCTGTCAGTTTACTACTCATGATTATAAATCAGAGTATAGTGAGTGAGGATACCGGAGGCCCAATAGGGGGAGAGGGGGTAAAGGTTGGCAGCGTACTTGTGGCTCCACTGGTATTGCGGGTGTCTTTGGGCGGCGTCGGCAATCGCTTACCAACAGACGATCCGTCTGCTAGTCTGCACTTATCACAAAAAAAAATCTTTCTTTACTGGGAAGCCCCGTCAACTGTTGTCGTTATGGATTTATCTGAACAAAGTATATTACATTTTATCTATTATTACTAGTTACCCGCTATCTATCATTGCTAGTGACTTGTTTCGGGACTTAATTGTTATTAGTTCCAAACTGAAGTAATAGATGGCGTTAGGTGTTAAATAGGTACATCGTAAAATTTTTGTTGGCTCAAATGTGGGCCTCCCCGCTTCCACCCTTGGGGGCCCTGTGACTTGTATTTCACCCATCCCCGCATACGAGCTCTTACGGTCATTATGAATTCCCCCTTATGGTCTCTGATAAGATAACAATCAATATTAAAATGCTACGAAGTACATAACAATATGGTATTTATTCCAGGGATATTCGAATCGTGACGAAGCGGACATCTGCAAGCACTACAAGGGTGGGCCGGAGAAAACGTGCTTCAAGGGCGCGCGGTGCACTAAGAAACATATACTGAAACATCCCGGTAAGAGAAATAAACCTTAAAAAACCTAGAACCTTACAAAAGTTTCAGATCAACTGTAAGGCATATCGTCATCGATTTCACAATGCATTGTGAAATCAAATTTCATTCAAATCCGTTCACTAGTTTTGGCGTGAAAGAGTAACAGACGGAGTTGCTTTCGCATTTATAATATTAGTTAGGATTGCTGATTCAGGATGTCAATTTCTACCAAGAAGATTTATTTTATTCCAGACGGTTGGACCATGGACCGCGTGGAGGTGGTAGCGAAGCTGAAGTCGCTGCCGCTGCCCCCGCCCGACTCGTGGCATAAGGTGCTTGTCACCTACGTTTGCCACTTCGACAGGATATTCGTGCAGTTCGTCGAGGAGAAGAAAAGTAAGAGAATTAATGCGACGTTTATTTTTTAGTACATTGTTATACACTTACTGCTTGACGTTTCGGCTACGTTGCAGCAGCCGTGGTCACAAGCGGCGGAGTGGGTCCGCTTGTGACCACGGCTGCTGCATCTAAAAACCTATAGAAAAGTAAGAGCTTTTCTCACAGTTACTTCGGGCACTTATCTGCGACGGTTGAATCATGCATCGAGTGGAGTACTACTATATGGGTACTATTATAGCTAAACAGGGTGTATCTTAAAGTATTGTACCTACCCGAAGAGGATCTTTTGCCAGTCTGGCGTTTGAAAGTGACCAACACTACACACAGACTACTGTACACACTACATACACTACTATAAACTACACTACACTATTATTAACTATAATAATTATTATTGATCGATCTAACAGTGAAACGAAATATAACAAAATTTATTTATTTTATTTTGTTTTATTTGGAAAACCAACAGCTGTCTTAGCACAATAATTATAACAATAAATCACACATTAACTTTTACCACCGACGACGCATAAGTAAGTTTTTTTTTTTGCAGTTGAAGAGAAGCCGAGCTTTGGCATAGTACTGCCCGCTAGTTCGCTGCCCAGTCTGGTTCGCGACATGAACAGTCCAGCAGCCAGAATGGCCTACAAACCACTCCCGGTACGTATTATTACAAACAGAGTGTATCTGTGAACATGGACATTCCTTTAACCATGTCTTCTATCAACCATTCTGAACAACATTTGTTTGTTCGATTTTTCACACGGGATAGCCTTCATTATTATGTCTATTTCAATTATGATGTCCTTTTGGAAAGATGTCAAAAGTTCAGTACTAGGGAAGTACTCTTAGAAATCGATATTCAGCGACATCGATTAAATTATCGATTTGTAACCAATTTTATTCGAAGTAACTTTCAAAATCAATATGTTAATTTTGCTTGTGAATCAATTGTAGGATGTTTTTGGATTATTGTATAATTTTCAAATGACGATTAACTACCAAATACAAAAAGGGACTTCATAATTGAATGTATTGAAACAGACTATAATTGTAGGGTATTTTTGTATAATTGTATATTTTCCTCATGACGATTTACTACCAAGTACAAAAAGATATAATATTTGATTTGATTTATAGATCTCGCGCGTTACGTACACGTAACGTGCAGAGTTACGTTCTCCGAAATGTCCAAAAGGACATCATAATTGAAACCGACTATAGGTATCTGGGTCTTCCTTCGAGGTCTAACTTTTGTGGCAGTCCTTATATCCAAATCAGGGATGTTACGAATATTCGCATTCGCATTCGCTTATGCGAATGGTTCGCATCGTTTTTAACATTCGCATTCTCTTAAATCAATGCGAATGGAATGCGAATGTGTGCAGGTCGTGCGTGCGTGAACTCGTGACTCTTGATCTTGCTAGACTGACACTGACTGTTCTTAAAATATAATTTGCCTTTACTAAACTTTGACTACTGAATGTCGGTCAAGTCAGTACATTTTGTATGTGTTTTGTCTTTTAAGTAGTAAAAATGATTGATTTATATGTTGTTTTTTTTACATTTGATGTGACTGGTGTCTTAAGTACTTGACATTCGCATTCGCATTCGCACATTCGCGGCCTAAACATTCGCATTCGCGAATGTGAAAATTTTGACATTCGTAACGTCCCTAATCCAAATATCTCCGAAATCGACATCAGAATCTTAAACTTAGCTGACTCTCTGGATTAACATATAGGCTACATTTTACTGCGGGAAAATACCTTGTTCCCATGATAAAAACAATTATTTTGCTTTTGAAAATGTGAATAGTCGTTTTTTTTTTTATTTTTCAGGGCAGCTAGTTTTAGAAATAATATTTCTGCAGTGACTGAGTAGGTATTTGTGTGGTTTTCAGATGACCCCCGCGCCCGGCGAAATGGTCGCCGCCCTGTACCCCCTAGACAACCAGTGGTACCGCGCTAGGGTGCTCACTGTCACTCGCGCCGATCAAAATGTCGAGGTAGGTGCTATTCTGCTGAACTGGATGAATATTTGTGTGATTGTGGACAATCATTTTGTGAGATACGAGCTATGTTCGAAAAATATGAAATGTGATTGTATTGGCCCTGTTGGTTTAGTGGTTTCACCTTACTGAGCGATGAGCGGGATGGAAAAAGGAACGGAAGAAAGGAACTAGTGTCGACAAAATGTCGTGGTGCCCATGTTAGGCCTATTGGGTCGAGTAAGTCTGTTTCGAATTTTTCCAACACATTGAGTTTGTGAACACCAATCCGCATTAGGCGAGCAGCGTGGGGATTAAGTCTAATCTCATCATAGTAGCGATTACTCTATTTCTATGATGGAGGTTTTTTTTTTGCATTGGGACGTTCCCTTATGCTGATACTTTATGATTGTGTTGAGAACATGACCATGGCCACCTTCCCATGGTCCTTCCCGCCTCACGTCATTACGGACTGAATCTTGGGAGACGCCATCGGTACTTGCTGTATTTGAACAATTAAACCTCAACTTTCCGAATCAGCGGTAGCTTACATAATATTTGACATTCATAAATCCATACTAATATTATAAATGCGAAAGTAACTCTTGTCTGTCTGTCTGCTACTCTTTCACGCCAAAACTACTCAACGGATTTAAATGAAATTTGGTATACAGATAATTTAGACCCTGCCTGAGAAAAGACATAGGCTACTTTTTATTGCGAAAAGGGAGTTGTAAGGGGTTAAAAGGGGGGTAAAAAGTTACTTTTCCATGCGGACGAAGTCGCGGGCGGCCGCTAGTGTTCTATAAGGACTTAAATTGAATAAAGAATATTTCTATTTCTTTACCCAGGTGATGTACGTAGACTACGGCAACGTAGTGTGGGTGAAGGAGGATCAAGTCCGCGTGCTGGAGGCGCGGCACCTGGCGCTGCCCGCGCAGGCCGTGCGCTGCGTCCTCGCCGGCGTGGGCCCGCGCTCGCGCTGCTCCGGCCAGTGGGCGCGCGCCAAGCAGGCCCTCGCCGACATGGCCCTGGAGCGCCGCCTGGACGCGCGCGTCATGTGAGTACCGCACCGCCTCGCGCTGCTCCGGCCAGTGGGCGCGCCGAGCAGGCCCTCGCCGACATGGCCCTGGAGCGCCGCCTGGACGCGCGCGTCATGTGAGTACCGCACCTGCCTCGCGCTGCTCCGGCCAGTGGCGCGCGCCGAGCAGGCCCTCGCCGACATTGGCCCTGGACGCCGCCTGGACGCGCGCGTTCATGTTGAGTACCGCACCGCCTCGCGCCGCTCCGGCAGTGGGCCGCGCCGAGCAGGCCCTCGCCGACATGGCCCTGGAGCGCCGCCTGGAACGCGCGCGCTATGTGAGTACCAGCAACCGCCTCGCGCCGCTCCGGCAGTGGCCGCGCCGAGCAGGCCCTCGCCGACATGGCCCTGGAGCGCCGCCTGGACGCGCGCGTCATGTGAGTACCGCACCGCCTCGCGCCGCTCCGGCAGTGGCCGCGCCGAGCAGGCCCTCGCCGACATTGGCCCTGGAGACGCCGCCTGGACGCGCGCGTCATGTGAGTACCGCACCGCCTCGCGCCGCTCCGGCAGTGGCCGCGCCGAGCAGGCCCTCGCCGACATGGCCCTGGAGCGCCGCCTGGACGCGCGCGTCATGTGAGTACCGCACCGCCTCGCGCCGCTCCGGCAGTGGCCGCGCCGAGCAGGCCCTCGCCGACATGGCCCTGGAGCGCCGCCTGGACGCGCGCGTCATGTGAGTACCGCACCGCCTCGCGCCGCTCCGGCAGTGGCCGCGCCGAGCAGGCCCTCGCCGACATGGCCCTGGAGCGCCGCCTGGACGCGCGCGTCATGTGAGTACCGCGGCACTGCCTTGCGGTACAGACTTTGCTGGAACCACTGAGACTTCCGGACTCGAATCTGGACTTCAGCCTGCACGGCCGTTCGAGAAGATACTACTCCTCCCACCACCAACACACCCTAGACCTTGGAGGGCCAGGAGAAGATGCCCGGGCAAAGAGCCTCGGCTCGAAATCTCGCCCCACGTCGAACTCTCACCCCAAGGACCCAGATGATAATGATGATGATGCGTGTTGGTGTCGCCGCGCGAGCGCCCCTCCGGTTACCCCAGCTTAGTACTATTGTACTTTGCCAAAACCACAAAATAAATAGGTATCGGCAGAAAAATTCTCGTTTTCCATCCGCACAAATTCCGTTTAGTATTTTTGTCTCACGTCAAAATGCGTTAAGTTTTTCTTTATTTCCGCAGCGCCCGCGACTACGACGAGCTGATAATCGAGCTGTACGACAACGAGGGGTACAGCGTGGCGGAGCAGCTCGCCGCGCGCGACATGGTCGAGCTCAAGGAGTACGCCGTGCACGACGACACGGGCGTCCTGCAGCGCGTCGTGCCCGCGTGAGACACAGGTAAAAATATACCACAAGTAACAATAACCCTACACTGGCGCCTTTTGAACGTTGGCGTCTTGTCATCGACCTCCCCACTTGCGTTTTTGAGCGTTCCGACGATACGTTCCCCATGGAAAACAAAAAATATATACAATAATATACATATTATATGGGCAGCGGCCATCGCTTACCATCAAGTGATTTTTTTTATTTGATGAGCAGACGGCTCATCAAATAAAAAAATATTTAAAAAATTTGGTCCGACACTGAAACGACATCGTTTCAAAGTAGTATTGTCATGTCAGATTTCTGTTAAATCGGAACATGAGGTTGTTCATATCAGAAAATGGGATTTAGAGTTGCATATCGGGACAAAGAAGGGACTTTTTAAGTCGTAATGAAGTGAAAAATTACGTTGTATTTTTTAGTTTTTTTCGACTTATCGGGACATTTGCCAATCGGGATCCCTAGACACTATTCCGAGCCGAAATGCCGCAATAAACATACCGACAGGCCAGTGAGCGTGGCGCAGTATTGGGCTGGGAAATTTTTATGCCTTAGTGCCACGAGAAGAAACATGTTCGTCGTTCCTCACATTTCCGAGCGCGACGGACCGAATGCCACGCGAACGAGTAAAATATGTTCCTAGCAAAAATATCAACCGTGTCCCACTGAAGGACAAAGGCCTCCATCATAGAAACCAACTCATCGCTACTATGATAGGATTAGGCTTAATAACCACGCTTGCCTAATGTGGATTGGTGATCACAAACCCGAGCTTTGTTCAAAAATTTCGAAACGTACTTTTTGCTCCACCCGGGAATCGAACCCGGACATTGACCATGTGATTAATTTCTTTATAAATAGCACCTTTATATTGTTAAAATATTATGTTATCTTATTATTTCAGATACAATGACTACTGCCAAGGACCTGACAATCAAATTGACTGCTTTAGTGTTACCATCGTGAAAATGAAGAGAGAAGAAAATTCAAAAAAAAATATTTTTATATTATGTAAGTTGCTTTAAAAGCAAGTTTTTAATTATTTTTATACTTTATAGAGTATGAACGTTGGTATTACTAAGTTTTAAATAGTGATTTTAGAGGCTCACATATTGATTAGAGGTTGACCATTAAAATTAAAATAAACAAAAATTGCAAAATTGATCGAAGCGCCTCCATGTGGCGTTTTCTATAGTCCCGTAGGCCTGACACGAACTTTTCATAGAAGTCGTAGCATATGCGATGCGTATCGCAAACAATTTGTATAAATATTTAAGACCCCCTCTATCGTACGTTAGTAAAATTGATCGCACAAACGTCAAAAATAATAGTACCGCAACGTAAACGCTCGTCCACAGATTATTCAAATTCATTCACATTCAATCTAAATACATTTTTAAAGGAAACGGTACGAAATGATACGTCATCGATGGTGCTTCGTGCTGAGTACTAGCATAATCCTAGCGTAGTCTCGGTACGTTAAAGTTAAGATTTCTTGAAAAGTTCGTCCTAGGCCTACTGGTCAGCCACTAATACAAGTGTAATTACCACGTAATTTTGTAGCTTTTATATCACTCGCATCTAGACGATGCATTAAGGCTGAAATTTGGGACACCGTGTGTGATAAATACTTGCGATAAATAGGGATATCCGTGAATATGTAGCGATTTGTTAGTCTTGATTGATTTGAGAGTCCTCACAGCCAGTTGTAGAATATTAATTTAATTTAATCCTCCACTAATAAGTTAGTTACATTGGCCATCAGGTATATTGGAGCAAAGTGGTCAAATATATCAAAACAGTTTAAAATATCATTAATTTCCGAACACTGCAAGTTACCATAAATATCTGATAATTCATTACGTCGTTAATATCTGCGCAGATGCTTGTTAATATCTTCTAGACACCCAACTGACCGACACAATATCTCAACACTCATAACGTCACGTGTTTTTTGGGAACAGCTGTCACTTGTTCATTAACAATACTATTGATTCACAGACTATTATCGATAGCGCTAACATATTAATAGTATAAATACTAACGAGTAAGGTCAAAAGTAATTCAGGTCTTTCAGGGTTATTAGGTCACTTTGTCTGCTCCAAAATATCTGACAGCGACTGTACTGCTGTCTTTTGTCAATTGAACAGACAAGGACAGCACCAAACTCGATGAAGATTAACTTTACTACCTACATCGCGTGCTAAACCAGGCATGAGACAGAAGTAGACTATAATGGAACGGGTGCGAAAAAGACACGTAACGATAAACGAATTAGCTTTAGTAACAAACTCTTCAATATCAATGTCAGCTAGATCCGACCTTCTTTGTTTTGTATTTTGTGCCTTGAATTACAATTTCTGCAACTCTCAGTAAATCTACCAGGTTTCCTTGATAACCTTAGATGCATTGCACTGCATCTAACTTTTGTGTTACCTACATTGAGTGTATTTTGTGAAGTTCGTTTATTTAACGGTTCTAATGTAACGCCAAAGGTATAGTCCAGCATAATAAAATAACGTAGGTGCTGTTATCTGAATATTTGTCTTGCCTTTTCATAATACATAGTAGGGTTAAATAAGTTATGATGATGCCGATTTGGTGTAAAAAGCCCAAATGGGAGTATTTTTGATACATAAAACTCGTAAACGAGAGATAAGGCACAAGCATGGTTTGTGTAGTTCGAGAGAAACAGGTGCTAAACAAAATGCCCGGCGAAAATGTTCAGAATCCACACATTTTACTATTAAACACTCACCTTTTATTCTGCCTAAGTCTTAGAGAAAGACATAAAATTACAGTACTTTACTTTTACAATGTCGTTAAGAATTCATAGTTTTGTTTATTTGTAAGATATAAACTCAGCATATATATGCAGTACACATATATGTGAAATGATTTACTAAGACATACGGGTTAACGATGCATAAACTGATACAAGATTAATCACCATTATTTTTGTTCCTAATAAATTGTATATAATTTATACCTTTAAGATAATACGTGTATCTTGATGATACATTCCAAATAGACATTCGTTTGTTATCTCTAGTACGCAAGTGATATTATTTTTAATGATCAAATTAATTTTAGGCATACCACTATTTAAGTGATAACATGTTTATTATAAGTTCAATCAAATGGTTACTTAGTTGCAGAATCTTGTTAGTACTAGTGATAAATAATGTATATTTAAATAAATATTTTGTATTAATTATAGTTTAATTTTAATTAAAACAACAATTTAATGTAATAATAGTTATATTCAAACCAAATTCCATTTCAAAAACTGTTCCTTCAGCCCTTTTGTAAGGCACTTCCACTAATCACGCATTAAGCCACTTAAATATTTTACCTTGATCGAATTCACACAATCAACATAGAATATTTAAGCTTAACATACCTACATCATACATTTAAATACATGATACATAATTTTTGTGCTTTCTCAAAATTTATGCGAACCAAAATATGTGGGGTCTTGTTATTCCTTTTTATTCAAATAAATTCAAACTAGGTCAACTTATGTATAAACATAGTATGTATACATAATAATTATGTACAGTCATCAGGTTACCAGAACCTGTCACATTACCTCAATTGATATTCAAGCATATGTGCACGACAATAAGATGAGAGTTGATTAAAGAAATTTGACAGTTTTGTATACTTTGATATCTGGATGTTTCTGTTTCGTCTCTTATAAATAATCGTCATTAAAACTGGTGTTCCTCTTTAATCAATTGTACCAAAAAAAAGTATTTCAAACTCAGAATATAACTATAACAAAGCCCCACATTATAGGTTCCAGGGGTTAATCACCAGCAGAATAGTTTCCTACACTAAAATCTTAACCAATGGCAAAATTTAAGAAATAGGTCAAGAATTATTTTTCTGATGTGTGAGTTAAGTGTAGGAAAATAACTTCTCGGTAAATATACTTTCAGTTATATAAGTTTGGTATACACTTGCTTAACTATATAATAAAGTTGGACTCGAGATTCTAATTATAGCTATAATAGATAGCACATCCAATTGATAACCACCCTAACTATAAATTTACTTACACTATAGTTGATTACACATTTAACATTGAACACTTGAGGCGAATGTAATGGATTTAGACTTTGCAATGAATGAATGTAACCCTATAACATAGATTATACAATTTATATAATAAATCACTGAATGACTAGAGCTAGCTTTAAAGCTACATACAGCACACTAGCAAAATTTGGCAAATTTGAAAATTTGCTTAACTCTAACATAAATGAAGCAAAAACACACCAATGATATTAAATTTCAGCAACAAACAGTTTTGGCAGTTCAGACTCTAATCGGATTACTCTTACAATTGAGGTCAAACGCCAACTATCGTAAGGATTTGTGTTCTTAGGAGAATAAGGCTCAGGGGCCATAAATGTACTATAATATGATATAAGTTCATGTGATTGATCACCATCTAAGTCTGCTATCATTAGAGATTTCTCCTGATATTCTAAATCTGGTTGACAAATAGGCAAAGGTGCATTAGTGTCTATTGATCCACGGACACATATTTGCACTATGTCTGTCTGACTCACATTTACATTGTGTGTCTGCATTTTGTCAAATGAAACCAATACAATCCTCTCTGAAATATCATGAACAGTAAAGTTAGTATATTTAATGAAAGACGAGATGGAAGCAAGGTCTATAACAGGTCGATTATAAAATATATCATTGGCATTCTTTGGACTCTGGTTCTGTACATTATAACGTACTTCGTCAATTTTGTGCGCACCCTTGGCATGGCGTGCGCTGTTCCACTGTCATAATTTTAAAACAAATCCTCGTATAGAATTTGCAAAAGCAAAAGAGCTGGGTGTCATGGCATAGACATGATTTGCTGCATACTCCCAACTGACATTTGTTGTCCCATTTCTTTCCAGTAGTAATTTCAAGTTTACTCTACATGAATTTGGACATTCACCGAGATTTTCAACTATTAATTTACCAGGTCCATTAATGCATGTTTCCCTTGTGTTCCCGATGTTCTTCTTCAAACTAAGATTAACCCTCTTAGTCACTGAAGAAGAGGGAGCTGTGTAATTAGCAGATTTGTCCATTTTTAACAGCTTGCGATATAAGTTTGGATAAGAAATTAATCTGAGAGCTTCTGAGGTGCCATTTTTGCAAATGTAAGTAATAGTATCAGACTCTGTTAGTAGTTTTACTGATAAGCAATCATTTATTGACATAGGCTCTCCAATAATATTGCCAGTTGCCCCAGAAATAATTAGTAGAGAATTGTGATTTGTATTTGGGAGCACAGTTGCAACAGTCAAGTAGATCATTAACTTTGTCTTTGTCCATGTCTTTCATTAGAATAGGAAAATCAATTGCAGCAATATTTAAGATTTTGCCATGCTTATGGATGTTCCAATAGTAGGTACCAGATAAGGGATTCAGAGCAGCGAGTAATCCTTCCGAGCCTGACACAATGCAATCCTTTTGATTGTCTCTGTTCACATCAATTAGGTGGCAATTGATTTCAGTAGGTATCCTACTGTCTCTGGTGTACCAGCCAACTTTGCCAGAATTACCGACAATGAGTAACACACCATTGACATTATCATGTTGACCAGTCTTTTCATCCTTCATGTGGTTTCCTCGGTAGATGAAAATAAGGTTCTTAGTGTTAGGTATAGCTCCCTCGACGACTTGAACGGCTCCAGATAGTTCAATTTCATCGTACGGCAGCTCCCAACTAGTGGTCTTGTCGTGCCACTCGTTGCTCACACAACTGCCGACTTCGGAGCATGGTATACCCCATAGAAATATCACGACAGTGAAAATACAAACCAAAATCGAGGTGATGAAGGCGCATCGGCGCGGGAAAGACATTTTGTTGGAAACATCGGACTGAAGGAAACTAACATTGTCCATCGTGCTCTCTACAGTGTTCATGTTAGTGTTGAACTCATCCATATCGCTCAAACTGTAGTTCTTGGAGGACTGCAGGCCGCTGTTGAAGTCCAGGTTGTTGCAGCTGTCGGTAGCTTTGATGTGAGCATTCTCCAGCTTGTGGTCGTCCTCCGATTCGGAATCGGAAAGTATTTGCTTCAATGGCGCGTAGATACCGCCGTTCCCATTTGCTGACATGGCGTACGCAATCACAACTATCTACATAACTCACATTGTAACTAGAACTGTTTATTTTCAAACGAAACTGGGATTTATAACAAAATTTTATGTAGACAATAGAATAATCAATAAAAACAAGTCGCGCCGCCTCCGTCGCTCTTCGACCAACTTTGACATTAAGTGACATTGACAGTTATCACGTGATATCAGTTTTTTTTTAGATTCCATCTTGGCCCGGCCTTGGCATCATGGACCAGGCGAACTATAAATAAATTAATGCACTTATCGCAGTATTCTCATTTATAAACAAGATACCTATTTATGTCAGTCTGGCCGGCCTTACCAGGCTGCAGATTTGACCATGCACTGCATCCAAACGGAGACGGTGCCTTGGGGATGCCAAGATCGTTGTGAATTGGCGCCTAGTCCTCTAGGGGGAGACCTTCCCTAGTTATCCTCCTCTGCTCTGGACCGAGCTCTCGGACTGGCTTGGGCGCTTTTACCTAGAATACCCCACCGCTCTATCGAACCTTATAGAGTTGAATCATAAAGAGGAAGCCTATGGGTTGCTTTTCCTTACTCTACCTTGCAGCCAGAGGTTGCGTATAGGTGAAAAGCTCATCCAAAGGCCCCCACGCCACGGGCGTTTGTGCTGTAACTCAGCAGTATGGTATGGGTGCCGCCCGGGGGATGTATTCGTTGGACCGTGGGCCTCATAAGCCGTGTGCATTGGTATGGGGCCGCACTGGCGTGCCCCACAATTCCACGGCTAACACTTCACAATAAGGGCCAACTCTGGATGCAGTACGTCGAGCAGTTTGGTTTTCGGTGTGAATTTTTCAGCTTTTAGTTTCTTTCTGTTCATGCACAGCGGTGGTCAGATCCCAAATATTCAATGTTCTCTGTCTGTGGTGAGATCGCTTACCACCAGTTGACCCGCTAGCTAGTTTCTCACCTCTATCATAATAAAGCTTTGCCCTTTATGGCTATTATAACATATTATGTATATCAAGGTTTTAATAAAATACATTTTTCTAGGCAGAATGTATATTTTGTTTTTTGTATATAAATTATTTGCAGTTCTTTCGATACATTATTCTACATACATTTAAACAAGATTTCTCCTATTATGTCACACTTATTTAATTGGTGCTTTCTCCTTACAAAATGGTATAAAAATAAATTTGTTTCACAAAGTAAATAATGTACCTATTCATTTATGAAGAAATACACAAGGAAATACCTATTTTCGAGGCTGACTTTATAGTTTAATCACTTGAGCAAGGTGCACACAGTGAAATCTAATACTGTTTAATACTATTTCCTTTAGATTTTACGGAGATTGAGGCTTATTTCCTAAACAATAAATAAATTAAGATACATCTAAAATGTTACATTTTAGGTCAACAGTCGATAGGTATCAGATAAATTAAAGTTTTTCAACATTATGTATGTATGTATATAATAATAAATTTCTGTGTGCTCCTATCCCAGCGACAAACCACTAACCTGTGTATCTAATTAGATAATAATTTGCTAATAGATATACTTCCATTAAGATACATAGATGGTGAAGTTTAAATACATTCTAATTGAGATTATTTAAGGTAAGGTACATTTTATTGAGTTTACCTTAGATTAGTGAATATCACTAGCCGATGCTTCACCATTCCATATTTACCTTTTACATTATTATAGTATACCAAACAACCATTAGATGGTTAACAATTTTTGTTATGACAACTATCACCTTAACTAACTATAATTATAAAATAAATAAGAAAACAAAAACAAGAAATATTTACAATGTTCAGCCTCAAAAATACTTCAATATCTCTATGGTGAATTCACAATATGGTTGTAATATTATTGATGGCACTTGGTATATAAAATAATAAAATTCACAATACTTGTTCATGGGTGCCGATGAATATGAAGTGATAGATGAACAGAAGAAGACTTAACAGAAATAGGAACAAAGATAAAGTAGCTTGTCACACAACTGTGAGGAATAACTCTAGCTCTTAACCGAGGAATAAATTAATAAAAATATAGCTCTATATAATAGTGTGATGATTTCTTAAGTAAATGGACAAGATTAGGCATTAGTGAACATTTTGCTAACATAATAATATCAGGAGCGGTCTTACACACCTTAGCATACAGAGTTTATAACAATCTTATATGGTGGGCCCTCTGAGACAATAGTCCAAATTATTCCAAACGGAGTGACATTGCACACCTATTTATAACAATATTTTCCTCAAACAGTATTACGTATCTTCCATGGAATAGGGTAATATCATCCTAGACAGGGCAGGTGTATAAGACACTGAACAGAGAAGACGTCGTCACAGTAGACATTAAACGAATCAGTCTTGCATTATTTTCACAAAACATCTTTATATACAGACACAGAGTTGACCTAACAAAAATAATCTGCGTAAACATTCCACTAAATACCATAGTTGAGTCCCATATTGAATACTTACAAATTACATATAGTTACAATTTATACTAGTATAAATTAATATTTGTTAGTCGGTAGTTACGGGAGCCGGCCCTTTTGTCTAGCATCCGGTGCTAGTATTTTAAATATACAATGCATACTTTGTACAAATTAAATACAATATTATGATAGCACTCACGAAGTCCAACCGACAACGTTCCACATGCACCTATCTCACATCTGAAGCCCCCAGTCTCGCGGCGCAATATAAAACATTCATTATTTTATCTGTTTTATGAGGACTTTAGCTTATGACAAATCCATCGAATGGAATAATGTAGTGCTATTTTTTTCGTCTCATTGTAATATCTCCCTGAATTAAATATGAATTTATTTACACAACGCCGCGGGGCCCCTACTATGCCCATTTCATAACAACCTAATTTCACCTAATGCGTTCAAACGCTATTGACTAAATAAATAATACAGATCAGAGGTTAGATCGAGTAAGAATATTCGCCGAGATAGTCTATGAGAGTGGAGGGGAGCGGCAGCAGCCTGTGCTTGGGGGCGCACCAGAGCTTCGGCTTGAGGGGGTTGGAGTCGAGCGCCTTGTGGATGGCGAGGCGCGCGGCGTGCAGCAGCGACGGCGGCGCGGCGCGCGCGGGCGTGCTCAGCAGCACGGGCGAGTGCGGGCAGCCGTCGCGGTCCACCCACATCGTGCCCGCGGCGCCGCGCGCGCCCGCGCCCGCTCGCGCGTAGTGCTGGATCAGCTCCACCACGCAGCGGAACCGTGGCATGTACCGCGCTACCAGCACGTCGCAGTCTAACCTGCGAGTAAACACAATTCATTGAATACACGAAACTAATCCCTCTTCATTGTTAGCACCAAAGTGGTTTCTAGCCATTTGACACCGTATGACCTAATTTGAAGCTGTCACACGCGTTGTGCGCGCTTTTGTATGGATACGTCAGGTATATTCTCATTTGTTACGGAATGGCTTCATTATAAGCTACCTTATTGCCAGTCCTCACCGCTGGCTACGGGCCGGTTGAGGACAAACGAGAAAACAATCCATTTGGTGACGGTTGGGTTTCAGCAACAATGGGAACATAGCCAGAGGTGACGACTGGGAATAAACCGTTATCCAGTAGCTACTAGCCTATCTCGCAAAGTAATTAAATTGAATACACGCAAATAAAATTTCGTCTTATTTGTTTGCATAAGATGTGTATAATATTTCGCCTGACCAAATTCCACATGATTTTTGCTTTTGAATTATGAAGCATTAAAAAAAATTAACTTGATAAATAGAACATATCACCCATTTTAAACTGTGACTAAGAGTAGATAATATAATATTAAATCCTCTAATGACCAATCAAGTTATCTGAACTGTATTTAAAAACACTTGAGAATTCGACAAGATAAGTTTATGGCGCAAACCAGTATCGATTTGAGAAATTGATTAAAATACTGCATAAAAAGATAGGTCAAAATTAGGTATTTATGATAAACAATTACTCATTCTAGCGTGAATCCTAGTGATTCACTTGATATTTGTGTCTACCTACTATAATGGAATCACAATGGTTAAATCGAAGTTAAACTTACCTAAAAAACCCTTGATCGAAATGTAACCGGACTGAAGTGGGTCCTCTATCCGTCTGGACTGAGAGTGAGAATAGGAAATTGCTGTCCCCCGAATTTCTTACGAGGAACGTTCCCACACTGGCCTCCTTTAATAAACTACGTGCACCCTGGAAATAACAAAAACATGACTCTTTAGTATAATAGGTATTTTCTAAAATACAGATGTCTTTATAAAGTTGAGGTAAATGATAATATCATTATTAATTTTGTAATAACTTGACATACTTCTGGTACAATTCGTATAATATTTGCATACACCAAATTATTTTCTTAACAAGGTGACTAAGGTGACATACACCTTTTATTGAAATCGTAAAACTAAAGACATTGCAAATTTAAACAGAAATAAACAAGTAAATACTAAAATAAATACAATTAGATGATTTGTATCTCATGGTCCATTACTACTACCACAGTAGTGATATAGTTTCGATGAACATTCAGAGATGGCACTAGTTGTATGAACTTAGAAGAATCTGGTTGTGTTAAAAATTGTAGATCTTTTTGATGTTTGTATAATATCTTAAGAAAGAATAACCATATAAAACAAGTACCAACCTGCCAATCTAAGTTTCCATAGTACCACCCTGATAACCTTAACGCCTTATATGTGTCTCCTAATCTTGCTCGTAAACTGTCATCATAAGGCGTCAAAGTGGGTGTGTATGGTGTGAGGTAGGTCGGTGGGAAGAGGAATGGTGTAGAGATGGGCGTCTGCGGCGTGTGTGGCGCCTGCCTCTTGCCCGGGCACGATGCCAGGGACACCCGCAGCTCATGCCTGCAGTTGGGACACTCAGCTGACCAGTTGCCAATTGGTACCCCAACTTCCACACAAGCATCTGGAAAGAAGATAAAAATATATAAAATACTTATAACATTTACGACCATGTAGTTTTTATGAAAATTTAGCAACCTAGGTCTTCTATCATATTGGTACAGTAATACCCTGGATAAGCTCTATCCCGTTTTATGCAAATTCGGATATGATAGACATTTTCTATAATTTAAAAAGTGGTTGCCTAAGAATTTAAGACAAGCTTAGGCATAGGAAAGCATCAAGGGCATTATACAAATGGATTTCAAACTTAGAAGAAGGATCAGTATTTAACTAAAAAATTACTCAACTATCACATACTAGGTACTTGTCATTTAGATCTCAGTATTACGTGGTATTACTGTATAGAGAGTCTTAACCTCCAGAGAATGCTATATATAATTAAATATTTGAAATTTTGAGAAAGTACATGGTATTTATTTTCACCCGGCAACTAGTATTTCATTTGAGTTTACATGATGATTTTAAACTCCAATAAGTACTACAAACTAAAAAAAATCATAGATTGTATTGTTTTTTTGTTGCAATAACAAATAAATTACAATAATTTCTGATAGTAGAACAGTCGAGCTTGTCATGAGCATTTAGAGACTGTATCACCCAGATAATTTTATCATAAGATATACCTACTTCAAGTATTTGCTAATGATATGATTTAAAAAAATAATACTGTGCATGAAAACATATCTCCGCATAAATAAGAAAATATAATTTGAAGAATTTTTTCAACACTTGAGTTGTATAGTTTCAAAAGTAGCCATCAATACAAATTTTAGGGATGTTGGTTTCAATCTATAAAACATCTATTTTTAGGCATAGGAAAGTAAGCAAGTCTATTGATCAGTTGGATGAAAAAATAAGAATAATATTTTCAGTGCTTGGAAATTTTCCATAGGTAAAACACATTAATAGAACTACTATCAAAAGTGACATACTGTATAAACAGTTTGTGCTCTCTTATCAAACGCTATATTTAGAAACATACAAGCTGATAAAGTATCGCAAGCATAAAAAATATTTTTATTCATATTAAAATAAATTTAAATTAAACTTATTGATAACCCATTTAACACAGTGTTTAAGTTTAAGTGCTGATTGAGAAGCAAGGGTCGCTGGTTTGATTCCCGCATCAACACAATGTTTGTTGATGAAATAGATATTTGTGATTGGTCTGTTAGTGGTTAGCGGTTCTTTCATTGTTTTTGGTTTCCATAACACAAAAGAAAATCTTAGTGTGGGACCAATACAATGTATGCGAATTGGTCTCAATTTGTAACAACTTTTAATGTTACAATATACCTAATTTGGTTAATTATTCACATAATTTGCTTATTATTGAAATTGTCTTTTGAGTAGGTATTTACCTAGTTGGTTAACGAAACCTTTTTCATAAATCACATCATGATCGCTTGGCAGTGTGGTGAAAACGATTTGACACAGTAGAAATCCAATCCATTCGTCTTAAAGCCTTAAATCAGATAAATTAAGTATAACCTCAAACTCACTATGTAAGTGTAACCTCGCTGCTAAAGTCATGTTCAACGGATTTATTTTCGCTTCTGTCCTGTCTATCACACACATTTGTCGTTCACTATTCGGTGGACTAATATCTGATCCACCTGCCTCGCTTCCTGAGGCCACGGTTTAATTATTAAATTGCACGAACAGTTCACGATCACAAGCTTTTGTCATGAGCACTCAGTCATAATTATCACTTCTCCTATGCAATGCTTCCAAGAAATCTGGGCGCTAGTCATCCACAATATAGTTTTTAACATTTATCAACGAAACTATTTACCGTAGTTCTCATTCACGAAATTCGTAGAACCACAACACACACATCACAAAAATAAAACGTCAACGAAATGTCACGCTTCTATTGCCAACAGCAAAGAATAGTCAAGTGACAAGTACGGAACGCGATATTTATTCCTAATATAAAATAACGGGTCACGTAAAAATATTTTTAAATCAAGTCAAAATTAATGCCAAGCGACGCGACCGCTCTCTGCCACGCGATGCTACAATTTACTCGTTGCCTTGCCACTCGCACACTAAAAGTGAGCGGAGGGGTCGAGGGGGCTTAGCCGGTTCACTCACACGTAGTGAGGACGCAAACGACGCACGAACGACACAGCGATACGAAACTCGAACGTTCAACTTCTGAGAAATTCATTCATAATAATCACCAGTTATCTAGCCATTTGCTTTCTTCATTGTATTTGTACTACCTACATACACACACACACACAGCGTTCCGAATTCGGTTTCTACGAATAAATTCCACGGATAATTTCTGCTAAAACATAATATTTCACTTAATGTCTTAAAATATAGAGTTAATATTCTAAGGTTAATTAAATAGAAAACAACAATATGATTGGGATTTAAAGTTATTAATATTCGAATTTCTTTAAATTATTATCAATATCGGCATAATTCCTATCCTACTTTGGGAGGTTTTTTGCTTTAGTAACTAATTATTCATTAAGTAATCAGATGCGAGCTGCTATGGTTGTTATCACTTTAAAATAATACAGGTAATCCCATAAATTACAAGGTAGATATTTTAAAAATAAAAATCATGACTGTATAAAAATTACAGCACTATTGACTCAAAAATACAATTCTTGGTAACGAATGACCCGGTTACATACGAGGAGTTCTTCTCTTTGATGCGTGTAGTTCTAGTCACGCACGATGGTTGTTAAGTTAGGTAGGTAATTAATTATTGTGTTACAAATTGTTTACAATTTCAAAATCAAATAAGAGATAGACTAAGTAAATGTAATTTAGAGAAGAACGTCGCATGGTATTTTAACAGAAATTTTGTGATCGTCGAAGTCTGTGCAAACTTCATCAAATACAAAGCATTAAAAATTAGTTCCACATAGCGATGATCTCGATATTTAGCCTGCGGGAGTTATTTTCTTCAGTAGCTTAGTTCTTATCTAGATAGCAAGACATCATTCTTCATGGATTGATAATTTAATAATTCTCATTATAACATACATTTATTATCAGCTATGAAATATTAGTCACTACCACACATGCAGACCTCGATTTTTACGGTAGCAGATTAGCGTTTAAAATGACTAATTTTCGTTATTAAAATCTTCCAAGTATGACAAATGTTGATTGAATTATGGCAGCGAATACTCTTCACATTTGATACAGTTTCTAAAGCATATTTCATTTAATCTGCCATTTCAGCTTTTTTTATGATTATTGTTACATTTTTTCCTTCAATCAAAAACTTATCGTGAATAAAGCCCCAGGTGTTCGATGCGCATTCGAGTGCGGCATGCGAGAGCGAGTTCCCCGTAGTGCGATTATATTCGGCGTTCTTGGAATCCCTTACCTGCGTCCGCGCAGCTTTCACAACCATCTGCCGCCTGTCATTGGCGCGAACTCGTGATACGCAGCTGCGTACGTACGCTATCCGTTAAATAGATAGTTTCAATGTATTTTTACGTACTCATAAAATAAGAATAGCCACACATCAATGTTCCTATAAAATAATAAATGTGCATGTTTTTGAATAAGTAACGAAAAAATTTTATAAATTGTAAAATAACCTGATGAATGGTTGACTGTACCATATTACGATCTTATGTCACAGAGGATAATTTTCGTTCGTGCTTATTACCTAGTATAAATATTTTTTCCCGCATTTCAATTATTTTTAGTTTTATAATTAATCTATAACTTATTATTACTTACTTAGTTTAAGTAAATTTTTTACTTTACGTATTTTGTGTGTAATAAAAATATAATGTTTGATAATATTAAAAGCTAAATTGCCTCTTTTCACACTGCTTACAATAGAAAATTAAACAATAGATAATTTATTATTAAAAACTTTACTTTTAAGAAAACATGACAAAAAGCTAGTATTTTGTCACATGATTTTACTAGTGCTGTAGTGTATAGTAGAACGCCGATAGCGGCCGATGATAGTCCGATTAAAACCAAGTAGGTAAATCAATCTCAAGGCTCTCAAGGCTCGACGGTTGCAAAACTGCAGCATATATACCTACCTACTTCAAGATGTTAATATCATAACTATAATATTGGTCAAACGAAAATAAAATTACCTATTTGTTTTCGTAATAAGATAATTTAAAAATATGTAGGTAACTGTTACCTTTCTTTCTTAAAGTATGACGTACGCGGCAGTGGCGCCGTCAATTAATTTTATGATTTTATTGAGCGTATTAGAGTGCCCGCGTTAAATCAAAGTATTTTTAAACTTTGCAAGAAAAATAAGTAATACCGTTTGTGGTCTGGACGAGTGTGTGTGTAGGGTAACATACGTAGTACCTACTTTACATACAACATTAAACTTAACCTAATAAAAAGACGTGAAACAGGTGAATAAACAACAACAAAAGCCTTTCGAAATCCTTCCTAACCTATTGCTGACAAGTTAAACGGAGGTTCCACTTATTTAGTCCATTAGTCACTTAAATTTAACGCTAAGTCACAACTCACAGATGAGGTGACCGTTACTTAGTTCCAGTAAAGCGCAAGGGGGTGTCGTCACGCGTCTCGGACTTCGGAAGTGCAAAAATTATCGGAATTCACGATGTGTCAATAAGATGGAAATCTTACAACAAAGGTACTCATAGAATAATGTATGTGGCCTTAAAATTACACTGAATTTAGTCTGGCATTAAAAAAAAGAGGGCCATTTCTCGTGCTTGTGATATTTATCGAAAATAGTATTAATTTGCAAAAACATATTTTTTAATCATAGGTAGTTATCGTGCGATATCCGTCTTGTTTTTTCAAAAAGTGACGAGAATTGGGGCCAGTGACATTATGGAGATATTCTACCTAATGTAAACATGTTCTTTCCACATGTTTTTTTTTTACTTCTAAGGTACAGTCACAGAGTAACTTATATGATACAGTACTAGAGCTTCTTAAGTAAGTACCTACTTTATAATTCGATAAATGCCCAATAAAAGTCTCACTTCTTTCGAAAGTGGAAATCTTATCAGTCTAGCTAGAGCTGTGAACAGTTCATGCCGACAATATCAATGTTTACAGAGCCCCGTCAGTTTCGCAGAACGAGGGACATTGCGTTTTCAATTTCACGTCGACTACCGTTGGTTCTCAGTATTTTTTAGGGGGAGCGCGACGTAATTTTACGCAGAATCCATTTCAATGTTTTTTTCCCGAATAATAATTATGTTTCAATATCTATCACCCGGGGTATAGGCAGTCAGCGAAATGCCTATTAGGTTCTAACGTACACACCTATAGTTCGCACGCGAACTGCTAAGTGCAGGGCTGGAATGTATGGGCGAGCTCGCACTCAGCTCGTGCGCGACCAAAGTATTATAAGAAAAAAAGTATGTTTTCTAAACGTCATGATAGGTGGCAGACTAGCAGGTGGATCGCCTGATGGCACGGACCTTTCTTGTGAACACCAGTTGAGTCACAAGTGCGCCAGGTACAGCCTACCTACCTAATCGTAGTCGCTCAATAAACAATAGTTATCTACCTATAAATAATTTTATCTTAGTTTTATTATTACTTATCTTAAAATGTTGTTTTATCTTAGTTCTATTATACTTTAAAATTAAAAAGTTACCTTAAAATTAAATAGTACCTACCTATCTAAGGGCAAAAACTTTAATGTAATTAGGTACTTGTAGAAATAAAACAGGCAAGTTCACCTTTAAACGTTATTGTTTTGGTTGGAACGTAGCTAATTTTAAACTCGTCCGTTTGCATTGTAATTAATTAAGTTCGTAGAACTACAAACAATTTTGTTTTATGTAGAATTCGGTCTGTTAGTGAAAACTGTTTTCGACGAATATTCGGAACATCGGTCATACATGTTTTCGCAACTGTTGTTATATCAAATTAGCATGCATTTGTATACCTACTTAATACCTAAGTACAGTAATACTGACTTCAGAAATATTTTATGATACAAACATAAGTATATCAGCTACTTTTAATGTAAAATAACGCCCCGTTGGTCTAGTGGTTTAAGTACCGGGCCGTGATCTCGGGGTCCCGGATCGAGCAAAAAAGTAAGTATTTTTCGAATTTTTGAACATAAGCTCGGTTTTGGGATCACCAATCCGCATCATAGTAGCGATGACTTGGGTGTATATTATGGGCTGATGCTTTATGTAAAGTAAGTAAACCTTTATGTATCCTACTAAAACTCTATAGTTTGTGAGTATGTAAGTGATAATAAGCATGTATGTTTTGTATTTAGGTAGGTATGTATATTATGATGGATGTAGGTATCCTTTGCTAACAAAGACCTAAGTCAAATTGAAAAAACAATTAAGACTAAATTACCTTATATAAAAAGAAGCACTTGAATCCATTCGCAATTGAACGTGTTGAAATTCTTTAATTGGCGTTATTATAGCTCAATTCGTGTGAAGCGCTGGATTCCGCGAACGCTTGGGCAAGTTTACAACACGCGTTGCGCAGGAGTGGCTTGTGGCTTATGGCGCGTTTTTGTCACTGGCGAGCTTTTACACTTCCAAATCAGTCACATAATGGAATGAGCAGCCATTTCAATATTTAAAAAATAAAATATTTAAAAAAAAACACTTAGGTATTTTTATACTGATGAAGAGGTTGAATAAGGGATAGACTAGGAGGAGCACACTGCATGAAATCAAATCACCTCCACCTTTTTTATGATATAGGTGGGAGACGAACATATTTAACCTTCTTTAATTATCACTCAACAGAACAGAACACAGATTTAATAGTTTTTAAATGCGCCAAGGAAGTCGTGACAACGCATTTTTGTAGAAACTAACGGAGTTTCCATGTGTTTTTTTATGAGATAGGGGGCAGACGAACAGACGGATCACCTCAAGTTTTATAACCAATGGGGCTACCATACCTACTCTATGGCGTAAGCGGCAGTGGCGTTTACGTAATTTCATGATTTTATTGATTACCTACCTATATCAACGGTAGATATTTTTTGGTATTGTATGGTAAAATAACTTACTTCTTCTCGAGTACCTTCGTCATTGAGTCATCGTGCCACCAAACTACGCTGTCGAGTTCCTAACTGTTGCATTCCGTTTGCGTATAGCTACCCGCCTAAGCACACAATACCTACGCCTACAGATAATACGAGTTGCCTCACGCTTCTCGAAATCGCGACTGTGACGGTCTTTCTGAGAATAGCTCTCTATTCGTTATTTCTTAGATACGTTCGTTGGAATTATTGTTCTAGGTACCGCAAATAATTGTACTTATTAACAGTTACATGGAAAATTGGTAATTAATTCTATGTTAGAGAACAAAAGAATCGGTGTGATATTGTTTCTGCAGTTCAAAGATTTCTTTCGATTTCTATCTTAGGTTTGAATTATTGTGTATAGCTAGCGGGTCACCTGTTGGTACCCGACCATGAACATCGAGATGAGATCAGAGAGGTAGAGAGGTTTTCTTCGTAGGACTTAGTAGGTTTAAGTACCTATAGGAATTAGAAAGAGACATAGGTACTTAACTACAGATATTTTCCTCAGATAGAACAGACTATCATTAATTAATTAAGTATTTTAACGTTTTTGCAGGTATTGTCGATCTATGCTATTTTGATACCCATTGACACACTTCCTTTAGAAACAGTATATAATATGATAATACTAGGTAGATACATAATTAAAAATAATTATGATGTAGGATATATTTAGTTAGTATTCCAATATGTATTGACTACAATAGTACCAACTTATAATAATAATATATAGCAGATAAGTAGGTAGCTTTATGTCATGCAGTACCTACATACCTAACTGCATGATATACTTACTTACCTACCCATGGGTAAGAAATATTTGTATCGATTATGATAATGGTTCTGTGAAACAAAACAAAGTACCCACACCGCACAAAACACAAGAAACAAAAGCGATGACGCAGCTCCATTGTTTTGTTATTGTGTATGATATAACTTATAGTTTACAGTCAAATTGTTTCTGGCATATGCGAATTGTGTAAATATGGATGGAGATGTATAGAATTATTTACACAAACACTCAAAATTTGTACTCAATCAAAATCTATCTGTGACGGGTCCCGCTTTGGGCTACAACAGATACCTACTTGAAAATTGAATTTTTTGCAGTAATTCTACAATGATTACAAGATTCGATCCTACCGACATACACTCGTAACTAGTAGAATGTATAGCTAAGTACCAAATATTATTACAGTAGTCAATATCGATAGCTATACCTACCTAACTAAGTACTTAAGTAACTATCTACATCGACTACTGTAGATTTGGTTACAATCTTAACTCAATATTTAGCAGAGATGAAAGCAAACGAGTCAACTAACTTTGAGTAAGCAAACTACGTTAATGAGCCAGACACGCATCAAGCTATATCCATCCAAACATGCTTTTGTTCTCAAAATCGCATATTCAATCATCATTATAATCCTCTTGCCATGCTCTTCAGCGTGAACAAACATCTGCTTACAAACAGCTCTATATCAACAGAGTATGCATGCATGGAGAAGGACGAATTAACCGCACATCTAAATACGGGCTGGAGTGTACAGGAGTGACCAACTGCCAGGTAAACCTGGGGAACCGTAATGTCCGGAAACTCTCTAGAAGAGCATGGCTGGTTGGAGTGAAAACCGCCTGACGCCCGGTGGCGGAAACGCCCTTATGAAGAAAAAGAAGGTGGATAATTTAATATCGAGAAAACTTATGTAACAGATTTATTTAAATACATTATTTTAAACTTTATTGCACAAAGGTTATACAATAGGCCAACTATACATATATTGAAAGAAGCACCACTAACTCTATCATTTTCTACACTTAACGAAGTCACTGGGGCGGTGACGTGACGTTCTACACTATCGCATTGGGGAAACCTGTAATGTTAGTTAGGTATGAAGTTTCTTTGCGTAAATAAATTAACTAAATGCCAAGAGGCATTCTCTAACAGTCAACCTTTGGGTCATACAATGACGATGGTCCGAACTGAATGCTCTCATCATCATCATCAGCCTGTTGACATTAGGCCTCTCCAAATGCTCGCCACTTTAATCGATCTTCGGCTACCCGCATCCAGATCCAGCCAGATGCCTCTTGCGAAGATCTTCACTCCATCTGGCCTGAGGCCGTCCTACACTACGTTTACCAAGACGCTGTCTCCACTCCAGAACTCGTTTACCCCAACGGTTGTTAGTTCTGCGGAAGATATGACACTTCGAAGTAAGTAGGTATCGTTTTTTAATTTTTATTTGTAAGCATTATAATAATTAGATTAAACTTTTATGGCAATGGCACGTATTATTTATTACGGTGACATACATTTTACGTTAACAGCTCAAAGTATTTGATCAATGCATACGTCAATGTGTTGAGATAAGAATATTGTTGATGTTATTCGTGATAAAAGATAGAAGTTTAGGGAAAATGTCGATGTGCCTTAATCAATAACTACCTACCGACTTATTATAATCAGGTAAAATCTAGTAAGAGTAATAAACCACCTCTTATTGATGTAGATAGGCACTTAGATACAATCTGGTTTTTCCAGAGAGATTTAATTGTATGATGAATGAATATAGAACTATCGATGGGTTTTTCCGTGTATGGGAATGTTTATTTATGGCTACCTATCTAATTTTGCAAATATCTACTTACCTACTTAATTATTTTTTTATGTCATAGGTGGCAGACGGATGACCTGGTAAGCGATTGCCCATAGACCTGCAACACCATTATAGTCACAAGTGCGTTGCCAACCTTTATTTGTTCTCGAACAGCAAACGAAAATGCACATTGGCGTATATTGATTATTGACGTAGGTACATATGTTATTTTTTGTCAAATGCTCAGATATTTCAGTAGGTTTCAAAAATGCTGACGCTGACTGCGCATAGGTGTACATAAACTTGCATCATTTATTGTGCTACCCGTATCTAGATAGGTAGGTACTCTGTTTTGCCTGAAGATTAGATAAGATAAGAGTGACGCCAGGTGATGCCATTATACCTAGGTACAAAGTATAATACTTAATACAATGACGCAGGTATACGTTATCTTTTATACCTAATTATTTTATCATATTTATCATTTTCTAAAATTTATTCGTCTTCATCGTGTTCTTCATTGCTGAATGTCGTATCTTTCTTGGAATGCCTTTACCGTGACAAGGTCTCTTCAGTTCTTCTCTATTTTCGGCTTTTCTTAGGGCAGTCGTAGAAGAGTAAAACTTACCGGGCTATGATCTTGGGGTCCCGGTGTAGTATAACCGTATTCAGGCTTGCACCGTAACTTAATGTTATGTGCTGCAACATGACGTATGTAGCTGATGACTTACAAATTAGTACAGTTCAATATTATTGATTATCATGACATGATCACATTGTGATCGCTCTCTTGTGACATGTCTCTATTAGTTAACTACTGGTTTGCACGAAACACTATTCTCAAGCATATTCGGTAGCGACCCTGCTAGGATTCCTGGGTCGAGCAAAAGTAAAATCTGCTGCTTCTTCCTGGGGGAAGGGAAGAGCGGGGTTTCAAAGAAGAAAAAAGATTGCATCAATAGCCTTACGCCACTGGCCTGGTGTAGGTGGGGCAACACTTATTAGGTTTAGGGGGCGGTTCAATCTAGGCTTCATCCGTGGAGGAAGACAAGGGTGGCAAAGTGGCAATAGTATTCCGCCCCGGGTGGCTGATACTTACCCACTCTACGGCGCTGGCTTTAAAATGTAGGTATAGAATATATTATGCATGGATTTCAGAAGATTGGATACCTAAACTACCTACGTGTGTTATTTGTGTAATATGTGTGATGAGCGGTTCTCAGAAACGTTATAATTTGGGTGTCATTTAGGCGAGGTCCGGGCGGCAACTGCGTCATTACGATCTCGGATGCCACCGATACGTAGCTCGCGTCACGTCATCTAAACCGACAGCCTCTTTGTAATCATGCGACATACTTACTCGTAAGGTTACTCGAGTCATCGTAGTCTAGGAAACTTCCTTTAATTTAATCAGTCTGGTGCTGTCCTTGCCTGTTATATGAATTGATTAAGTACAAGATTAATTAATTTTAGTAACGCTTTTTGCAACTCATTGTTTATTTGGTAAAGTGTACAATATGTATATAAAAATACAATATACACACACATGCTATTGCGCACTAGATAATAATAACACGCAACTATGTGCGAGCAAAATCAGAAAGCACTGCAAGCACCGTACTATGCAAAGTTTTGAACTATTCTCGTTAAAAGTTTGACCTACGCTCCTACGTTGTGGATAATTTGTAACACCCACGCTTTTGAATTTGTTTACATGTTGACGGAATTTTAAACATTATCTTCTCCTCTGTGTTATTATTTAGCGTCAAAATCTTCTTTTTACTTAAATTAAAGCAGTTCTCTACAAACGGAAGGTATTCTGAATCTTAGGCATTTGTCATTGAATCACTACACTGCATCACACTCGACTCTATACACCCTCAGCACTGAGGAATTCGACGCAAGGAGGATATAAATATTGATACAAATGAGTACCTACCTATATACCAAATACATACATTTAAGTACAAATTATAGAGTACTATCGGCCGCCCGCGACTTCGTCCGCGTGGAAAAGTAACTTTTTACCGCCCTTTTAACCCCTTACAAACCCCTTTTCGCAATAAAAAGTAGCCTATGTTCTTTTTCAGGGTCTAGATCATCTGTATACCAAATTTCATTTAAATCCGTTCAGTAGTTTTGGCGTGAAAGAGTAACAGACAGACAGAGTTACTTTCGCATTTATAATATTATAGTATATAGTATATAGTATGGATTATATTAGCCACTTTATATAAATAACATTCCGAAAGCGCATACTTTTTCAGCAGCTTTCCTCGTACCCTGGTTCTTTGCTGTTCCACTTCTGTCTGCGTGACAGTGTGAAATTTTTCATTCGGCGCTATCATGTCTACCCCAATTTTAGCCGACTTCTAACTTATCGTTTCTTTGTGCTTTTACCTGGCAGTTTAACATTGTTATTCACGCAAATAGAAAGTATACTGGGAAATATGTGTCATAATCGTAACCGTAGCCATCGTGTTTCCACAAACGGCCTATGCCTGACTCACCGCAGGGTGAAGGTTGGCCTGTTTCCTTTTATTTTAAGTCTTGGACTAAAAATAACTGAGCTTTTGCTTTGTTTTTGAACCCAGGCTTATTCATGATGAGTATATTTACTGAGCGTCATTATTAAGATTAGGTAGGTACCAACTTATTTAATGAAAATTCCATAAATTGGTATTAAATTCTGCTGTTTTAAAATTGGGAAAGCTGGTTTATCAAATTAGGTTCTTATATGTCGATATAACTCAATTACTCTTGGAATTTGATGACTTATTCTTTTTCTGAAGAAAAGGTACCTTAGTAACCCAAGAAAGGTTAAGTACCTAGCTAATATTATAAGTATTAGGTGTAATTTGTGGATAAATTTAGTCCTTATCACAAAATGTAAATACATACTCGTAGGTACCTACTTACTTATTATAAAAATTAATATATGGCCGCGTTGGTGGTTAATGATTCTGGGTATACTGTTCTGCAATAAAACACTTTACGAGATAATAAGTAAGTAGGTATGTATGTACATAAGTACCTATTCGTTTTAGATAAGATCAGGTATCTACGAGTACGTTAGCATTATGTGTACCTTGATCTGAAAAACAGCCGTAGCAACAGTTCTATGAAATCGTTTGTAGGGTATGTAATGATATTGTAATTGTATTGTGTATGTTTAAGTATCGTGTCCTATATTTCGTGGCTCGCACATGCGCTGTGACCGGTCTCCTTGGTTACCGATCGGCCACGACGCTCAAATGTTGATCTTCTAGTAAACCGGCCTAGTTCTCATTGGATATCGATTTAGAAACAAAATTTTGTTCTGTTGTTATGGAGGCAGTTAGGCATGTTGCCTGCTCTACCTACCGTGTAGACATCGATTCATTTGCCTAGTACCTACACAACTTTGAAATCTGAAATCTTCTAACTTTGTAGCCGACAAACTTTAATTTAACCAATTTTAGATTTTCTCGCTTTTAGTAACTGAATCCGCTGGAATTAATTGGTGATTAATTATTATCAGACAGACTTCCAAATCATTTTATACCTCGCATTAGGTACTTACGCGTTTATGGTACCTAAGTTACTAATCTTGAGGTCTGATGATCTAAGAACGAAAGAAACCTTTAATAACTAAAACACGACGACATTACAAAATAATAACGTTAAAAGAATAAAAATAGGAAACATACGAATAAACACAGAAAACAAAGAAATAAAATCGTTAAATATACCTAAAGCAAAAGAACACATTCAGCTGTTCAGGCTGGGCAATCATGCATCCAGGTGTATGATGATTAGGTAAAACTTTATATCAAATACATTTGATATATTCCGATAAATTTGGTGACAAGTGAACACGTGTGTGTTAACCAAATAAAAAATCATGTTTCTAGTAATTAGAGCTTTATCAAGTTTTCGATTAGTAGTAGCAGATTCAGAGATCTGCGACTCGTGGAAACCATTAGCGGATTAGCGACGGTTCACGGTGAATCAACGAATGCGACCTTAAGCAGAATTTTAAGAAATTATCCTTAGGTAGGTTGTTCTTTTTTTTACCGTTCGAGGATAAACGTACACAAGAGATATCCGGCTGGAAAATTCAAGCCACGTGTTAACGAAGGGAAAACGTCCTCTAATAGGTAGGTACACCACCCAATGATGATGAAAGTGTGGATTACTATAATCTATGAATTACTTTATTGGGTTAGTTTAATACCTCACCCACCATACATCCTTACAGATTCGTTAGGAAGAAGAAACCCTAGCATTGCAGTTACATACACAGATAAAATTAACTGACACTTGTTACAAAAGTGCAGGTAATCATTTATTAAGCAAGCTCATGAATAAACCGTCATCAGAATAAATCACAGAGGCCTGACACATGCATATTATACTTTCAGACCGCGGCCATTAGTTTGATCGTTAATGCAATACTAGAGGTGGAACTCGGCCTGCGAACCTATTAACAGTAAATAATGTTCTGTACACCATTAATCGCGGCAACGAGATCCTTCCTATCAAGTTTCTCGGCTATTCGAGGCAAGTTATTCCTGACGGTATTAATTATTCCGCTGCCACGTCCTCATCTTTGTACAGCCAACGGAAAGTAGATTAAATTTGCATTTCACTCCTACTTTGCATGAAAATTTACTACATTATTTGATTCTATTTTTATAGCAGCTGCCTATTTTATTTTTAGATTTTTATTTAGAAATGTTGATCTTAGTCACTCGCATACAATTGGAACTATGATACCAGTTTCTCATCAATTCAGGATTCTTGATGTTCGTTCACGCTATCAGATCGGATAGTCCGTTATCGAATTCAAATCAGCAAATTCAAGAAGCAGATTTTTAACAGCTACGTCATCTTCTCTGGAATGTACCTACATCCACGAATGACGGAGACGCATCGTTTGTCGGGATCCGATCTTTCTTTCCGGATATTATGCTGACTCCGAAGAATAGGAATACGCTTCGTAATTATATCAGGACCTATAGTGCGGAAATGTCCCAAGCGTCACGGATTGCACACTATGGATTCGATAATTTATATTTACGTGCTAGTGGGATGCTGGCGACTCTTCAGGGAGGCTGGCCCCATCATACGGTTATATGGTTTCTCACGGACAACTCGTAAAATTACCATTCGATAAATTCTATCCCAACTGCTCAAAAGATAATAAAGTGTAACTAGAAACAAAATCGAATCAAATTAACATATTAGGTAACTACATACTTAAATAGTTTATTATTAGGTATGTTTCAGTCTATGAGAGAGATGTTTGGGATTGTTTTAGTACCATTCATCTAGTTGTTATGTAGTTTCACGGTCATACACGAACAGGATGGCAACTATGCTCACGCACGTGCCTTATCTAACAAGATTATGGTCGGTTGGATCCAATTGTAGTGCTGTGGGAAAATACATTGGTCTGATAATTTCCTCTAGCAAATGTAGCAAAGGTACTGATCCTCGGTCATCTGGCCAAGCATGTATTAAATACTTTATATCGTTTTTAAACTTAAACTCTTACGTAAATACTTTTCCTTATAGTTCAATACTTACCTAGTTATTCTTGTAGTTTAGTTCTAGTTTCTAGGTACATACTTCAGGTATTTTTTTTCTTATAGTTGTTGAATAAGAATGACAAAAACAAGTCAATGAAATATAAATGCTAAAAAGTTATAAAACTATATCGTCACTGGAAAGGCAACTTTTCTGCTGTGCGAAAGGGTCGTTTTGAGAAAAAGCCGTTTAAAGTTTTTTTTTTTAGAAAAAAATTCGTACCTTTTTGTCCTGTTATCCGATTTTAACAAAATAAATTGACAATTGCTACGGCATTTTTTGTTTATTTTTACACGTATATTGCATACTGTTGTGATAGCCAGAAATAGCTGTGGGTTGGGTAAGAGACACGCAAAAGAAAAAGTGACCTCAACTTTCTTCAAAACTTGGTAAGGCAAAGTTTCTTACCAAGCAGTTAATAATTTTATTGCAGTTTAAAATACTGACGTATTCATCAATAATCCATTGAAGTAAGTTAAAATTTCTTTTCACGTGGGTTTGAATCAGTGAAGTAAAATTACTTTTAGCACTGTCAGTATATTTATGTAGTGCTATAAAACTTATGTGAAGTGAATTGCCAATGTAAGCGCACAAAAATTTCTTTAAGATATACTTTATTGCAGTTTAGTGCAGGGTAAAATTACTTCGTACACGAATGCAACCTTAATGTGATTATTTTTTTATTACTTCTGGCTTTTATTATTTCATGGAATAGTTTAATAGGTGTTACCTTAGTAAATACTTTCCTAAGATGATGAAAGATCTTTATTACAATTACTACCTTACATAAATTGGATTATTATTTTGTCATTAACATGAACTTATTTGTAGTGAACTATATCTATATGAACAAACAGAAAAATATGCTAACGTAGCTATATCTTTGGACACAGTCTGAGTATCATTGTTATTACTATCCTACTATTAAAGGAAAAAGTAAATCAAGTACCATTTTGAAAATTACGCTGTTTAGATCACAAAACAAGCTATGTATAACCTCATTTGAAGGAAGTTTTAATATGTAGGTAGGTACTCTTTAATCATTATCAGGATTCTTGTTAGGTATAAAACTCCCAGATACGAATAGTCTCTTCTGTAATCTGTAGCTTAGTCAACAAAATGACATTTTGTTGAGGTACGTTGAACAAAACGCGTAAAGTACTATCAAAATCACGGCGCTTACGTCTTTTCGTTCGCGAACAAATTTTATCCTAGAAGCGATATAGCGCTGCTTGAATTTCGCATGCTTAGACGATTGAATTATTTTTCAGCGGTACTTTCAAAATGGAACATGTCTTTTGCATACGATAGCTCCTCTAGTTCTACATTTACCTCAATGCTTTGAGATTAGCAAATTTACTTACATATTATTAGTAATCAGACTACCAGTAGCCAATTTTACTCAAAGTGCAACTTGTATTTATTAACGGTAGGTAAAAATTACTTATATAACCTTTGTTTAGCAAAATCCAGAAATTGTTTTATACAAGAAATTGTGCCAAACTGGAAATACGAAAAATCTCCTTTTTTTCGGTTTTCTTAACGCCAAAAACTTGCTCTGATCGTAATGGGACCCAGACAGAACGACGCAGAAAAAATCGCTGATTCCGAATATATAAATAACTCAAAATCGACATTTTGTTTGCAGCAGAAAAGTTGCCTTTCCAGTGACGATATGGGGAGGAATTATGTACGCAGATTCCACTCGAGACTGCCAAAGAATAACATGAAGATTCTAAATGTTATCGCAACCCCAACTGCGTACTGATATTGTAAATTGCATTTGCTAAAAAATTGCCCAGCCTTTCATTTCACTTTATAAAGAACCATTCACCGGTTTAGAGTTTCAGATGTGTATAAAGCTCAGTGTCCGGACACAAAGAGAAATGCAATTTTATAAAACTGAAACGCCATTTCACCCATTGTTCCGCTGAAAGGCGATCAAACAACCGGTGTCCAGATACTAACAATTTGTTTAGGGGTTATGCAACTTGAAATTCGTTGGTGTTCTATCGACTTTTGTTCGCCGACCATACATTTCACAAAGCATTGGTGGAGTTTAAAAATATAGGTTGGATGTTTAAAATGACGATCATGACGAATTTTCGTGATAAAATACAGGAGATTCCTGGAAGATCCACGTATCAGCATGAATGAGCCGGCTCAACCTGAGTGATACGGATTCATAGAAAACCGGATAAACCGGTTACCGGAAGTCCAATCCGGAGGTTTAGAGGTTGGCAGCGCACTTGTGACTCTACTCGTGTTGCGAGTGTTTAAAGTGCGGTGGCAATCGTTTACCATCTGGTGTTCCAACAGCTCGTCTACCAAATATCACAGAGGCAAAACAAAAAAAAACATAGATAGTGATAGTGATAGTAAATATACATAGTGGGAGAGCCACGCTTCGGCATGAATGGGCCGGCTCGACCGGAGTGATACCACTGCCTCACAGAAAACCGGCGTGAAGCAGCCCCTGTGCTGTGTTTCGCCGAGTGAGTGAGGGTACCGGAGGCCCACCCGGGGGGAAGGGGATAAAAGGTTGGCAGCGCACTTGTAACTCCACTGGTGTTGCAAGTGTCCATGAGCGGCGGCAATTGCTTACCATCAGGTGATCCGCCTGCTCGTCTGCTACCTATTACATAAAAAAAAAAAAAATATCACGTGAAAAAAATACAGTTAGAAACTTAATCAACTAATCCTATTTTGACGACCCGTTTAGCGCAATGGTTTGAGCGCCGGTTGAGACGTAAGGGTCGCGGGTTTGATTCCCGCACCGACACAAATGTTTGGTCTCTGGGTCTGGGTGTTTGTGGTTCCTTCGTTGTTTCTGGTTTCCATAGCACAAGGGAAAACCTTAGTTTGGGACCAGGATAATGTATGTGATGTTGTCTCAATTTATTTTTTTTATTTGTTTAAAAAATGTCCGCACCCTTCAAGTCTTTTTAAATGGGTCACAAAAATCGTGCAACACAATAACAGAGTAAATATATTTCCAGCGTTTTTGCCTCAGTGGCTGTATGCTGTAATAATTGAATGAACCCTCGCTGACCTAGAATGCTGAGTCCCGACTAACGAACCTCTTTTTTTCTTTGACTCGGCTGTATGATTTTATAATACGGAAAGAGAATGTATTATTATTAATGTGTTATTATCAGTGATCGGATTAGGCAGTGATATTTAGGGCCAATCCTCAAACATTAGGTAGGTACATTGGTCAACACAGGCGCGATATTTTGAGTTTTGGAATGTTTAAATCCAAATAAAAGGTGTAAAAATACAATTTCTTCTAAAGTAAGTGAAACATTTAAATTAGGTACTTAGGTAGTTTGAAAGGCGCAAATATATAAATTTACAAGATCCCGAAATACATTAATACGTAGACCAATAAATAAAACCTTTTCGAATTCCAAATATAAAGCCCAATTTTAATTCTAAATGGAACAGTCTCCGACCTTTCGGCCTTTACTTTCCTTCGACCAGGTGCCTCGCGCGGGTCAGTGCTCTATTACTTATGTATGTAGAGCTTGTGCCACATTCAGAATTTATAGGATACCTACAGGCAACCACATGTTGGGTTACCATAATCAAATTCCCTTAATGGGACCTATCACGGGTGAAAAATCCGCTAGGTAGCGTACTGTTGGACTGAGGTTCAACGTAATTAGTTGTTTAGTGACATTTTGACATCTTACATCAAACATAATCGATCATGTAGATAGAGTGACCTCAAACTAAGGTTTTCCCTTGTGCTATGGAAACCAGCAACCACGAAGGAACTGCAAACACCTAGACCCAACACAAAACATCTGTGTCATCAAGAAACATTTGTGTTGGTGCATCCCTTGCGTCTCAACCATTGCGCTTAATGGGTCGTCAACAACAACACACCTTGTAAAAAGATTTAGGGAAAAGTTATTTTTGCACTTACCACATTCATAAGCTTGGTTTCCCTGAATAACGCCATGAACTGATTTTCCCCTGAATACCGCCTTGAACTGACGTTAAGCTATTTCAATGGAACAAGCTACCTGTTTCCATTTATCCTACCCACCTATAAATCCGATCTAAGCAAATGAAAGTATCACTTACGTACTTAGGCACTATTTTCCTATTTCTAAATCAAATAATAAAAAACATTCACTGTCCAACAGATTGATTCCCGAAATTTGTATTCAAGCACTAATATTTTGCCGCTGTTACTGCATTTATTCTCGGAAGCGTTCTTCTCCCTTCTATAAATAAAGTACAGATATTTCAGCTTTGGCTGATATAGAGAACGTGCTTCGCTGACGAAAGACATATGGGCGCTTTGTGCATTTACCGTTTGAACACGCTATTGGAACAAACCAACTGCTTCTTTGATTTGAATCTTTGCTGTACAGAACCTAGTTAATATACTTACCAGTATAGAATCAGTACGCAGATTGTAAGCGATGGTATATAGATTACCAATATACTTAATAATGGTTTCTGAGGAGAAGTCTAATGTTGTCAAAAATGAAATCTATCAAACATTTTATTTAATGAATAAGTAATGTGCCGCTTTGACCCCATTATGGTAAATGGTGAGACAGAGACCAAAATGTCTGTATCTATACTCTGAAGAGGTAAATTCTGAAATCATTGACCAACCTTTCATACAAAAAGAAAAAAGGCGAAACACTACCGCGGTGCCATCGACTCCCAGCGCCATCTATTAGTACAGCATAAAACTAATGCCCCGAAACGAAGGGACCCTCCCTTCGTTTCGGGAGCCACTAGTTTCTTCTAAAAAGGAAGATACTTTAGCACAAAGATAACTGCTTAGAGGGTTCAGTGACAAACGATACACACATGTTTAGACACACGAGTAAAAATAAGCACCACTTCTTATTGAAACTCAAAGATCACTCGGGGTTGGGTGCAAAGCACAATGGCGGAATGGGCTCAGGGCCGTCTCTAGCTCATGTGGCGCCCGTGTGCAAACATTGCCCTAGCGCCCCCTAGCAAGCGCGCGGTCAAATTAGGGCATTGAGCCCGGGTTTACCCGGTCCAAAAAAACCCGGGTTTTCCGGGTTTTAAGAGTCACAAAAAACCCGAATTTGAAAATCAAAACCCGGGTTTTTCGGGTTTTTTTAAACGCTTCAAAAACACGAACTATTCCGTAAATGTTAACTATCCGGTGTTCCGTCGCTGTGCCACCCATCACATAAAAAAAATAAATTAAAACGACCTACTACGTAAGTACGTAATAATAACGGAAAATGTAGCAATGGGTGGGTATTAACCCTTCCTTTTTAGGGTTCCGTAGCCAAATGGCAAATAACGGAACCCTTACAGATTCGTTACCAGCACTATCCCGGCTACATAAAAAAAATAAATTAAAACGACCTACTACGTAAGTACGTAATAATAACGGAAAATGTAGCAATGGGTGGGTATTAACCCTTCCTTTTTAGGGTTCCGTAGCCAAATGGCAAATAACGGAACCCTTACAGATTCGTTACCAGCACTATCCCGGCTATGTGCTGGAAGAGTCCTTTCACCGCAAGGCCGGTGTACGCCTTTTCGTCAAGGTGGACATCTGTTGTGATCGTCTTCACTGCCTTGAGGACCCATCAGTTTCCATCCTTTGCGTTCGCGTAGACTTAGGCTCGACGAGCAGAATCTACGTGTGCATATACCGTCCCCACAAAGGAGACACCGCGACAACTCGACTCTTCGAACACCTGAGTGAGGTGGCAGACAACGCTCAGGCGCGGTTTCTTGCCCACCACGTCGACTGGTTGGGCTCCCTGAAAACAGACCGTTGGATGTCGTACCCGTTCAAAAATACCGCTGCGGGAAGTTGATTCTACAATGAGGAGGTGCGTGGCAGAAAGTGTCGTGTAAAGCGCACAGTAGAGGATCGCCAACTATCCAGGTACGTGGTGTAGTACGGTGGTGAAATTTGGCAGCGGGTATCAACTCAAACATTTCCTCAGAGCACTCACCAGGATAAAGGCGGTAAAAGATACAAAGAGATGCAACATCTCTCCGCAGTGCCACAGAATCTAAGCGATCAGTGAGATTCTCGTCACCGACTATTCGAGTTGCACGACGTTGGAAGCGGTCTAACGGGAGGAGCTAATATTGGGGTGCCCCGGCCCAGAGATGGGAGCAGTAGGTACTCCATGTGGTGCCGGACTTGCGCCTTATAGAGCTGAAGGCGGTGGGATGGCGTAAAGTACCACCTTGCGGCTCTGCCGAGGACACCCAGTTTCTTAGAGGCTTACTTAGGTAGCCTTTTCCTCTAAATGACCCCGAGATTGAACGTCATTTGAAATATCAACGCCAAGAATCGCAATGCTCGCTTTGGCGTTAAGGTGAGTGTCCTGAAAGTGAGGAGAAACGACAAAGGCGGTTTTTTTCGCAGTAAACGCGCAAACCCAAAAAGACACAACTTTTTGGGATTGAATTCGACTAGATTCATGTCACCCCAACTCGACACCATGATCTAGAGTATTCTCAATGACAGACACAAGTTCCTTCCGACACTCATCGACGTGGGCTCGAGAAAATCTTGAATGGCCGGAATATGAGGCATCGCCCGTACTGCCATCCGCATAGCAATGAATGCCACTGGTATGTAGCAAGCCATTGATATACAGGAGGAATAGCACACAGCCTTGGGGTACACCAGCATTTACGGGTTTTAGGTCTGGGTATGAACCGTCGACGACCACCTTGATGCTACGACCCGTGAAAAAGCTGTGTACCCATTCGCATAGTTTCTCGGGCGACCCATAGGCAGGATGTTTCGAGATAAGCGCTTTCTGCCAGACCTGATCAAAGGCCTTCGCAATGTCCAGGCTTCCCCCTTGCTTTCGATGGACTCCGCTCATCTATGGGTCAAGTAAACGAGGCCAACTCGTCTTCACCTCTGCGTAAAGGCGGAAAGGAAAGGAGGAGGAACAGAAATTCCCCTCAACAGCTTTGGCCAGTGCCCAAAAGGCGTGCTCCGGAGTGGAGTCCCGTGGGGGCAGAGCTGCTTTGGAGGAAAGGATCCCTCGGAGTGTGCAGCGGCCATAGCTTACGAGATCAGTATAGGAATGGAATACTACAATCCATTTACTGATGTCTCTAATGGTCGTAAAGATGAGCTCTGGTTCAACCGCGAGTGCGTTGCAGCCGTTAAAGAGCATGCCCGTTGCAGACGTCGGCGCCGGTGGTCGGCGCCGCTTTATGCACACCCGTCGGTTGGGAGACCGACGAGTAGTGTGGGGCTCTCCTCTGGGTTGGGTCTCTGCAAATCAGAGACCGTTTAGAGGCATACCCACTAAAACCTCTCCGACTTTTCCCGGCAGATCCAGGCACGGTGGCGGAATACATGAAAGGGCGAACCTTTATCGCCGCGTCCCGCCTCAGGAACTGCGAGGCACGCCAGTACGGCCTCACCTCCCCCCAACTACGGGGCGTATACGCCCCCTGGGCCGCTCCCACGGCTTACCAAAAATCCCCCCGGATGGACGCCCACGCCGCTGGGTTGCAACGCAGGCGCTACCAGCAGATCCCTCTAGGACTCCCTCGCAGACCCGTACCCTGCTGTTTGCAGGACAGGGAAGGGAAAGATACCCCGCAGGCTTACCAGTAAGGCCCTGAAATCCCAGCCACACCAGCACCTCCACTGGATGCGGAGGCAGGGGGAAGACAAGGAGGCAGGAAGCTGCCGCTTACCGCTAGATTACGGGACTTGGCGCGATCTGCGCAAAAGTTCCGCCCAGAGGCGCCCCAAGTAAAAGGGAGCGCACGCCTTGCTTTGCTGTAATACGACAAATATAAGAAGAGTTCCAGGTGCTACACAAAATGTATGCAAACTGGAGTTCTTTTTACGTTGGTTATCAAAGCGCGGCGGCCGCCCAGCGCGGGCGCGCGCCGAGTGGGGCTCCGTTGCGAGCGGCGTCCGGCGCCCCTAGGACCGTGGCGCCCGGCGCCCCTAGGACCGCGGCGCCCGTGTGCAACGCACACCCTGCACCTAAGGGAAAGACGCCCCTGAATGGGCTCGCGATACGTTTACTTACTTATTATATCCTACACTTTGCTAAGCGTGGGTTTGTGATTAGGTGATGCTTGAAAGGAATGTGTTAAAGAGATCGATATTTCAATTAGATTAACGTGCGAGAATGAAATATAATGAAAACGACGGGTGAACCTTATTCTAACCCTTCTACGAGTATAATCTGGATAACCTGTAGATAAAATCATCTTTTAGGCAAACGCGTGTCATCCTAAACTTCATCGTCACTTTCCGTCAGGTGCGATTGTGGTCAAGCGTTGGCCTATAGTTTAATAAAAAAAATTCGCAAAGATACTTTACGGCAAAGCAACTTCATTGTAACTATGTGAATGCTAAATATGGCCGCATATCGCGATTACGCCTTTCTCTTCCAGCTTTGGCCTTTGACACCAAGAGAAGGCAGCGGCGTCGACTAGTCGCCGATTTACATCGGCCCAAGACCACGTCCGGCAGGAATTCCTTAATGACCCAACTAGAAAGCCACGAGATGCCTGATAAACCATTCACGACAAACGTGGGCCATTACGTTGAGAGTGAGACTCTATTTGAGAGAGCTTCAAGTCTTAAAGTTACGGTGAGTAGACAATGCTAATCTGCTTTTTTTATGTGATAAGTGACAGACAAGCAGACGTCCATAGACACCTGCAACACCAGTAGAGTACTAGACAACCTTTAACTCCTTTCCCCCCAATTGGTTAAAGATCTTTGTGAAAATATGCAAGAAAATTACACCATTGGTTTTTTAAGGTAAATGCAAATCGGAACATTTTCAAACTTTTGCAATACCTATATATATATAGTAAATACTTTGAAGTGTACCTAAAAGCATTTCCTCATAGAAAGTGGAGTTCGGATTATATTAAAAAAATAGGCACTGGAAGCTAGTAGTCTCGAAGAAGACGGAGCGGGCGCCTAACGATCGCAGCGACCTCAATCCCCGATAGCGAGCAATAAAAGCTGGAGTACGGGCGGGTATACATAAAGTCTTTGGCAATAATCGTTCCAATTCAATGTAAAGAGTTTAGCTCAGCAACCTTCGCGTGTTCCGAGAAGCCGCGACCGGTTGGCTTGTCCGCGCGGTTCCCGGAACGTCGACCCGCGCCCGATTCGATTTTTAAAATAGACAGCGTTCCGTTATACGTGGGCCGATATGGGCTCCGATTTATGGTCAGTCAATTAGACGTTGTGTAATCTGTAAATGAGAGTAACTATTTTTATCCCCTGCCAGACTTGTTTCCGAGTGAAAGGGGTTTCCTACTGTGAACTTGTAAAACAGGTTATGCGTTACGAACTTTCCTCCGATCGGTGCGCTACGGCTGTGGCTACGGCTTTCGGATTAAAATTCATCCAACGATCTCGCTTCCTGTTGTTGGGTGCTCGCTTTTGTATTCTGTTTCCGACGAAATCTGCATAGTTACCTATCTGTCCCTACCTGTCCCTCCTGCGCGTCGAGTATTGTGTAACAAAGTAATGATTGTCTCATCGTCTAAATTTAGTGGCCATAAATATGAATTTACAGCGGGTGCGTATGATATGGCGGGTGACGTCACTGCAACAGCCGCTCGTAGGACTGGGTGACCTAACAGTTCGCCTTCACCTTATTTACTTATTAATGCTGGGTTCACTACCGTTCAACTGCTCGACATACAATACTGACTACTCGTATCTACGTATTATATGTCAAGCATTAGGACGCCGAGATTGCGAGTTTATTAATATGGTCCTTCGAGCATAAAATCTCTAGATACACAATTCCATACTGGAAGCGTTTGAAAAAGTGATCCCAACAATGCTATCATTAGTAGTTTTATATACCTAGATAGATATATATATATATTGTATTGATAATGTCATTGAGGGTCGAAAACCAAATGTAGTATTTTATTTTCGACCCTAATTTATAGTAATTGGTTTTAAATTCCTATGATTTATTTATTTATTTAGGACAACCAACAGAGCGTACACGTTACAATCTTAACCTATGATTTAAAACACATGAATACTTAGTAATGCCTTAATTGAAGGCTGCCGCGGCATACAAGGTGCATAAGCTAGAAGCAGTATGTAGTTGAAACCGGTTTTATTAATACTAGGTGGATTAAATTCATTAAACTCCTTTGATATCAAATAGCGTCTTCTGCGAATGGAGCCTTCATTGGCAGCGACACTTTTAACGCATTCATGCTGCATCTAGGTTTCTATGACCGAAGATACGATCGCTACTGGCAATCGTTTGTCGAGGGGTTATCAAGCTCAGAATATCGCTTCAGATGACGTCATTAGAAGACGAGTTAACGGTGTTATGTTATGAATGGCGTGTCATTTCATTAGTAAAGCTTAATAAAGATTGTAACGGTCTGCTCTTTAATCCGACCGGTTGTACCCGCCACGTGTACAACTTCATAAATATTAATTGATGCAATCCAATCACGTGTTAATTTAAGCCGGTGTTTTAGCAGAATCATCCATTGCAAATATTTATTTGTTTTCGTTTCATTCGTAAATGGAATAAAAAGTAGAAATATTGGTACCTACTCAGTATTTTTTAACATTGATGTCTGTGACTATAACGAAAGTATTACGTATCTTATACTCATTTAGCAACCCTGTAGATTGATCACAATATTCACAATCATCATAGATTTCATCCAATTTGTATATGGATTATATTAAAAGGGTAAGGGAATAGAGAGTGCACCTGTGTTTGCACACACTTGAGCAATTATACCCTGCGTACGTGGCTGATCTTTAAGATTGGCCACCGTAGCCGAATATCGGTTGGAGGATTTTATTTTATATGCATTAGCATTGATATTATCTGTAGTATCGATGTAGACGAAGGCACGAAGGTAGGATAGTTGAATATCAACCAATAAAGCAAAATAATTGGATATCATCAGGTATTATAAGTTATAGCTTTAAGATGTTTTTAAAAAGAGGTTCCTAGTTTTGTCGTCGATGGAAAGGCTGTTTATTTCCTCCAAGAGTGGTGCATAGTGCAGTGCCAGTTTCTCTTACTACACACAGGTAAGATACTCGTATACGCGCTCTTTTCTGGAGCACTTAATTTACTAAAAGCTCTAAAGCTAAAGTCTGTTTTTTTCCTGCAAGAGTGGTGCATTGTGCAGAGCCCGTTACTACACATAGGTAAGTATAACTATGCACGCTCTGTTACCGAGATTTTTCCTGGATATCTACACAAAGTCCGCTTTTTGCACTACACCGAGCTTGTATCAGCTCGTTATCTATTTCAAAAAAGCTCCGAAGCGCTGCTGCCGAGCCCAAAAGGATAAAATTAAAGCGAGCAACTGGAGAACTCATTTTGAGCTTAGTTTCCTAATACGCAATGATCATTTTTGAATAGACTTGATGCAGATCAAAGGCAGTATTTCAATCAGTCAGACAGTTTCGTTGAACTGTTTCGCAGTAGTCCCCCAATTGAAATTTAAACTAGCCGTGTGCACTTCTGGGAAAGCTGTGCCTATATAGCTAAGTAGGTAATATTTGTGCGTTTTTCCTGTAGCAACAACTGCAAAGCTATACTGAGGTAGTTTATAGCACAATGCTCTAGAGATCAGAAAGATTGTGAGTAAGCACGTAATTTAATAGTAAAGCAGTCAATTTAAGGATATCACGACTTGTTAACATCAAATTCTTGAAAGCACATACCTACTTAAGCAACATAACCAATAAGTTTCTTCAATTCACTATGTAAGCATGTGTCAGTAGTACCTATTGACGCTTTAAACGAAACTACGCGTTGGATTTATTTGAGTAATATTATATTTTTTTAATTAAGTAATTGGTTTACATACCGAAGACTCTGTCTGGGTTCGTGCCTTTATTGCTCCGCGCATATTTTTAAAAAAGTAGGTACCTACTACGTGCTGTTAATACAGTGCTATGTGAGTCTATTAGAGGTGTGGCTCTCTTTTGATTTTGATAGGAGTATCATTTTGTGTACAGTTAGCTAGAATTATTTATCTGTAATAATTATACAGGTTATAATTGTAATGGTAATAGCTACATATTAAATTTCTCCCAAACTGACGTTCGGTTTTACTCAGTTCCTCGTAAAGATCCCCGTGTTTGGCATGAAGCAACACTTACGGGGAATTGAATGCTAACTGAGTCAAGATATATATACATAGTAGATAGGTACCTATCTTTACGGTTTCAAAATACCGAGTACCTCTAGTTATCTTCTGAGTACTCAACACTCGTTGACATTTACCACGTTTCAAGTGAAACTAGTCGATTTCTCTAACAGATTATTTCTCCATTCAGAGTTCAGAGAGAGCGGAGAGTGTGGAGATTTGGGCGTGTTTAAGTCGAGAGTGAATAGGCTTCTTTTGGGAAAGCACATTAACTCTTAGACCTTATTGTCACTCTCTATCAGGTGAGATGAGGTTAGCTATGTTTTGCTGTACCCTTATAGGGTAACACATTGGCTCAAAGTGATATAAAGACCTATGACCACATGTGACATGCAATAAAAATGTGGTATATAGATGATGCTTTCAATATGGGTAACTTTTAAGATTCTTTTAATTTCGGTAGAAGTTGGTTTAAGGACTGCCACGGTGGTATTTAATGACATAAGAATGACCCATGTGTATTGTTTTGACTCTATGGTCAAAGGACTCTATGCTATCAATATAAATCAGCTTAATGTTACTACTTACAAAATTACGATCCAGTACCAAAGGTTTGTCAACATACAGTCTTAGCCTTGATTGTGAGAGATATCAATAATTTCAATCATGATGACTCAGAATATTTGCCTCACTGTTTCCCAAGCTATCTCCAAGCGGTTCTAATCACATATCAAATCATGTACTTATGTTAGACACACTTATGTAGATACAAAAAATGAGTAATGTCTGAGTACCTATCAATTATTTCACATCACGTATGAGGTATGAGAAGTGAGCAGTAAAAAGCGCTTCTTGGAAGCGCATCAATAAGTAATTACTTCCTAAGAGCTAAGGTCAGAGGCGAAGCCGGCATAAAATTTAATCGCCATGCGTATACCTATAGCGATGATGTATGTGTGCTGTTGTCAAGCATTGCATTAAGTAATAAAATATCTTTATTTTTAATGCTAAAAATACAGGGTGTATCTGTGAACATTTGTATCCTTTTAACCACGCACAGTAGGCAGGATTTTGGCTTTCATAGACACCCGATTCAAAATGTCGAAAATGCAGATTTCACGTCTTCGTCGTTCGTCGTCATTCCACGTCTTCTAACAATCATTCTGAACAACATTTGCTCTATGACTTATGGAAATTCGCATACAAAATGCATCTTTTCATACAAAATTAGAGCAACGAATTGGAGTAGGTACCTAACCTATGTCAGTGACCTGCTCATACCAGCCATAGTTTTGAATTTGTTTTTTCTGTTTTATTGTTATGATATCGAAAAAAGCAGAAATTTCTGACGCCATTGACAAGAGAAGAAAATATAATGTAAATTGTGGAATTATATGTAAAGTTACGGCATCCAGAAATATCCCTAATCCCCATAGCCAGATAGAGTCGAATATAGCAAGCCAGAACAATAATTCAATCTGTTTGAATCGTTGGATGTCGGAATGGAAATCCTTCCACCGCAGTAATTGCATCAGCAAAACTTACTCGTATAAGTTCTATTGTAGCGAGTACTGTACCTATATTTTCATATTTTCCTCTCGCGATATGTTTTAAATTAAAGTTGGTTGATAATAAATGAGTGGTCGATTTAAGATAAAATAAGCCTTCCGTTATGTTATCTATATTATCTAAGTAGGTACATATCGATACACGTAGGGTCACCTGTTTTAATTTCAAATTAATAATAAGTTTTACCTGTTTACATAGGATTATAAGGGACTTCAGTCCGCGTCCAGTCTCTACAGAGTTTGATCGTCGCGCATAATGTCAGCATTGTGGCCCTTCCCCGAACGATAACTCGTACAATTTTCAAAATGAGACAATGCAAAAAACAAATAAAAATGAAGTCATAATGTTGGCGATTTCTCATAACAACCCTTGGGTCGAAGGCTTCCAAGGATTAATTACGAGTTCCGAGTAGGCCCGCCACCGGGCCATCGGGTTCTCGGTAAGCTCGAATCGAAAAAGGAGCAAAAACGGCGCGGCGCGTTCTGAGAAGACGCATACCTGCGCTTGCGCCGCATCCACCTTTTTCCGTCCGACTAGCGTTTCGAAAGAACATACGATTTTCCTAGTAGTCCACTCTTTGCTTTCACAACGGAATACATACATTTCTCTTATGAGCAAACGGCATTTACTTATATTCCTATGATTGAAACTAAAATCTATAGTTGATACGATGCGCTACTTAAATTAAAAACTGAAATGCATTTCATTGAAAAAATACTAAAAACCAACCGGATTCCATCTAAAACGTCACATAATTAGATCAACTAGTGATATTTAGCGATAACTTCTGTAAATTACGTAAAAACTATAGTAACAACAATGATACGACAAAAAAGATGTACCTACTCAATTCAACGATAAGTAAGATAACATTAAGTAATGCAAATACATTTTCCTTATTATTTCTACGAATCCTAAAAACATCACAAAAGCAGTTTGAACGAAAATATTTTGAATTCTGAACTCGGTAAACAAAGCACACCCCGTAATTAATTAAAAAGTTTGTTCCCAGAAACTGCAAATTCGGTACAACTTGTTTTTGAATCTGCCTACGAATTTCACCGGATGAACTTTGTAGGTAAAAATACTTAATGATGCAAAAGATAAAAATCACCAAGTAAGAGCAGGGCCTTAATTTAATTCGTATCATAGAATCCAATGTACTCAAAGGACTCTATGTTTAAGTACCTACGACATAAATTGTAGTCATACATTCCTGTGCGCTTGGTCTGAGGATTCTGGAAAATAAGAGTATTCAGCCAGCAGCGAGATGCAAATAACGAACAAATAAGCGAAAAGAAAATGCATGTAACTTGAGAGAAACTACCATGTGTAGAGTGCAGATCTACTTTTTCAATCGACAGTACGTCTCTCGTGTTCTTCTTAAACGATCGACTTTGTATAGCTAACTACTCCACCAAGATGGTAAACAGTATTATTTATAATCTCGTAAATTACACTTGCAAATTACGTGTCATTTGCATAGTGCATAGGCCATAATAGTGACAATTCTTTGAACTGTACATTATGTACTGATAAATAGATCAAATAGTGACACGTCTTTACTTATTTCTGAACTCTTTAAAATAAACTTAGTCTAGATTGATTTTTTTGAAAGGGTTTTTAGTTAAAAAGACGACGATAAATAAACCAAAAAGTGTTCATGCGTACTACGGAACTTCACTGACCAACCGTAATTAACATTTTGCGTGACTGGGTGCCTGAAGTGGGCATCCTGACAGTTTATCGGTCCCCAGCACCTTCCCGCAGTAGGATGGTGTAGGTTTTTAATTCTATTGAATATCTAGGTACTTTAGTTTCTCAGTTGTAATCAATTTGTATAATATTATGATTATAAAATGATTTTCATCGTTTCAGATTTCGATTATATCTAGAATTTCAAATACGTAGATGCAATCATATCCACAGCAAATTACAGCGTCATTAAGTGAAAACTTACAGCCGACTTGAAAATAAAGCTCCATCGTTTTATTATCTCTGCAATAAACTAGGACGTGGTTGAGTTATGAAGCTATCAAAAATCTCATTTTCTTGTCCGATAAACAATATTTATGCATGCAGCAGTTAACTGTAGGAACTAGGTTTAACGATAATTAATAAAACGAGTCTAAGTATTCATGGTACTCGTATTGGGTAGGTACTGCAGGCCCTCTTATTTACGACGCTTCGTAGGATTTATCACCTTGAATCAAAATAGACATAGCAGACTGGAATATACTGCTAGCATCGAGATGTTTTCTTACAATAATAAACCAGTCACTTTTAGAGAATAATAAAATAATTCACTTGGAGACTTCATGGATAGAATAGCTCCGGCATCGCATTCAGAAATAAATACAATAGGGTAAGAATATTTAACACAATATTCCGGTTGGCTGGAACTGGTTTAGGTCACATATGCCGTAAATGTAATACGTCTTTGGCAATGTAATTTATACGAAGGTAAATCTAGCTTCACTCTATGATAATTCATACTCCCTTAGCGATCGATGAACGAATATTATAAATTGTTACCTATAGAATATTATACAGTAGGGTAGATATGTTTTGATTGCGCAGTTAAGTGTTTATTCAAATGATGTGTTGCTTGTTCACAACAAAGTGTTACATAAGAGTGCATCAAATCATCGTAATTGTTAGCTATTAGCAGAAATACTACTGTATTATTACTACAGTTGTCCATTTATTCAGCGGTCGTTTCCTTTGCATTGTAATTTCTCATAACTGTTTATTGCGTACGCGCAACCGCAAAGTTTACAGCAAGTTTTGCTTTACAGTTTATTTAATAGGCTGGTATAGGTATTTAGTCATTGAGGTAGTACTTAATTCTAGAGTACACGTACTTCGGAGTAAGCCTAGTTCTGCGAACGTTGTCAACATCGAAGTACGTTGGCAAACAACAATAGACGCGGCTCCTTTCAAGTATGAAGTGACAGCAAAAAATGTCATTGTGTCCTTACTCAGATAAACAAAGACGATCGCAGTTCCCTGTACAGCTTTTACCTACCTCTGGTATTCCTGGTAAATAGTGAACAATGTGTGATTGTTAGCCAATCACCGTGGCGCGTGGGCTATTGTAATTGGTCGGGTGTAACGAACGGTAGCTATAAAATTGTGGGCGATGGCTAAATTTAATGATTAAAGGATACATTTTTAATACCATAAACAGTACCTAAAGCATTTTAGGTCCTGTATAATAAAATAGAAAAACATACCTAATCTAAACCGGTATTAGAATTAATCATCTGTTATTGTGATGTAGCAGAGCTAACACACAGCATTTTTATTGCTCACAAAAGTTAAGCGAAGTCATATTCATATCATCATCAATATTCATGGTGTTATGTCACGCTACTTACTTCTCATAAGTTTATCATAATATATATAACGACTTAATAATAATGCCAGTTAATTAATATACATTGATTCAAGATGCAGTTGTTGATCTAAAATTGCAAGAATGTTTTATTTACATCATAGCTGAACAATTAATCACTTTAAACGCTGAACGTTCTGAGGAAACGATCGCATTATCGCGTGATCGCTCGCTAATTGTTTTCGAACGAACTGAGCAATTCGCATCAAGTGTCATTAAACAGTCAACACATTCGCCGGTAATAAATTAACATACATTTACCTGATCCCCATTAGTTTTTAAAGCATTTGACGAAGATAAACAAGTTGATAATCAAAGTTGATTCACATAGATTTGACGTTTGATTACTATCAGATTCTAATTATGGTTTAGTGAATGAAAAAAATATAAAATTTAATTGAAAACATCGTTACAGGATTAGTTTTAAATGTCAATCGATATCACAAATGGTAAAGTGTAATTTAAGAATCGAAATTATACAATTGGTGTAAACAATATAATAATAATATAAATTTGTCTATGAAGACGATGTCGTTAAGTCACTAAGTGTAACTTTTTCACATTACGTCATCAAGCAAAACATTCATTCAGATGAACATAAAATGATGTCATACAAAGCTGTTATCTATCTTATATCGTAAGTCACTTTAAGTTGACCCGAAGATCTGAACCTGGTTGACCTATGTTATGGTATGTTAGCGCCACTTGTTGGTTGCTTTTGCTCGTGACGGCTTATCCCGCACGCATAAACAAAACAGTTGCATGTTTTTATATTCTTCTAAAGTTAGTGTTAACTTTGATCTTGGACACCATCCTAGCTAGTAAGAAATTGTAAACGTAATTCCTAAATGAAAAAGTTGTCATTTCACAGTAGGTTACAGGAAATAAACCAGAAACTCATACAAAAAGTTTTCTCACCTGGTAGTTTAACCACCATTGGAGGTGTGAGTGGGTTATTGGGATCCAATGTAAACGCCTTCTCTTAAAACTGATCACGGAAACACACAAGCTCACTTATAATTACTTATATTTCCTCAAATCCACTTTACGACCGTTTCGCTTCTCGGTAAACTCTTTATAAACAGTTTCGTAGAAACCGAGTGCACTGGAGAAATTAATTTGCAGAAATCGACGTCGCAGGCGGGCGGCCGTCCGCGTGCCGTAACAGAAACGCTTTCTAAGAACGCGCACATTCAATTTCACTCAATGTTGGTGTATTTATCACAGATAACGATATCGCGGCGGGAGGTGAAAGTTCGACGAGGTCCGGCGCCGCGACGTTAACAATCCTCTTTCGTATACAAAAGTAGACTGGAGACGGCGCGAGGCGCGCACCGAACGTGTAAACAGCGCAGAGGCGAGCGGCGGCGCAGCGGCGAGGCGCGGGGAGTGTGCGGCCGAGAGCGCGCCGTTCCAACCGACTTGCCGACGCGCGGCGCGGCGTGCCGCCACTTCCCAGAACAGCCAACCTTGGCACTTCTACGAAATAACTCGAGGCATTGTCACTAATTTATAAAACTTATGTTCTTCCGTCCAAGGCTGGCGAGTGCGCCGCTCCATGGCCGGAGCTCGTGACTCCAAGCCATACATGGAGGGGTGTTGACCTGCGGCCTCCATGAGTAAATTGGATAGAACTTGTGTGCCTATCTGTCCATCAATCAAAACCCGCGCGACGTCAAGTACGAAGGTGAGGCCGAAGTTCGTTCACTTCTTGCTCTATAAAGCGGTAACGACGAATGCACGCGAGGGCCCAAGTGACGTAGAGATTTAGAGAAGCTACGCTGCGGCGGTTACGACATCTGCTTTTCCTGCTTGCGCCAGCTGGGGAAATAAATGTGTCGTCAGGTACTTAATTAATTCCTCAGGGGATACCCGATGCCGTGTCCTATAAATCGGTTTTTACTTTCTAACAAAAACTCAGATCTGGCATTGTTTCTATTCGACCATGATGATCCGGCTTAACTACAAATCGTAAAAGTAAATAGAATGAAGATAAACGGTTGCTGTTTTTCGTTGTTATTTAACTCAATTTAAGTACCTATGAAAACATCTCCAAACAACGCAAAACATCGTGGATATAATTTCACAGAAGTTGTCCTATACTTTTTGCTTTACCATTTATTCATAACTTTACATTTATTATGTTAATTGATAGATAGGAATCATTAGAAAGGTATAAACAAAATTAGAAATGTGGCGACAGTAATTAGTCGTGTAAGTGCAAAAATCTGTAGGAACCTGGATAAATTCATATTCATTAGACAGTTCTAAACCAAGTAATTGTAAGGATATTAATTGTATTTGATAGGAAACAATGGATAGAATTAAATTTATTTACCAAGATAACGAGTAAGTAACTAGAAAAGAAAACACATCTATTATATTCCAGCAAGTTTTTAAAAGCCTTCTGTAAAAGATTGCATGTATAGTGAAACTAATACTTCAAAGATACGAGTTTTCTACAAATAGAAATAAATTCACAACCTTTCAATATAAAAACTGAGCTCGTTTGTGGAGAATCAACATTGAACATAAGTGAAGCGAATAAGTAATCACATTCTATTTATTTACACAAATATAAATATAATTTACAGGTTGTTTTCTGTGGACTTTTACAAACATTTAACCACGTGTTCTACTAACCATCCTAAAAATATATTCGACGAATTTCCGTTTGGAGTAAAGTTATTCGGATGACGTCATATTCCTAGATTCAAGGACTAAATGTACCTCTGTCTGTACAGAGAGAGAAAACTCGTGTGAAAAGATTCGTTAACTACCTATACTTATCCATAATGCACAAGTATGATTGAGTCTGCTATCCCTCTATTTCTGACTGAGTGTTAGAATACCTCTTTGATGTAAAGGCTGACAATGAATGATGTTTATCTTAAAACACTGAAAATTCTTGGACACGTCCTTAAGAACCAAAATAACATTTGACTTAGTAAATTTTTTTGAAATTGAATTGCTATGATTTCGCTTTACTCGTAGTACTTAGATTTGTCAAAATTCATTTTTATTGAACCTTTCATTACATGCACATGCACATACCAGAACATTGTCTCTAGAAATTTAAGTTCATCATCAAAATCCCTCGGGAGACCCAAACAAGACTTAGAACTATTTACCTATATACCCTGTATGTAGCATTAAAACACTACCTACACGCACAAAGACAAAAAAGCGACACTGATGTGCATCAGACGTTCTACGTCGTAACTTACAATTTGCAAGTTTTCTGAAACACTGCTGTCCCTTGAAAAGCAACCAAACCGAGTTCCATGCAAATTGCATTACTGAGTAGTTATTGGAATCCACTTTACTTGATGCTATTTGTATCGTTATCACAAGTATTTTCATAGAATTTCAATCACGGTCATTCATTTGATCCTTTCTGTATAAATTTATTCCAAATGGTTAGAGATAAAAAATAATCAACAACAAACATTGCAGACTCTGGCAACTAACTACATCACAACTCATCGAATAAAAATGTTTTCTTTAGTTGTAATAATGGACATCATGATCGGAGAAAGAAGAATGTTCGATAAACCCTTTAAAATCTTATATTGGGAGTTCACCGAGCTCAAAAGAAAATTAACGTTTTCAGCTAATCACATCAGTCGCAAGCCAAATTTGTCCAATATATCAGGAGACTGTAGAGGGTTTTACTCGAGTATGTTTGCATTTTTTTTTGTTGGTGATACCTAGTGTTGTATCCTATTTGCTGACCAGGTGGTGGCTTTATAATGTGAATATACCTGTCACCTTTGCACAAAAGAGATGCACAACGCGTGTGAAAGGGCGGATAACTCCGATTCGATCGTAACATCCGGTTCGTTTTAGGCCTACTGGTCACGAGTCTCAAATTGAGGAGAGTGCTCTGATTGCCCTATTGTCCGCTAAATCAGTTTTATGGATGTCGAGTGCTCGGAATATTCAATCTCTGCCAACGAGCGTATTCATGAATAAACGGAATCAATTCTCATTTATAAAATGCCTAAGTTTATTAGGTCTACGCAATTGAATGAAACCTGTGGCGGTAACTCACGCACTTACGATTTACTCGTAATATTGTTTGCTTTTCGAATGTGTTGAATTGTTTATCGTCGTGAAACGAACTTTATTACACTTTGCTAATTATGGAATTTGTAATTTTTGGCAAATAAACATTATGAACTTGAACTACAGTTAATATTTAGTACTACCTAATTCAGTTTTATAATTCTTATTACGATTGGTTCCCCAAGGTTAGGTAGCTCAACAACTGTCTAATTTATGTACAAGAGTTCAGTGAAATCGTTTGGACATAGCATTTGGTCAGTTCTTAAAAGCGATTTGGCAAATCCATAATGTACTTCAGCGAATGCATTTCGATTATGACTGTTTGCCAGCATTTTATTCGACTGTGCAAATAAGGAGAGTTGTTATTGAGTTCCTGGAGGCAAAATTTCCTGGATATAAACAAAGTCTCATGTACCCACAAAGTAGGTAAATATAAGTATTACAAATTTATTGGCTACTACTAGTAGGAAGCTTTCCGCTCGCAGCGTTGCATGGACAATAAGTATATTTATTGCATGCCCATATAAATTCAGACTCGGCAAAGCAATGTGTTTATATCACCGGCGGATAGGTATTCAATGGAATACCTACTTTATTGCAAATACACAATAATAATATGCTTCAGAAGTTACAAAGCTACTTGTATCCAAAGCGAGGTATTTTGTCCACTGTGTGCGTTGGTTGGTAGTATAGGATTCCCTTTGAGCTAGTGAAAACGCAGCCTCACTTGGATCGAGCTGGCTAATTAATGCCTTCAACGCAATCGATATGTCAGTCTACTTCGTAATCACGCTTTGAACTTCTGAAATCAGACATTTTCAACACATTCAATGCATCAACAAAACGACCTTCACGAAAATACCGAACGTCACTGGCCAAACCCCGGGGTTTTTACAGACAATAAATTCAGCACATCCCGAAATTTACCTAGCGAGTATTTTCCCCGTGTGAAAGAGGACTCAAGGATGAGGTCAGACATAATACGATTAATCAAAACCATAGACTTAGGATGCTGCTTTGATCACAACAGAATAAATTTTCTTACACAGAAATTGAATATATCCCGTTTAGCGCAATGAACTCAGTTAACCGGTGCGCCGTTTAGGACGCAAGGATCGCGGGTTCAATTCGCGCACCAACGCAAAAGGTTTGAAATGAAACAGATATTTCTATTAGGTCTGGGTTTTGTGGTCCCTTCTGTTTGTTCCTGGTCTCGATAGTAAAAGGGAAAATCTTTATTTGGGACCAGGATTATGTATATGGTTGTAATGTTGTCTCAATAGAAGGATAGCAATCTAGCTCTAGACTCAACTGATTATGAGTATCATTATCTTACTGATTGTTATCTGTTTTGTTTCCCGAATAAATAAATAAATAAATTTATGTATTTAGTATGGACAGTGTCAGTCAGAAGCGGCCACTTATCTGGGAATCTTTATGTAATGTATAAATATATTATTATTATTTTACGCCGCTAAAATTTTCTGATTCGCCCAATGGTTGACTGGTAGAGAATGCTGTAAGGCATTAAGTCCGCCAATTGTATTTTGTGCAATAAAGAATAAATAAATAAATCTTTAATAATCTGATTATCTTGCACACGTATGTTGTATGGTACAGTCGCCATCAGATATATCGTAGCAGACAAGGTGACCAAATATATCTGAACAAATTAAAATGTCAATAAGTTCTGAACATACAACTAACCAATAATATCTGAACATTCAGTACTGCATAAATATCTGAGCAGGTGCCAGTCATTAACTTCTGAACATACAACTAACCAATAATATCTGAACACTCAGTACTGCATTAATATCTTAGCAGATGTCAGTCATATATCAGGATAAACAAAGTACGTAAAGAAAAGGAACAAAGTGTCATTACATATTTGAATCTGAAAATTATTTTTAAAAGTGTGTGGCCAGGATGTAGGCATTAACAGTAATTGGAAACTAAGGAGTTTCATAAAAAAACCAAGATATTTATTACCAACGAGCGGTCACGAAGCGAACATGTTAAAGATGATTGTATTCGTTTATATGATGAGATTGATGATTCATTCATTCATTCAGGTGATTCAGAGACACTTTTTACTTTTCGAATAACTGCTGTAACAAAAAAGTTGATGTCGCAAAAATGGCCGCCAATTTGTTTTTTTTTCTTTAAATATCAAAAACCTATTATTTTTTGATATGATTAATTAAAAAACTCTCAGGGTTGTCGAAACTTTTTTCCGCAAAAATAATCCCCAACACACCAAAAAACAGCCCTTATCAGTGAGTCAGTCATTGGTAATCGAGCTTTATATAAGTATTATGTTGAGCGACGAACGCGACGTTGCCAAATTGATTTCTAAAACGATAGGCAACCTCGCATTGGTATTGACGTGCGTGAAAAATGACAGTTCAGATATTATTGGTTATTGTATGTTCAGAAGTAAATGACAGCACCTGCTCAGATATTAATGCAGTACTGAATGTTCAGATATTATTGGTTAGTTGTATGTTCAGAACTTATTGACATTTTAATTTGTTCAGATATATTTGGTCACCTTGTCTGCTACGATATATCTGATGGCGACTGTACCATACTACAGAAATACGCAATAAAAACAAGTATCCGTCTTGAAACTAAGCTGAAAAGCTGTTGCCCTTGACATTCTTGGGAACTGGGGCAAGGTGTTAATATACTCGCGCCGCAAAGCTCTCTGTGTCCCTTTGATGAATAACTGCTTTGAAGCTAAGAACTTTGCTTGAGAACTCGCGTGTTGTAAGCTAGTAGCTAGTCCCCTAAACCGTAAATTTACTGCTAGTCATATTTAATTAGGTTAGGTTATGTCAGTCAGGTCCTCCAAAAGAAAGAGAGGCAGGCCTGTAGCTAGATAGGAAGATAAGTTCAATACAGTCTCAATTCAAAGAAGCCCAATCTAAGAGAGGACAGGCTTATATTTGAAGAAGGTAGAGGAGTTCTTCTTACAGATAATTAAAATAAGTATAAAATCTAAACTAACAACTGTACCAGGTAACTTCAAGTTCAAATCAGTGGCTTTCACTACTGATTCCGGTAGGAGTCTGAACAGAATCCATGCAGCTGTACAGCTTTTTAAAACCTTGTTACTAAATTATTCTAGACCGGTAACAAGCATTTTTCCCTAAAAAACGTTGGAACTTGAAAAAAAAGCATTATGTCTTGCAATTTTATGTCTACTTACCTAGAATTAAAAACATTTAAGACGATTAAAATTTGAGCGTCCTGTGTATAAGCAAAAAAGGATTGGGTTTGAAAAGATTACTTTGATTTGATTTGAAAGGCATGTTCTGCTGAAGCTTGGTGTACATAGCAGACTACAGCAGACACTCAATATCGAGATGATAGCTTCTCGAAAGCGCTTTCTGATATCTCATGCATGCAGTTCGGGGAACTTACGTCTCTCTATAAAGAGAGGTAAGGTACATATAGTCACACAATATAGAGCATACTGTTGACGCTTATGTATTTGCTAATAAGCGTCAACATTGTGTATCATTGTGTGGTTGGGTATACAGCTAGCGCTCTAAACGTGGGATTCGCTAACCACATGTGGAGGTTGGTGAATATAATACCACATAGGTAATCATGCAAAGTATAAAGTGTATAGTGTTGTAAATGTGTTTGTTCCACTCTTCTACTTTCGTTTGTTTTGCTTTGTTTTCTTTTTGTTTTTTTTTTTTTTGCATGTCCTTTTTTAAGTGTGCACGTCCATCGCCCAAGGCTCAGCCTGAAAATCAGCGCTGCAGTGGTTACTGGCTGCTGCAACAAATGCTGAGTCTGCGCCTTGTTTTTTTTTTTGTTGTTTCTTGTTTGTTCGTCCATATTCTTGTTTACTGCTGAATTACTATGTTTTTATGGCCAATAAACGCTATCTATCTATCAAAGTATTTAGCAATTCCTCTGTCATTCCTTTCATTTAATCCCAAGTTCTGAAGTAGAGACTGCGACTCGGAAAGCGTAGGGTAGGACGGCCTCATGTTAGATGGGGTAACGAATGTAACGATCTGCGTAAAGCTGTTGGTATAGACTGGATACCTTTTACAACACCATGTATCAATGTGTATTTCAGCAAATAAATAAATGTTTTATGTTTTTATGCGTCGAGCCGAAGACAGGGTGAAATGGCGAACATTGTAGGAGGCCTATGTCCAGTATTAAATTTCGATAGGCTGATAAAGATGATGATGGAAAACTAACTATCCGAAACATGCAGGATTCCTCATGACCTTTTCACTCATCACCGAGCACTGTTATAAAATACCCACAGAGTCTCACACAAGCACTATGTTTCACTATAACCGCTTCTTAATTCTTATGATTATTACAATGAGATAGTAAAAACCATTCCTTTTTAGCTGTTATTACCCATTTAAAGTTCCTCCTTGGGTCTTCATTAGTAGCACCCGTTAAGTCTAAGTGCCTACAACGAAACGAAAATCGCTATCCTCTACACACGCCCTGTGCGTTTCTTTTGTTACTGGTCGATTTCGTTATGGGCCCCATCATTATCACAATTATTGGTGTAATTAACGATCTTTTGTTACATTTTTTTGCTGCTTTACAAAACAATGTATTGAAAACAGCTGTCCTTGTTCCCAAGGGCTTCTGTTTTGCGAGTGTACGTTGGTGTTTATTGTTTCTTGGTCCATCTGTCTAAGTAACTATGTGATTATAATAATAGTCGTCGATTTTGTAGCGCTGCTCTAGAAAATTGTACTAAAGAGATTCGCTTCCCGGCAAGAAAAGTGTCGGATACGCTGCATCAGCTGCATACCATTTTGTTTATTAAATCAATTGTTTTTATTTTATGTCTCATAAAAAGCTTTTGGGTCTTACGACGTTAAATTTGATTGTAAATGGGGAACTGCCGAGGAAACTATTTTAATAAATTAGAAACAAAAAACCGGCCAAGTGGCAGTCGGACTCGCGTATGAAAGGTTCCGTAGCAGCAAGTATAGATCAGTGGATGAGGCCGTGCGCTATTCAAAGGAAGGTCTTGTATCCAACAATTCACCTTTGAATTTTTTAAACATAATAACAAATACATGTTTAAATCACCCTTTGGCGTATAAGGTAGAGTTACCACCAAATGCGCCACCGGGCCAGTCAATCCTAAACCCAAAAATGTTCGAATTATAGGAAATTTCAATGTACAGTGGCCAGCACACCAAGTTACTACACTTTGACCTTGAGCGCATCGAAAGATGAACGGAGAAAATCGCACGAAAGAGACAAATAGCGTTGGGCAGATTCTACTTCACTAGTTTCGTGCCGCCCAGTCCAGCCCGCAACGCGAATTAAACCTTATTTTGCTACGCTAAAAGACCAAACTTATTATTAGATAGACAATGTTTGAAAAACTTAACAAGCAAACGGGCTACTTAAAGCGGGGAATTCAAAATTTGACATTTGGCACTTTGAAATACTTGACATCTACTTTAGAGATAACGATTCGATTTTTATTTACAACATTGTAAGAATTAGCATTGAAATCTGTAAATGATGTTGAATACCTATATTGTTTCATTAACCTTCAGCTATGACTGTAAATTTGCTTATTCACGAAAACTATAGTGTATAATTGGATATTAGAAGGGTCTACTTTTATTTCGGATTTTTTTATATCATAATATTGAATTGCATAACATCAAATGGCAGAAACTTCATTTCGTCGAAAATATTTTGGCTCGTATCATTAAGCATAACTCAAAACGCATAATTTTGTAAGGTTGAATCATCTTTAGGTATGCCTAAGGTAAGTTCAATATCCATAATTATGAAACGACTGAACTTTTATACGCAGAAAGTTTACATTTAGAATCATCCTTAGGCATACCTTTCTTATGGTTACCTATCTTAAATTCGATTTTTTTTAGTACGAATTTCATTTTCTATGTTATTAAAACAAATAAGTTTATACAACAATTACTTAAAAATGTATGTATTTCTATTATGATTTTCAATGATTAATTTGACAAGTAATGTGGCTCAGGTGAAGCATGCATGCAACCGGGCATGCATGCAGGCATTCAAGTATGCAGCATGCATTGATTCTGTCACGGCTCCGGTGCTGCAAGGCTTCGGCGGTCCCACGCGAGCTTATCGTCGCAGATGATTCTTGCTCGTGACATACTCGTATACATGACCAATTATAAATATGATCACATTGTGATGATAATAAGTTAAAATTCATTAATTTAATTCATTTATTATATTCATAGAATAATTTCGTATTTCTTACAAAAATCGTAGAACAGAAAATTTTATTGATTACAAATTCGAAGATAATGCTTATTGCTGCTGCAACTTTCTCACAAAGACTCGTGTCGTTCTCGGGAATGCAAGCATGATTTCTGTCTCAGCTCCGGCGCTGCGAGGCTCCGGTGATCCCACTCACAGCTCATCGTCGCAGAGGGTTTTCGCTCATCACCGCAGTTTAGACTAACAAACCATCTGCTCCTCAGTACGCGGGCCGCCTCACCCCTCCGCGCTTACGCGGGGTGGTATTACATCTAGGGGTAGGGCAGACAAGACTACGTGGAGTCGGTTATGCAGCGATTCGTTTTTGACAAAACAGTAATATTCAATTTTATTATAATAAATATTACAATTTTATTTAATACTAGCGGCCGCCCGCGACTTCGTACGCGTGGGGTTAATTATTGACACTTACCGTCATATTTTGGACAATCTACACAATGTATTTTTATAAATTGTAGCCTATGTGTTATTCTGATGTATAAGCTATATTGTGGTAAAGTTTCATTCAGTAGTTTTTACGTGAAAGAGTAACAAACATCCATACATCCTTACAAACTTTCACCTTTATAATAGTAGTAGGATATATTACAGTAATATAATATTAAACTAGCTTTTGCCCGCGACTTCGTTAGCGTGGACTTCAGGTTCGTAGAAACCTCAAAAATTGTAGCCTATGTGTTATTCTGATGTATAAGCTATATTGTGGTAAAGTTTCATTCAAATCCATTCAGTAGTTTTTACGTGAAAGAGTAACAAACATCCATACATCCATACTTACAAACTTTCGCCTTTATAATAGTATAGTAGGATCATAAGTATACTATTGTAAAGAGCGATATGCTATTAAAAATATCCTATATAAAATTTTGTCATTCAAAGTATGCCAAGTGAAATTCTACCAAATAATAGTTCGACTTAATAATAAAATTATCCTAAATGAAATTCTGCCTTCTTCATAGTATGCCAAGTGAAATTCTACTCAATAACATTTCGACTAAATAAACGATAATTATGCTAAACGAAAATATGCAAAGTTAAAATTTGGATAAGAAAATTATGCTAAATAAAATTCTACCTTCAAGTGTGCGATTAAAAATACGGCCTAAAACATTCGACCAAACAACTATTATCCTAAAGATTTTTTTTTAGGAATACCTACGACAGATGATTTGTAAACGTTCGTAAAAGTATCTTTTGCACGTTTTACGATTGAGACTAGAGTCACCACATCTCAGCGTGTTATTCCCGGTTGCGTCCAAAGCGGTCGCTTCGGAGTCCGGGGCACGCTTTGACAATGATCCAGGATTTGGGGAGTCTGGCAATTACAATGAAGCGACTGCCTTCCGACCTTTGCAACCCTTCAGCAGGGGAACCAGACCATCCGATTCACGGTTACACGTTTCAGAGACGTGCAGGTTTCTTCACGATGTTTTCCGAAGGACACGAATCCTGCAAACCCACCAAAAATCCCGCAACCCAATCGCATATAAGCGAGGTTTCAGGGCCGTAACCCGGAAGTTTGGAGAGAAGCGAACAGAGTAGTAGACAAGTGATGACTTAGACCACTTCTCCGACCATTGGCGAACCATTGCTTCAAATAGAGTCCAATGGAGACTTTTAGGGGAGGCCTTTGCCCAGCAGTGGGACAAAGGTAGCAGACGAGCAGGCGGATCATAGACACCTGCAACACTAGTGGAGTCGCAAGTGCGCTGCCAACCTTTTATCTCCTTCCCCCTCCCCCCTCCGGGTGGGCCTCCGGTACCCTCACTCACTCGGCGTGCACAGGTGCGGCTTCACGCCAGTTTTCTGTGAGGCAGTGGTATCACTCCGGTCGAGACGGCCCATTCATGCCGAAGCGTGGCTCTCCAACAATCACCATACTTCGCTATAGCATCTTCCCAGAAGTGTGATACGAACGCTAGAAGATTACCTGTGGAGCGTTTCGGTCTAAAACCATATTGTCGGTCATGGAGTAGCGAATGATCTTTTAGGTAGCGGATAAGTTAAGTGTTAAACTATCCGCTCAAATACTTTTTACAATATTCAAAAACAACTCAAGAGACATGATTTGTTTCTTAAACCTACTCAACAACTGCAACGGTTTTTAATTTTACAAAAGTGTTTCAAAGCACTTAACGCATTTAAAAAAATCTACCAAGTTCAATTGGTTATTTAGCAAAAACATTCTATGTCTCTTAAAATGTTTTATTAGGTGTGTAGTGTGTTTACAGTTATAAGATGAGTGAGAGATGAGGGAAAGTTAATGTGCGAAACAAACCCAATGATAGTCGATCAAACACTGATTTTATTCATAAGTAGATATTAAAAGCTAACTAACCAGACGTAGGTAAACAATAATTATAACCGCGTTATTGACCTAAATTCTGAGTCATCGACATTATACCTGTTGTGCGGTCACTAACCCGTACAAGGTGTAAATAAGCAATAGAAAGTTTTGCTATAAAAAAATCTGTCTTTTCTCGTAATAACGACTATATTTTTCTATTTTTTTAAAATAAATGAGTTAAATAAAGTAGTTAACTTTAATTTATCATCAAACATGTCCAACTTTTCAAAAATCTCCATACAAAGTATTTAAAACTTGTTCTGAATTTTCAAACGCCATTTTCTCGGAATGACAGTCATGTGGGTTAACACACTATTGCTTATTTGCGTCCATTTATGAATGTCAAATTTTATAATCTACCTACCGCTTATTCGGAAGGTTATTATTCCACCGAGAAGAATCAGAAGAAACTCAGTAGAACTTAAATCTTGTCAGATTTTAATCATACAATTTTTGAAGAATTTTAATAAAATTAACATTTTATAACACAGTGTAGGTGAACAGTTTATCATTTCCACAAATTCTTGTCATTTAGGTATTCTCAAACTGTGTAATAGGCATTTGCCATCAAATAAGATTTAACTTGAGATTTAAATTTATGTATGGGTAAATCAACAAGGGTTTGTGGTAATTTGTTAAAAAATTTGCGAGCGGCAACATTTTTTTCCGGCTTCTTTTAATCTCCGCGGCACGGTGTCCATTGAAATCTATTTATTTATTTATTTATTTATTTATTTATTTAATTGCACTACAATCTACAACAAAGGAAATTGTCTAAATATGCATTGCAACTTTAAAACTAATTTAAACACTTTTTTACGGACATGTCGTTTAAGTTTTTAATCTCTCTGATAACAATTATCTATTGTGAAGGTAATTGTTCGGTTACATCACTTTTTAAAATCACTGACGTAATCGTAAATGTTACGTATTAGGTATATACAATACCACGTATAATACTTAGGTATTATATTATATGCAGGTGTGCAAAGAAGGTAGCAGCAAAATTTTTAAAGCAATTGTTCGTCTCCAACTTTGATCATACTATATATATATATATATATATATATAATATATATATATGTCACGTTGAATAAAGCAGTTAAAAACTATGCAGTACCTATATATAATAAACAAAAATGAGTAATAAATAAATTAATTAATGTAGGATGGTGGGGCAAGGAAACCGTTTTAGTATATCTTCTTGTATTTAACAATAATATTCTTCCCATCTTTACATCTTCCGTCGTCCGCGGCCATTCGTCTTCTCCCTCACTCTCACACGTCATCCTAATTCAAACATCGTTCTTTACACGTTCCATATCTTGCATCTACCGATCGCCCATACCACACTCGGCCATTCTGCATTCAGTATGCCCTCATACTGCTCTCATACTGCTCTTCCATACACCTTAAAAACTGTTTACAACTTTATAAAAATCAACATAACATAAAACACATCTTAATAAAAACATACGCATCAAAAAAATTCTTCCTCTTATAATCTTTTACCGCTAACTCTTTAAATTTAGCTCCACGCCACCTACTATCGGCTGGTGTCCTCTTTCGCTTCTGCCTACCCCTCCTCCTTGTCCTGCGGAACGTTCTCTTGTTATCCGTCGTAGACTGCAAACTTCTTTCAGCTTTTTCGATCAAAATTTCTTCGTCGTTATTTTTCTTTATTTTGCTGTCATTTCTGTCATCACCGTTCGTTGGCATTTTTGTTTGCAAAGGCTTGACACTAATGTCATCGATCATCACAACGTCTGAATGATTATAACTTCGCTGACAAAGATTTAAATCATAGATATGCCCTGACACCTAAAAACGAGGCAATATTTTGATGACATGACGTGTGCGTGTCATCGAAAGTCACTGCCTATGAGGATAAATTACGGTCAGCAAAATTTTCATACTGGGAACTAAAAATAAAACAATTCCTAAATTTAAAAGCAATTTTACTTATAGGATATTTTATTTCTAAATGTTACACTACATTTATCTATTTGATCGGGTTTGATCACCAAACCGAATAAAGGGTGGTGGCTATGCCTAATCCCATCATAGTAGCTATGACTTGACTTCTATGATAAAGGCCTTTGCCCTACTATTCCTTAAGAAAAATTATGAGTAATATTTACTATAATTTAATAATTAATTAATAAATTAACACAACCCCAGATTTAATGTCCTGACTCCGTACTAAATAGCTTAAGCTAAGCTAAGCACTTGTGTTATAGAATAAGACAACAGAAGAAACACAAATAGGTATAATACTTGTAACTTTACGACCTAGAAGACCTAGGAAAATCAAACATAAATAATTTTCTTTGAAATGAGAAGAGCAAATTCATTTATTTATTTATTTATTCTTACAAAATCCACAGCTCTTAAATATAATAAATACAGTAAACATATTTTTCTTACAGCCAATAACGGACTTACATTTTATCAACATAACTTTTGTGAACGACCTAAATTGTCCAGTTAACCAGTATTCATACCTTCGATCCCGTTGGATAACTTTGATACATTTTTCTTTTAAACGCGGAAATCTAAAACAATAAACGTTCACTTAAAAATAATACGTAATAATTATTCGCATGTTTATTGATTTCTAGTCGAAATAAATTGCTATTTTATATCTGACCGCTATTAAAACAATGCCTATCGAAACTGCTGTCGCTACCGTAATTTTCTCGGTTATTGTAAACCATTAACAAATGAGCTGTTATCAACTGAGTTCTGAGTACTACAGCGGGTCAAAGTATATTGGTCACCGAGATAATGATGTTGTCTCTTTTTGTCTCACATTAATTGCCAATACTACTCTCTCTGTCACGCGTTGGCCGATCAGACTTTGATGTTTTGTCAACAAAATAAATAAATTAAATAATTGATAAAATATAAATACTTACGAGTCAAATGTTACACCATTCGCTTTATTTGAATTTGTAGTATTTTTCTTGCACAATAAAAAGGCACATGAAGGCATTTTGAGTGCTTTTTCCTGTCAAAATCCAGGCAGCTGTATCGTCCAACTGTCACCGTGTGCAAACGGCAACTATAACGCGCTAATCCCAGTTGAGTTACACTAGGTTATTTGAGCTTCGACTCAAATCGGCGCGGTCCAAATGCCTATATCTATGATTTAAATCTTTGTTCGCTGAATGTTTTTATCTTCCAGCTGCTGTTCAAGTTCCACGCTCATGCTCTCTTTGGATTTTTCGCCTAACTCACTTTCCGACTCAGATAGCTGTTCAGTCGTGCTCACTTCTGACTCCTCGTGCAAACATCCATCAACATCTACATCCTCGCCGCTCTTACAACATTCACTCACATCATCTTCTGTGTATTCACTTTCATCGTCATAAAATCCGCATCTTTCACTCTCGTAAACACAATCTTCACACCGCCAAACAGGGTGAAATGGCGAACATTGGGGGAGGCCTATGTCCAGCAGTGGACTGAGACAAGCTGATGATGATGATGATTCTAAAGCTATATTTTTAATAAATAGAACAAAATAAAATAACTCACCGTTACGCCAGTTTGGTCACAAATATCCTTAACTCTGTAACCACTTCTTCTAAGCGCAATTATTCGCTCCCTTTCAACTCTTGAGAGTTGACGCGCCATTTTCAATGAAACAGATTTATTCAATTAAGATAGATAAAATTTTAAATTTTGATAACTGCTCTATTTGAAGTAACAATCTTAGCCTAGTGATAGGACTCAAACCACATTCGATTTGAATCGTGACGGTGAAAACTCGACTCGATGACCGCTCGCGCCGCGAGTCGGCATTATAGGGTAGGTATGTTGTGCATTTTTTTTGTGAAGAATGAGGTATAGTCAAAAGTTTATACACTCATTCTGGTGAAGGTAGTCGTTGTATAATTTTTGGCGATTATTTGAAAGTCAAGACTTTTTGGAAAAAGTCAATTAGTAATATTCAAATCATTGCGATGATTCGAATTACGCGTCAACTCGATTCTAGTTTACCTATCGATTTGAGTCCCATCTCTAACGTACGCGCAGGCGGTGTGGCTTACCATCGATGAAACCATTCTATTGGCGCTCAGCTTATGTCAGATCAACCATTGGCTAATTTAGGCATACTGTAGAAAATCCACCAATAATATCAAAGCGACTTTCTTTCTAACACAACTGATGCGTCGTAGTTATAGTTATGTATAATGGGTAACCTGATGTGCTGCCGTGTGTACCTAATGAACAATAACATTTTTTATTCTCTAACTTGGTCGTCTATATTTTTCTTAGATACGTATTAATACATATTTAGCTATATCTGTTTTTAGCCATTATTCCTCTAATTCTTAGAATTATTTTTTGAAGTTCAAAGAAGGTCGACTTTATTAAGTTCTTTGACATGCAATCAAATTAAATACTTATTTATAGTACTGTAAGTATTAAATTCTTTGATTTTATTATTAGACATGAATTTTTCATTTGTCAAGGCTTAGTAGACTTTTAGACCGCTTTTAATTTGCTTGTTACCTGGGAGTAAACGCTAACTCTAAAATTGTCTTTTTATTTAATAAAATTTTTGTCTTTTTAATTAATTTGTCTTCTACTTAATTAAAATGGATGGGTGTACCTGCTGTTAGTTTACCAATACCAATACCATAAAAAGAGTTAGATGAACTTACGAGACGTTGTAGGTAAATAAAATCCCATAAAAACATAAATGTGAAATGGTATTTTGTTTGTCGAGTTCACCGTCAAAAGAAATGAAATTTAATTAAGTGCCAAGTTCAATGGTGAGACCCCCAAGCTGAACTTTGGACCCACCTAGAATCGCTGAGCCAAACTTAGTAAGTAGGTAAGTAAGTAAGTGTTATTAATAACCCGAACGCCGCAATATCTTGAATCGGTAATACATCACGAAAAAGATAGATCCTGTTGACTCAACTGTTGCATCTTCGCCTTAATGCGTATTATGCCCGTACATGATTAATATGTATTTATGATCATAATACTTCGAAGTAGGGATGTGATATTAATGGAGGAGGATCCATGTAATAAAAATCGATTATTCAATATAATTGATTATTTATAATAAATATAAATAATACCTAGATTTGTCCAAAAATATTTAATTCCGTTATTTAAATTTTCATATTCCTAAGATAAGTACAAATAACTGTTATAAAGATTATACCTAAAACAAAACAAATAAAACAATATTCTACTTCTTTAAATTTAAACAAAAATAGACTAGTTTAAATCGAGTAAATATGAATGAAAAAAAATATTATAGGATTTTTATGTATATTTTTAAAAAGATAGTTTTATAGACATTGGCAAACCTTTTATACCTACTTACAAACCGAAAAAGCGAAACACCAGCGCAATGCAATCAACGCCAAGCGCCAGTAGGCAGTGGAACTACTGTCCCCAAACGAAGTAACTAAAGGCAAATCAATTAGGTACACCAAAATCAATTACACAAAAACAAAAAATCGATTAAAAACTCGATCATTCTTTAACATCTCTTCTTCGAACATGGTATTATTATAATGTAGCGGGCGTCCACCTCTGTCGGTTCGTAATAATGCTTGCAAATGTTGCGCCGAGTTCTGAGGAGCGGCAAATGCGTTATTCCTTCTAAGAAATTAATGGATCGATTCAATAGAAATCGAGAGATCGCGGACTATACGAGTATCGTGAGTTAGGCTGGTGTTGTTGGCAGCGCTCGCCGTTCTATCTTCTAGGCTTTTGTTCGCTATTATTACATAAAATGTAAGCTGATACTACATTTCCTATATTATATAAGTATATGTATAGGCTGATGCAATTATATGTTTAAACCGTGTGAGAGCTACGCTTCGGCATGAATGGTTCGACCGGAGTGAAACCAACTCACAGAAGATAGGCGTAATGCAGCGCCTGCGCTGTGTTTCGTCCGTCTGCTACATATTACATAAAAAAACTACATAATGTCCCACTGCAGGTCAAAAGTCATCCATCGTAGAAATCAAGTCTTGGCTAATATGATGAGATTAGGCTTGCCTAATGCGGATTGGTGACCATAAACCTGAACTATGTTCGTAAAACTCGAAACATACTTTTTGTTTAGCCCGGGATGGAACCCAGGATCCCCCAAGATCACGGCCTGATACTTAAACCATTAGACTAATGGGGAGTGTAAGTACAGCTTTTGATCATCTACTTTTGCTGTTGACTGTGCAATAAAAAGTAAGTGTGTAATAATGGGGGCTACCGCGTGTGAAGATAGATAGAGGTCCAAAGCTACACGGTGATTGGTTATTTTTGATGTCAGATGTCAAAATGTCACTAAACGACCAATGACGTTAAAGTTGGACCTCAGTCTACACGTACGCCATCTAACGGATTTTTCACTCGCAGTTGCCCATATATATACATATATACATTAAGAATAGGTAAAGCTATTCTAGCCCTTAAAATGTTTTAATTGACTTGGTCTGTATGTACGTTCGATGACGTGACCACACACAGTGCGTGGTGACGTGGCACCATTGCGGTAGTGCTCATCAATATACCTACTGTGAAGCGGCGGCAGTGACACTTCCGTCACATTATGTATGTAAGTAGGTACTACGCGCAGTATGATGCGTAATACAAGTGCACTGCTCAATTAACTATAACAGTTACCTACCTACGGCGTCTCCATTCATATTTTGTAAATCCTAACTAATATTATAAATGCGAAAGTAACTCTGTCTGTCTGTCTGTATGTTACTCTTTCACGCTAAAACTACTGAACGGATTTGAATAAAATTTGGCATACCTACAGATGATCTAGATTGACCATTGAGGTATAAGTAGAACATTTACCTCGATGTTATTGACCAAATGCATAATCGAGCTAAGTAATCGAGTAAAAGTGGCTGATAGCTTACATACGGATTTCTCTGGAACTGAATGTAGGCAAATTGCATTACTGTTACGTCATGCACCTTATGTGTAGTAGCATGTACAGGGTGTATGTGTGAACATTTACATCCCTTTAACCACTAAAATCTAGGCGGAACGATACTATATCCTAGTAACACCTCTAATATGGAGGTCATTGGTCGTCCCATACATTAATAGGGAAGGACTACTTTAATGGCTTTATTTTGCTTACTATACTTAGTTATCTACTCTCAAATGTGTTTTCAACTTCTATTAATTTCCATTACATCCCTTCAACCAATACCGTTCTGATCCACATCTGTTCTTGGACTTAAGAAAAAAAGTAAAAATTCGTCGCATTTTTGCTTGACTCCCCATACAAAATCAACTAAGTAGTGTGACCAACTTTGTATGAAAATTTGTTTTTATGCGAATTTCCAAAACTCATTTTGTCAGTACAGTACATCCTGTATAGTGCAACGTAGGTATAGCCCTGTTCAATTTGTGAAGCGATCTGACGTTCGGAATATAGCTTTGTATTCCGCAGACGCTCGCAGCCCCGTAGGTAGGTATACCTACAATGTACCCGTATTGTATTGTTTGGCACTCAATTGCAGGTTGAGCAACCACGAGTAGATTACGCCATAAGGCATTTCGTGCGGAAGGGCTGCCAGCAAATCGAAATTTCGAATATCTCTACCTACCTAAATAAAATTCGCTTTGTGTTGGTGGTCGTCATCATAGCTAGCCTCATTTACCTACGCACATATTCTCAATGTGATATATGACTGGCCCGATGGCGTTTTTGGTACAGACCCTGCTTCATGCGCCAAAGGTCGTGGGTTCGCTCCCCACCCTGGAGTCTGGAGCCTCAGTTCAACGAGTGGGACTATCTATCATCCTAGCTTGTTTTTCCCAGTTGCAGCCAAATCCATCATCCCAGCTTATCTCTCCCAGTTGCATCCAAATCCGTCATCCCAGCTTATCTTTCCCAGTTGCATCCAAAGCTGGCGTTAGGATCATAGGAAGTATGGTACCTGAGTTGAGTAAGTCATTTACAATGATGAGACTGCTGTCTGAACTTCGCAACTACCTGTACCCGGACCCAGATACGCCCTCGACTGGATCATCCAGATCATGATTCCACATTCGGAATCCATTCTTGAAAACAAATGGGTAAAAAAAGGTAACCGGGGGGATTGCTCACCGGGATATTATCTTTTATAGGTACATACTATAATTATAAAGCAATAATATAAAGTAAATTCTGGTATATAGACCGCGACATGGCTTATACCACAAACCGAAATAGCGAAACACTTTTTTATGTGATAGGTGGCAGATGACTTGTGCGAATACTTACTTAATTTACACCCAGTGCCATCTATTTGTACACATCGGAACTAATGTCTCAAACGAAACAAAGTGAGGGCCGGCCACTAAGTTTTAAAATAAATAAAAAGGATGCCTATTCCGCACGGGGCCAGCAACCCTGCATCTGCACATTTGATTGCAAACCACGTAGAGGCAGCTATCCCAAATTTGATCATACACCTGCCAGCTCACTGTGAGCGTGCTTGATGAATGTCTGACAATAGGGACTGTACCTTATTTTGACTCATAGCCTAATTTAATTGGTATTTAGCAACACGTGCACGAATACCATTTTTTTATGTGTTAGGTGGTAGACGAGTAGGCGGATCATCTGATGCTTAAGTCACACATAGGTAGGTACTACAAGCACAGCATCACGGCTAGACCTAGTAGGTACGTTAACTGTCCGTACCGCTACACTGCAACTTTATTGTCATGAATGTGTCTCATTCTATTTGTGTCCAACCTAGTGTGGTCTCCTGGTGGTGTTTTAATATTTCTTTTATGACTTTAGTACATTTTGTTCGTTGCCCGCACTAGGTAGTGCAAAGTAATTTGCATGCGAAAAAAAATCATAGAAAAAGATTAGGAGCGTTGAAATGTGTACCTACAAAGATATATAGAGGTATTATCATTTCATTGTTTTTTTTCGGTTCGGTCCTACGCCACCAGGAGTGTTAATGTCCTGTATAAGGTCGCCATGCGTGCTTTTTAGCTTTGCAGGACACACCATTAAAATAAAATAGACCGTAAGCACATAATAAGAAGATTATATTTATAGTCTTGATAGTGACATCCCTAAGCATAAAAGTAGAGTGTGCTAGAACCCCATTTCAAGCGGAATTTCCAGCGCGGAAAATTGACTGCACTTTTAACTATATTTTTGGACGGGCTTTACTTTTTGTCGGCCTGTCCGTACGCTCGTTGTTTATACACAGTCGCCAGGGCAGGGGGAAAGGAGAGGGCTCTCAATCTAAATTTTCGACGAGTTCACTCTACGTTACTTAATAAAGGTACATTTTTTTTGCTTCTCGGTTAATTCAAGTGTTGTGAAAGTTAAATTTATTTTAGATGTTTGAATGGGCGACGTGGTAGGTACGAGTACTATCTACCTACATAAGGTAATCCTACTAAATTTACCTCTAGATATGTACCTACTAGGTTAGCACATATCTAGCCCACTACCAAACGCTAATAAGTACCTACCTACCTACTAGGCCGAATAATATACCTACACTGGAAAAAGAAATAATGCAGTAGTTATTGGTTGAATAGCAGTCAATGGAGCACGGCTTATCATGACGAGGCCGGATACCAAACGAAAAGATCCAAAGGACAACCATCATTGCATGGTTCGTTAGTCAAGTAATTAGTTACGAATGTGCAATCTGAGAACTCCAATTTAC
>CM026288.1:7376460-7441981 GCA_014851415.1 Cnaphalocrocis medinalis
CTAGAACAAATAATTTCATAAAGGTAGATAGATAGTTTATAAGGATGTTAATGTTTAGAAATAGAACCTGTATTATGAAAAAAAAATCATCACGAGTGGCGAGATATCTTCTTCTATACTATTCATAAAGAGATGACTTCATTAGACAACGACAAGGCTTATAGGTAAACCGAAAACACAAAATGCTTGCGCGATGTAATTTAGCACAGCGCCATCTATTGGTTCATTTCTGAATTACGGTTCCCGAAGCGAAGTGAGGGCGGGCCACCAATCTTTTAATAATTTTGTAACGTGCCAAATAAACTTTATTCTATTATTCTAATCTAATAAAGATCCCTATCTTAATAAGATCATTCTTATTAAGAGATTCATTAGATACGAGTAGGTACTTAATTCACATGGTTAAGTCAACAAGATAAAGGTAATAAATACCCTTTATCTTGTTGAAGGGCTTACATTCAGATAGTAGAATTTACTAGCAGTTACTAAGCGAACCTTGATACTGATGGAGTAGTAGATAACACATACCGTTTCGTAGTAAAATAATAATTCCTGCCAAAACAAGGGCCACTAATCTTTTCCACAAAGTGACGATTAGTCGCACTCGACAGATACGCTTCACGAGAAGGAATTTAATCCAACACTGATTAATTATATTTGCATAAATTATATTATGGAATTTTTCAAAAATGTAAAGAAAATAGTTAAATGACCCTTTGTAAGTCACCCTTAAGAATTTTGTCTGAAGCTACAAGTTAAGCATCAAAACGTCATTTAGCCTATATATCATCCCACTGCAAGGCAATGGTCTCTCTCCATCATAGAAATCAAGACTTTATTAACTTGATTTCGATGACTTTGTCATCGCTGCCATGATGGGATAAGGCTTAATCACCACGTTCGTCTAATATGGATTGGTGATGAGAAACCCGAGAATATTATGTTCGAAAAATTCGAAACATACTTTTGCTCGACCCGGGAATCGAACCTGGGACCCCAAGATAAATAAGATTATGACGTGGTACTAAAACCACTAGGTAGACCAACGGAGCGTCTTGGGGGGTCGGGTATTTAGGTACCTACCTACACCACAGCTGAGGATACACAGACAGAAGTAAAAATAACGAGAACAAGGCTGATAGGTACAGACAGCCAACAACTCCTCGCCCTGTCAGGTGAGCGAGAAGCAACTAGCGATGACGCAATACGAGTCGACAAAATTATCTCGTGGTGCGCATCTTAGCCCGGCAGGTTACCACAAACTGTCAAATTTCTTCAATTGATATTCAACCTAATGTTTACGACAGAATTGATTGGAGAAATTTGACAGTTATGTTTACTTTGATGTGTGGCTGTACGTACTTAACTTATACTTAGATAGGTAGCTAAGAGGCTGAATTTCCTATTATCTATTAATAATTAACCTATGTTGTAGAGAAGCGAACTCCGTTCTAAATTCTCAAACACCGAGGAACTCCGCTTACCTACGAAACATTACTTAAACGTTGTCTGAATAGAGCAAAGTTACTTTTGGAGTAGGTAAGCCCATGGTACTACAGCGGATTTAATGTCTAAACTTACTTAACTTACTTAGTAGGGTAGTGTGTAGAAATTGAAACAGAAAGATATTTGTTTCGATACCACATACCCGGAAGGTAAATGAAGGAAATGATACATAGGTATACCTAACACTGATGTTTATAACAATCAAAATACAACAAAAACAAAAATAAGGAAAGAAACCCACTGCAATAACAAAAACAAACAAAAGAAATGACACGCATATATTTACTTCTATATGATTTAATACCCGATTAACACACACAAAATCAATAAGAGTAGCTATATGTAATACTAAGTACGATCATTGAGCTAATCCCTAGCTGTATAAGTTGTTATAGGTACATAATAAGCTTAAATACAAATACATATTTCTGAAAACAACTACATAACAGTTATCTAACATCCGAGAGCTTATCTGGTTATCGTTTACAAGAAGATAATCGCATAGCGTGATACGTTTCTAAGTAGCGTGCGTATTTCAGTTATCTAGGTAATACAATATAGGTACTTAATATACGTACAAATAGATAGGATACCCGTGTTCAGACAGATACAGTCTCCGTTATAGGTATGCGATATAGATCAATATCAAAAAAGAACTACAATCGCCGATAATAACATGATACGCCGATATGAATCTGTTTATCATTTTTTAGGGTTCCGGAGTCACTTTCGGAACCCTTTCTTATAGATTCGCCATGGGTCCGTCTGTCCGTCCGCAGCCTAGCTCAGAGACTCTAAGTGCTAGAAAGTTTACAGCTTTCTATCTAAGATTATGTCATGAACATAACATAATTATAGTCCGAGGCAAGAAAGTAGGTAAGTATAAGAGTTATGACCTTGAGTGCGCAGAAACCAATTTTGATAGAAGGTCTTCTTTTTTACAAGTGCGCAAAATAACGGTCATCGCTATACTTTCGTGCCTCCAGCTATACAATGCTAGCTAATGTTAAACTGCTAGAATAAAATTTTGAAAGAATAATGTTTTAGGTATCTCTCACTCATACCTACCTATAGTGTTGCCAGGTTTTTTTTATGTGATAGGTAGCAGACGAGCAAGTGAGTTGCCTGATGGTAAGCGATAGCCTCCGCTCATATGCCTGCAACACCAGTAGAGTCACAAGTGCGCTGGCAACCTTTAACCTCCTTTTGCCCAATTGGGCATTCGGTACCCTCTCTCTCTCGGCGAAACACAGCGCAGGCTATTCTTAACGCCGTCTTCTGTGAGGCCGTGGTATCACTCCGGTCGTTTCCCACATAACTCCCACACGGTATAATTACTAGCCTATAGGACTCTCCTACAGTACTCCTTGACAATAATTATCTCTAGGTGACAATTTCTAACACGATATTTCTAATTATTTTGTGGTATTTCATACGTAAAGTCGGTCGTATCTTAACCCTTTTACCCTACAACGGATTGTCACGTCACAATATCAACCGATAGCAAATATCACGATAACTGATAAGAAATATGAATTTATAGAAAACTTCGTTGTTTACTACTTATTTCTCGGAACCATCATTAATTGATACCGTAAACACAGTAGTGGAAAATTGCATATGCAATTGTACATACCTAATTACCTACATTTTATAATATGAGTGTAACTGTAAACATTTTACATTCCTTTTACCACATGTCCTACCAACTATTCTGAAAAACATTTGTTTTACGAGTTTTTGGACTCGGACCCAAAAATTTTTTCGTACAGAAAACGAGCCCGAATTTCCCATTATTTTTAAATAAAAAACGTTAAAAAATTTCTCATGATTCATAGACCAAAAATTTTATTCATAATACTTAAGTAATTGGTAGAATACGTGGTTAAAGGGATGTAGGTAAATGTCTACAGATAAGTACACCTGTAAAATAGGACTAGGAACTGGACATAACATGCTCCGTCCACCAAGATACAAGCAGCAACAGAAAGTATCTCTAAGGACAAAATATACAAGCCAACAACTATCGACTGTTATTAACCTTATTTTATCCGGGAGATAAAAATGTGTTTTATAACTCCATATCTATCAGCTTGATGGTACCTCCCATAAAATTGGTGTGCCAAACTCAATCGGAGTACCAATGGGAAGTATTCGTATGTGAAACTCAACTTATAAGGTTTCACCCGTACTGAAATGTATACGAACACACACTCTAATCTTAGCGTGTAATGCCCGACTGCATCCAAAACTGTCGCTTTGCAACCTGGGATACGCATAGGCCATGATTCGACATTCAGGAAGTCTGGTTTAAACAAAGAAGCGACTACCCCTGACCCCCACAACCCTTTAGCAGGGGAACCAGTAAAACTGAATCATGGCTACACGTTTCAGAAATTATCCGAAACGTACAGATTTCCTCACGAGACGTTTTCCCTAATCGCCGAACGAATGTACATACACGCACATAGATTTGAAAAATCCAGAGATACCTACATACTCGGATTCGAACCATGAACTCCCTTAAGAAAGGTGTGTTATTGCCTTCTGAGCTACCATGTGTGTATAAACACAAGTTACTTGTACTTATTTGTTTTATAGAGTCCTTCTTTCTTAGATAAATAGCTTTTTATTTTTGTACAGCTAACGAGTTTTATTTTGTTTGTAGTGGTGTGTTTGTTGAGGTAATATTTTTTTAATAAATTCTTTTAGACTTTTCCACACCACCAGTCCACTAAGTAAGTCAAGTTAATAACTAACTTCATTTCAAGAGGTAGGTTTATTTATTCCATAAATTTTTACCTTTATTAAGAATACTTATTGCGAAATTAAATTTGCGAGTCTCGCAAAAGTTTTAAGATTTCTATGGATTCTTTACATTGAAAAGTTTTGAAATTGAGTTATGGGTACTTTTTCGGCGTAATTAAGAGTTTCAGCGAGACGCAATATTAAATTCGTCTGATCGCTTTTCAGTAGCCATTAATTAACGTTTATTATGAAATGGCTACTTTGTATAAAATGTTTCATAAAAGCTCCGGGATAATTTACTACATTCACTTTTAATTTTAATTAACGAGTAGGTAGGTAAGTAGGTACTGCATTTATCGGCTTTAGGTAGGTACCCTTACCTAATATGTGTTGTATTTGATAGATAATAAATTCACTACATCGCAAACTCTATGACTTATAAATTCAAAACTCTAATTGCTACTTAAGTGTAAGATCGTAGTAATAAGTAAGTAGCTTAGGAACCTAATTACTTATCTTTTACTGGACTTATTAGACTTTTTTTGTTACAGAACTATAATTTTAAAGGTTTCGTACCATTAATTCTATAGTTTATGTTCTTCTTCTTTAATTGTGTTGATTAAATTAATGATATATAGGTATAACCTAATGTTAAAGACTAACTTTGTTGATCTCTATGTGTCTCTCGCGCAAACTATTCAGTTTAGAAATAGGGGTTCCGTGTTTTGCCATTAGCTTATGGAACCCCAAAAAGGTGTGAAAAACTAAATTGATTTCGCACTGATGATTATTAAGTAATTAAAACATTTAATTTAATCGGTGTTATCTTCTTACTTGTTATACTTATGTACCTTGGTTACCTATTTAATAAAAAACAGCCATTATGTTAATGGTTATCTAGAAATATTTTAAGCATTAACACATTCCAGTGAAGATAAAATCATTTGAAATAGCTGAGCGCATGAACTCAAACACGTTTTTCTCCATTTACATAAAAAGGTACCTAAGTACCTACCTACTTAGAAAAATGTTAACAATAAAGCAGGCGTTCTAAGAAATCCGTCGCTCCAATCTGACTGGTTCGTAGAGCCATTATTTTAAACTCTAGGTAGATTCACTATTCTCAAAACACTCGAGAGAATAGGTATCTAGTTTGACGACCACCTTTCAAGTAAAGTAGACCTCACAGAAAACCGGCGTGAAGCAGCCCCTGTGCTGTGTTTCGCCGAGTGAGTGAGGGTACCGGAGGCCCACTCGGGGGGGAAGGGATAAAGGTTGGCAGCGCACTTGTAACACCACTGGTGTTGCAAGTGTCCATGGGCGGCGGCAATTGCTTTACCATCAGGTGATCCGCCTGCTCGTTCTGCCACCTATCACATAAAAAAAAAAAAAAAAAAAAAAGAGTCAATTGAAAAATCGAAGAATATTTTTGTTGTTGCATAGTTCCATATAGGTACGAGTATATGGGTTCGTGGAGATGCGGTGATTGGTGTACCTATGTTTACATGTTTTTGAATGTTACTTACACTTAGTGACCATACCCATACTTTATGAGAGTCTTTCCTCTCTCTTAGCGTTCAATATTCCACGAGGAACCCTTATACATATTTTCATCAAAGGACACGGACGTGGCGAAATTAACTAGTCCTTACGTCTGCTTTTTTGTAATCTATACATATAATAAAAATGTAAAAAAGCTGTGTCTGTACATTGAAGATATTTATCTCAAAATAACTTAGGACGACTAAAAAACAGTAACAGAACATGAATCAATGATTTTTAAAAATTTTGTCTGTCTGTTTGTCTGTTTGTCTGTTTATCTGTTTGTCTGTTTGTCTGTTTGTTCGCGCTAATCTCGGAAACTACTGAACCAATTCGAATGAAACTTTTTTTATTGTATAGCTGTAATATCAGGGCAACTTATAGGGTATATTACATTTTGAAGACCAGGCTCCTTGATGTAGAACCACAACAGCCCAGCTAAACTATAAGAGGTAGGTCAATGGCACTTTAACAAAAGTTGTTCAGATTGATGAGCAGTTTATGATGCCATGAAAAAAAAATCAAAGATCATGGAACATCTGGTTTGGACCTCTAAGAGCCCAGCTACACTATAACAAATATGGAATGAAATGGAATGGAAAATTGTCAAATGTGAAGAGCATTTTTGGATGAGATCCTATAAGGAAGGATATTCCGAACTTAAACCCCTAATGGAGCGAAAGGGGGTTCAAAGTTTGTTCATGGGACTACGTGATTCCTTGGCCCAATTTACTCCAACTTTTGCATACACATTCTCTGACAGAATTGATGTATAAATATAAGATTCAAACTTTAATAGAATACTTACATCCCCTAATGGAATAAAAAATAATTTGGGGGTTCATTAGAAGTTGATATTTTAAATATTAAATGGGTTTGCACTTGACCTACTGTAATGCTCAACAATGTTACATGTTCTTTGGAAATAAAAACTATTTGTATTTGTACCTCATCTCACCTGATGGAGAGTGACAATGAGGTCTAAGATGTAGCGTGCTTTCCCAGAAGAAGCCTATTCACTCTCGACTTAAAGACACCCAAATTGTAGCTCTCTGGAAATACAAAAGCCGGCCAGTTGTTCCATTCCTTAGCATTTCGTATGAAATATTAATGAGCCGCCTTAAAAATATATTAACCTATAAACGAACATTTATAATAAGTAATATTTTTGTTAAATTCTATTTAAATAATCATCTTTAAGTCAAGAGTCATAAAGTTCACGCAAACGAAGTTGCGGGCGGCCACTAGTTGTAAATAAATTTATATTGCAGAGATCGTAAATTTTACCTAGACTCATCAAGTGTCTCCCTCTGCCAGCAAACTGTACATTATGGAAATAAAAAATATGATAATAGTACGAGAGTAGAAGGAATTAAATTACATGTATCTAACTAACGAAGTAACGACCAACCACCACCAACGATGGTGTTTACGAGCAGATACAACAGTGATCTTCAAGAAAAGGGCTTATTCCTTCCTTAAGAGCCGGCCTCAGGTGTTGCAGATGTCCATGGGCGGTGGTGATCACGTACCATCTGGTGAGCTGTCTGCTTGTTTGTCCACTTTAATGTAAAAAATATATATCTCAAGTTGAGAATAGTCCCCACAGATCTTATCACCACACAAACGAGCGGTTTTGTGAATGGATGGATCATGTTTACTTACCTCTCAAGTGTGACGCAACCGGGATGGCTTCATTCATGCGGACTCGGAACTATTTCCTGTTTGTCGTGATGCTGCAGGAACCCGAAATAAACTGCTTTGTTTACCGCTGTGTGTCTGACAGATCACGGAAAATTCTCGAGGAAGTTTGCCACTCATTGGCATTGGGTTTCTGAGTTCCAAACGCCAACCTACTCTGGAAAAGACTAACTTCCCGGGAAATTATTAAATGCCTACGTTATACTTTTGGAAAAGTTGTGATAGCTGTTAGATTAGGTAAATTATACAGGGAGTATCTGCGAACATTTACATCCCTATAACCACGTGTTCTATCAACCATTCTGAACAACATTTAATTCAAGAACTTTTCGAAATTCATCGAAAACATTTTCGACTCCCCATACAAAATGACTAAGTCACAAAATTATATGCGAATTTTCAAAAGTCGTAGAAGAAATGTTGTTCAAAATGGTTGGTAGAACACCTGGTTAAAGGGATGTACCTAAATGTTCACAGATACAGCCTGTATAAAATTAACCTAAATATGAATTTCGCAAATTCAATAGGTGCTATCACAGATATACGAGTAGTAAGGAATACCTAATGTTTTCTTGGTATAATATCTTTCTTGGTAATTTTTGATAATACAGACAATATTATCTATCTACATAAGTTAAGTCTGGGTGATTGAGTGAACAAAGGAACCATCCCTTGTTGTTTCTGGTTTCCAGAGCATAAGGGAAAACCTTAGTTTGGGACCAAGACAGTCTACCGTATGCGATGTTATCTCAAAGTATCTAACTATTTAATCTGATTAACACATGCCAAATCAGGTCAATGTTTGTATGAAATTATTAATTTTAACTATTATATTCTATGGAGTATAGATCGTAAAATGGCACTTAATTGTTGTGTAATATGAGGAAACGGTTTATTTTCCTGCCTCATAATAACATGCCTACTTAATCACCGGGACAATTATACTGGCTTCGACACGGTGACGTAATTAATAAGTACGCGATTTAATTCAAGGTTACATCTAAAATCCAGGCGGAAGGATCAATATTGTATTATTATATCCCTATACATGAGTGTATGTACCTACCTCAATTTACTATTTAATTGAATTGAAGATCGGCCCAAAGATTCTTGTCATCATAATAAGAAAAGGCGTACGTATCTAACATTTTTCTTCAAAATTGAGTACCTACATTGCATATTGGAAACTTGTAAAAAAGAGGCATTTGCCAGTATTTTTTTCATTTCATTCTTGATAAAAAAGAAGTTAGATATCCACTACAATTTATGATGTAAGAATACAAATGTAGTTATGCCCACAATCCATTTTGGATATGCAATACTACCTATAATACTTACCGAGTTTAGTAATTTATTATTCAGCTTCTTATTGAATAATGCCTAAAACATTTATCCAATGAAATTACGTAATATGGAAAACCGCACGAATGACTCGATTCTTCAGCTAGAGAATGGGAATCTCGTGGGAGCATATATTATTCATTCACTTAACCCCAGTTATTGTTGGCATAGGTAAGGAAAAGACGTTTTATTAGCAACTTTTCCTGTTTCTAATTTTGGAGACTCCAAGTCGATGTAAGAGAATGACGAGGGCTTTCGTGTAGGGCTGTCACCAACATCAATACCGACCATTGATTTTTAAATTTTTATAAATGGTTAATCATCAAAATGTTGTCAACTTTTAATTATTTTCATGATGGCTCCGTAAACTTATCTTAAAGAAACTCAAGTAAATAAGTTAACTACTCATGGTTTGTGTTCGGAAATAGCTTTAATATTTATTTGCCTGTAAACAAAAATAATTTTACACGAAAGTTGGTATGTAACTTTGTACCTATTAGGCATTAAAATTTGGTAAGTTTATGGTTTGCTTTAAGAAAAATATAATTATGTTCTCAACAACGTAAAATTACTAGATTAGACGACAAAGAAATACTACCTAAGTACTTTGTGAATTTTCAAGACATTACCCCAATATCTCTATTGGTAAAGGACTTACAGAGAAACCAGTCGACCCATCCACTTGACTCTTAAATTGCCAACCCTAGCTACGCTGCGTGATATAGTATCTAAGAGGAATAATATCTTTTTCCGCAAGTAAACTTCATCTAATATTGCCATCAGTTTCCTTAACGGCCGTACTTCCTCATTTTATTAAATGTCCACAATAATGTACTATTAGTAAAGAGGTAACGCTCGGCCTGTGACTGACTGACTGATCTATCAACAGCACAGCCAAAACTAGCTGGACCTACGATCATGTAATTGGAACATACTTAGGTAGTTTTTACTATAAGTAGGACTGCAAGGTTTATGAAATTGACTTTAAAAACGGTCAAGTTAATAATATATTTATTTAGATTAGCACCATCTCTGTTGTTCCTTGATCTGGGATTTGGAAGTACGTCGCCGCGTCGTTTAGTTTAGTAAATATCATCCCGACTATGCTGGCTGAAGGGAGAATGGGGAAGATCGAGCGGCCAAAATGGCGAAATTTGATGTCGGAGACCGAGACCCTCCTTGGATCGCTGTGCCAGTATAGTTAAGTAAGTGATTACGTCAAATCGATTACCTATTTCTTACCGTCACAATACTTATTAACTACACCGCCAAGTCAAGGGGTTGTCGCATTAAGTTATTACTTAATATTATAAGGATCATCTGATAGTAAGCGATTGCCGCCGTAGACACCTGCAACAGCAGTAGAGTCACAAGTGCGCTGCCAACCTTTCACCCCCTTTATCCCCAATTGGGCCTCCGGTAATCTCACTCACTCGATGAAACACAACTCAGGAGCTGCTTCACTCTGGTCTTTCGTGAGGCAGTGGTATCACTCCGGTCGAGCCGAAGCGTGGCCCTCCCACGGTTAATTTGTGCCGGCGAGAAACCACAACACTACTTTGTTTTTCTATTATTGAACAATTTCGAAACTCTAAGTAAGTGGGTAAGTATATTTTGTCGTCTGGTGCTTCAAATGAAATACGTAAAGTACTTTACAAAAATTATTGCCAGTTACTTCTTGTCGCAGAACTTTATACGGTTTCCTTTCAAAACTTTATTAAGTAAGAAACAATATTAAAGCATTTATTTGAAAAAGCTGAAATATTTAAGAGGGCTGTGCGCGGAATCTCCCTACGTTATCGGGTCAGGAATGAATGATGAGATCCGCAGGAGCAAACGCCGCCAAAAGAATTGGCTCAAGTGGCAAGAGGCAGGGCATATTGCGAGGAGAATTAGACGGCCGTTGGGGCGGAGTGACTCGAGTGGAGGCCGCGTACCAATCCCAGCCGGGGCAGGCCCACAAGGTAGACCGACGAATGATGTCCAGGATGGGGATCGACCCAACCTTTGGCGTATGAGGCAAGGTCACTACCAAATGCGCCATCCCGCCAGTCAGATCAAATCTGGAAAATGGATATAGGTATTATGGATACAGGTTTTCTATGAATATTTGGTAGGGATACCAATCTATGGCCATGCGCCCGTGCCCGGCGTGTTTCGCCGAACTCGGGCGCAGAAACAGTAGTAATGTCACTTATTTACCGTGCTTCGTGGAAACCCCGCGACGCGTTTTACGCGAATTTGTACTGTGCAGAGGAAATTGGGTTTTCCATAGAATAGTCATTTATTTTTTTTAGCTGAATAATATAATAGAAGTAGCAGTGTCTCGCGGTGTTACCGGGATTTATTTATCAGGTATTTTTTTTACAGTAAAATTAAAGACTGCTCGTTTTCATCGATTTTCCCATGGGAATAAGAAAATTTTCCGAAGCAAAATTCAGCCTAGCCCATACCAAATTTGATTAAAGTAGCTCAAAATATAAATCGCTAATAAGTTTTGCAGCACACTTGTAACATCACTAAGCGACCGCAATCATTTACCTACTGTCAGAAACTTTTCAAAATGATTTCTTACAACATGACTAATATCTAGGAAATTCCATAGGACTTTCCATTACTGTCACACACGTCAACGGTCATTTACCAAAATACCTAAATTCCTTAATCAGAGACCTACGTCATAACCACATGTAATGACTTCATTGACAAATCCACTGGGATTCTAGCAGACAGTCATCCAATTTGCCTCAATTATTATGTAAGTTATGTTGGTGTACCCGTATTTAATAGGGAAGGAAGTTCTTTAGGTTTATTCTTCGCTATTCATTATTCCAAAAAGACAGTAAAACAATTACCGTCTTTAAAGCAATCAGAAGAAATAATAGAATACTTACCAGATAAAAATTTTTCGAATCGCATATGGTTTGTTTCAACAATTTAGTGTTTGATGTGTTGCCCACAAAACCTAATTGTGAATAAATCTTGCACCTTCGTGGCATTTATTGCATACAAACACAAAGATAGGATAAGTAGAGTCACTTAAAAGTAGGAAAAGTAATTTATTTATTTAAAGTGTATGGAAAAATCCTTTACATCGTTATCAATTATCGATACAGGGTGTGTCTGTGAACATTCGCATCCCTACTTACGCCTTCAATCAACCATTCTGAACAACATTTGTTCTACATTCTAAAATCTAAAAGTCTTATAACAAAAGTGGTTCAGAATATTTGGTAGAAGACGTGGTTGTAAGGGATGTAAATGTTCACATATTCATAGGTACAGATATTACATTTTAATATTATAATTTTAGTCTGGTACCTACTCTACTTACAGGGATTGTCCAGTTGATTAGCTAGTCAATTTTATTTAATGATATCCAGTAGATATTATCTACTTACCTACTTATTTATTTTATAATCAATTGCACTGAAGCAATTGCCAACTAACTGGATTAAACAAACAGATAAGCAAACATAATGGCAGTTTATATTGGTTTCCGCTGCGGGTGGTCTCCCTTAGCTATTATTAGCTATGTCACAAATTAATTAAGCGTAATATTCAGCCGTAAAAGCCGCAGTATTAAACGTGATAATTCACGTTATAGCACGAAATCAGAGAGCGAACAAAGGGGAATTAAGTGGCATACGCTTTATCCGATCGTGTGCACTTAATCTATATTACGCGGTTTAATTGGTAGGAGTAGGTACGACTATACTCTGATTCATAATCATGTAAAGTAAACTGTCAGATGTCAATGTGTCATCCTCATACATTATCACTCAATTTGACACATGCAAAATGTCAAAATGCATAGAAACTTGACATTGAGATCTGTCAATTTACTTTACATGATTATGAATCAGAGTTTAAATAGTCCTGTCGCAATAACTTCGATAATCAAAACTTAACATCGATTTAAGTACAAAAGCGTTCCGTAATTTCACTGGACTTACTTATCTACTATATACACTATATACACAGGTCGTAAGGGTCTTACGACGATGACGCGGATCCCAATACCTCTGTAATATCTCTTAAGGGTAACTAATTACTTAAGAGAACACTGAATATTTTGGGAAGTTTTAGGATCGCTTGGCGGCAACAACTTACCATCAGATGATCCGTCGCTCTTCTATCACATAAAATAAAAAAGGTACGAGCATAATAAATGTGTAGGCACTATAGGTACCTACTGCTACTACTGACTGTTGTGTAATACTGATTCATCTAAGAAACACGCGTACCAATATCTTCAACTATCAACTTATGAGAATCAATTATTTCAAGGGCAATATCGCTAGTTGTAAACACGAGCATTCTGAGAATCTCGTAATTATTTCTATGTTTATTTAGATCGTCTGGTGTCGGTCGGAGCGCCGGCCACATTACATTACACACGTCGTATTAATGTATGTAGGTACTTTTACCTACTGGTTTTGGCTAGCTGTCCGTATCTATCTACACTACAATTTATAAAGATGTAAATACTATAGAAAACGAGACGGAGGTAAACCGAAAAGACGGAACACTAGCGCATTTAATCGTAACCCAGCCCCATCTGTTGGTTCAGTTTGGAACTAGTAATTGTCCCGAAGCGAAGTGAAGGGTGGCTGTTAGTTTAAGTACTAATAAATTAATAATTGGGCCCTATAGATGAATAAATAGATAATAAAGAAAAGCACAATTTCTTAGATACCTAAAAATTTTGAATTAAGTAAACCATGACTAACTTTAGTCTAAATTTTGTGATTCAATTGTTTTGTAATTGGTTTTGTGTTTCAATATAAATAACTATTTATAATCACGTTTTTAAGGCTAGTTATTTGAATCTACTCATGAAACCTTGTGATTCTTATGCACTACCTACCCAATAACAAAGTTAGTACCTATACTTGTGAAAGCAGCTTTGATTCCAAGGGAACCGTTGGTAAACATAAAGTACATCATTTTATTTCAAGGAAACTCCCAATACTATTTCGAGCACACAAAGTAGGAGAGAAGCTTTCTCAGAATCTAACGAACGAGGTCGATTGAACCAAACAACTTATAATTTACTATAGTACTTTACTGCTTTCAACGCATCAATCTCACGACCTCATTTTCAAGGACTTGCATTATACGAGATTGTGAAAATTTAACGCAATAATACTGTGAAAATTATATACTTCGAATCTAATAGTCAAAGTCAAATATTCTTTATTTGCATAGGCTTGTACACAGCACTTACAAATCGTCATACATAAAGAAAATATTTAAAACTATTTAAAGATAATGTATATGATTTAAATGAAATTAAATACTATATATCTTGATACAAGATATACTAAAAAATAAATAGACATGATGCGACTCTACCACCGGTATCGGAAAGTTGAATCTGACGAGAAGATCCGACAAGATACTCGCCAGTTACTCTTTTAATCGCCAAAATGTTTATTGTTTTTAGTCTCAACTAAAATGATAAAATATTTCATAGCTCTATACTTACTATTGTTTCTTTAAATAGTTCTCACTCTCTGCTAAACATTTAGCCAGAGAGACAAACAAAAACCATTCAAACAAATGAAAAGCGAGATGAAGAGATGAAGAAAAAAAAACGAACCATGTCTAAGGAGTACTAAAATGACTACAGAGGACCTTTGAAGTGGACGTTACGACCGAATCGGAGTTCCCCTCCTTTTCACACGCGCCGTGCACGCTTTTGTTTGAATAAGACACGTATATTCTTCGTTCGTTACGGGACATGTGTTATAAGCCCCCAGGTGAGACCAAACATCGAACGGCAAGCGACTGGTTGAAGCGATATGGTTGGACTCCTATTGTTTGCGCCTTTGCATCACGCCTGTGACCGTCGCGCTGTGGTTGAACTTAGACGCGCCTTAAGAAGGGCACTTTTTCTTTATAGTATTGGAAGGCAGACGAGCAAGCGGGTCACCTGATGGTAAGTGAACACCGCCGCCCATGGTCATCAGCTACACCAGAAGAAGTGCGGATGCGTTGCCGGCCCTTTAGGAAGGTATAGGCTTACGATAATCCATACTACTTATTTATAAAGAGATAATTACTATAGACAACGACAAGGCCTATAATAAGTAAACCGAAAACACGAAACGCTTGCGCGATGTAATTGAGCACAGCGCCATCTATTAGTTCATTTCTGAATTACCGTCCCGAAGCGAAGTGAGGGCGGGCCACTAGTATCTGTTAAAGAAATAGGATAAGTACTTAAATGTGTTACCGTACATATTAGTGGTATGTAATTAGTGTTTTCTTCTTGGCGCCGGCGCACACCTCCGCCGCATTGTTTGAGTAATGTGAATCATGGCGCTAAATAAAACGAGCATGTGACAATGCGCGTGCGACACTTTCTATTCCCAGAGACGTGACGTCACGTCACGGGTGACGTCAGCCGTATGTACGTGTCGCTTAGGAGATATTTTGAGATGTTGGTAAACAAAAATAACGAAATGACACAACTGTAAGTGATGATCTAACTATTTTAAATGCGGAATTTTGGTACCAATTTAAAATTGTAAAAATGTAAGGTAGAGCAATGTTTGCAGAAAACGAATTCTGATTCTATTTATATAAAGGTCGTTTGTACAGCACTTTATACAGGGTGGATCTATGAAAATTTGACGATGATGACGATTTTAATCGTGCAATGGTTAAAAGGATGTAAAATGTAGAGGTAATATCTACTTCTCAGAAAACTCGCGATCTTTTATCTGTTGCATAAAATTCATTAAAATTGCCTACTTAACATGTAAAAATAAAACACTTTGGACATTGTTTAATTCTTATTTCTTTAGAAGATTAATGTCTTTTTAAAATGCGATTCAATAAACAAACGGAAAATACACGTAACTACGTCGAACGTGTTGCTAATCATTGTTAGGTGCAAAAACACTAACAAGTTATTAGCACCTAACAAAGCCGTAATGAATGATAATATACCTGTCACATTCAAACCAAAGCGCGCACAGCGCGTGTGAAAGGAAGGGGAACTCCGATTCGGTCGAAACTATTGTTGCTAGGTCCGATTGGTTTTATAAGTAGGTATACTATGGCTAAAAAATATTTTTGCAAATCAGGACAAATTATGTGACAAGTGATACAGTGATCCTGAAGCGAGTCATTTTAAATTTGATATAATTATTCGCTGATTGAAAATTACACTGTTTTGTATGAAAAATATTTTTTATTTATTTTTTAATATCTTGAAGATCACATGGTCGTACCTGCTCGGAAACAACATCGTTGGCAGCTGATTCCACTGTGGTATAGCAGGATCTTTACTGGCCCAATCATGGCGCATTTGGCACTATCAAACCCTGCCCTAGTCGCCAGAACTTACGTACTAATAAGTAATACCTTTCAAAGTAGGTACCTACAATCCTGTCCTCAATCTTAAAAAAAACATTAGAACTTTATACAACGCAAGTGATTGATTTTTTTTTCATAATTTCTTACGAAACGACAGGCAAATTAATTAGGCTATTCGTTCATATTCTCTTCATTAAATTGGAGAAGGTGCGAACGTTGAACTAATTAGACCGATATACCTCGCTCTTAGTACACCGAAATATACCGAAGAGCTTTCATTATATAACTGTGAGTGCTCAAAGACTCAATTTCTCGAAAGATACTTAGTTTACGAGAAAAGCTCGTTTACTCTAGGTACAATTATTTTTGTGTATGCTATTTTAAATGGCTTTTCTTTATGGTTTGAGGTCAAGGTATACCTGGAACTACCTACTCGAAATCTCATTAAGTTGAGATCTTGTATGTACAGTCAGCCACACATCAGGTTACCACAACCTGTCAAATTTCCTCATTGATATTCAATCTAATGTGTATGACAGTTAGATGAGAGTCGATTTAAGAAATTTGACAGTTCTGTATACTTTGATGTGTGGCTGTACTACCTACCTACCTACATAGGTTTCACAAGTGGGAACTGAAAGAAAAAACAATTTAGCTTGAGGAAAATTCAGCTCTAACCAGCCTACTTAGAGTAGATTCTTACTTATTTATTTATTTATTTACTTATGATTATACTATATTCCTAAGAGTTAACCACGCATTGCCTCAGGTGTTGCAGATGGCCATAGGCGGCGGTGATCACTTACCATCAGGTTATGCCGTCTGCTCGTCTGTCTGCTATAATTTAAAAAAATAATTATGGTAAATCCACCACTGCTTTTATGTAAAATTACCAGATGCCACAAAGGAAGGTCACGATCGGTTTGAATACTTCATTATAAAGTGTAGCGTGACTAAGTAATCTGACTTTACTAAAAACCCAACCCTCCCACAAACATATGAAAAAACCTATCAACATATTGAAAAACTGGCTCAGTGCGAAACCCATGAATAAATTGTCAAGTTGCAGACGTAGAATGATATCAATAAAAAGTAGATACAGGTGTTTTCTGCAACCGTTTCCTAGAAATGTCAAAAGGGAATTACAATGTACATTTACATGCACTAATAGGTATACAATCGCATTCAATTATAAACCTTATTGGCCCGGTTTAAGAGTCGAGGTGTTCACATTTTAAAACAGGCGATGCACAAGTTTTTTCAGCATAAATTCCACCCCATACGTGGGTAATTAACAGGCAATTAAACCGCCCTATTGAATGAACTAACCATGATAAAGGAGTACACTGTAGATAGGGTGACCGTCCCTGTTTGATTTACAAGTACTAGACAGACAGTGTCAAAAGAACAGGTCTTTCAGGAAACCTGGCCTCTTGTACCGCGCCCCCATCCGAGTGCTCGGAGGAGAGAAGACAGAACTCACGATGTCTGTTGCAACGGCTTCTTATCGTTTAACCAGCCTATGTACCACATGAGACCACCAGATTTTGAACTTTATGTAGTTATGATAAGGTTGAAAATCTACAAAAAAAGATGTCCAGTTGCCTGGTTAAAGGTTAAACTAAAATTTCCCTTTTATTAAATTTTGAGAATTACGTGTTTTTTTTTAAGGACAAAAACAGGAAGTCCCGTTACTTACGGGAGGTGTGGTCACCTTACTTGTGAGGGGAATGTTTTCGATAACATCTATGGGAACGGTCTTGAGATACGATAACAATCGACAGTTGGGCATAGCCGACTGCTGCCTATTGTGGGCGCGCCTCGGAACTTCGCAGGAACTTACCTTTAAAGTTAATCGGGAAGATCTGCACACTGTTTCATTCGCAATTGGGTATTTGACTAATCTCGATATACTTAGTAAGAAATATTGATACTCAATAAAAAATAATATTAGTAAATAAGAACCAATGGCCAACATTTTTAGTTAAAAATATAACGTCTAGGTGGTTTTGTGAGTTTCATGGGCAAGTCCATTTTTAAAATATAAAATTTAAAAAAAATTATATCATTAAACCACCAGTCCATTTTCCACCAACTTTTATGTATTTTAAAACCATTTACTTAAACGAAACATTTGATATAGCTACCAAACAAAATTCAGACGCGCATACAGAAGCAGGGATGTTACGAATATTCGCATTCGCATTCGCTTATGCGAATGGTTCGCATCGTTTTTAACATTCGCATCGACATTCGCATTCGCTTAAATCAATGCGAATGTTATGCGAATGCGAATGTGTGCAGGTCGTGCGTGCGTGACTAATCGCCTTATGGGTGAGAAGGCTGCAAAACTGTTGTTCTTAAAACATAATTTGCCTTTATTAAACTTAAAATATAATTTGCCTTTATTAAAGTCTTTTAAGTAATAAAAAATATTGATTTATATGTTGTTATTTTACATTTGATTTGACTGATGTCTTAAGTACTTAACATTCGCATTCGCATTCGCACATTCGCGGCGTAAACATTCGCATTCGCATTCGCATTCGCGAATGTGAAAATTTTGACATTCGTAACATCCCTATACAGAAGTTTGAATTGTGACGTCACAATTCAATAGCCACTTGTATAGAGCGTTTTTGGGCTTGCCCAAAATATGTGCTCTTAAAGTTGTGATATCTCAGGTAATTTAAATGAGAATCAAGTGATTCTTTCAACAATGTTTCTTAAATTGAGGCGTCTTTTGATAATTTTTTTTTAGTAAAATACCCAATTAGGCAGCAATGATTGTCAAGACAATATTAAGTAAAAATTTAAAGTAATAATAGGATGCGACGCCACGCGTCACTCTGTACGTACATGGGACGCGTGGTGGCGTGGCTTAGTTTGGGACCAGGACAATGTATGTGATGTTGTCTCAATTTATTATTATTATTTATGGGAGGTACTAAAGTGTACACCACAAACAAACTATAGGTACATCAAATTGCAACTGACTGTACAACCAAATTGATTGCAAACCCTGCGCAGTTTTTAATTCATAAAACTGAAAATAGTTTTATATTTTTATAGGTAAGTACTCTACGACCTGCGGCCTAATGGAAAAGGTGAATTAAATCTATGCGGAACCACATGTCTTTCATATTATTATGTTCACTCACCATACCTACTCATCTAGCTCAGTGCATTCACTGCAACGGTAACGGTATGGACGAGTACCTACATAGCAGCAATCGAGTATTTGGATTCAGAGCTTCCTACAATTTGTCGTGGGAAGGCTCGGCGGATGTCAACGGGCACCAGCGATCGCAAACCATTTTGCACGGGAGTTATTTTCTTTCTGTTTACTGAATTAAACTACCACTGAGTCTTCTTCTATTGAGTCGGGACCGACGATCTAATGAACGTAGCGGGAATTCCTTGGATCGCGTCCAGGTGGCAAAGGATCGATCTGTGTGGAGAACAGTGGGGGAGGCCTATGTCCAGCTGTGGACGACGAGCGTCCATTGGCTGAAATGATGATGATGAGTCTTCTGTTGCCTACGTCAACTATCTTTTAATGTACTCGTAGATGTAGCTAAAATCTTCTAAATAAGGGCCCAACGCCTATTAAGCATGCATTCATTCATAAGTGGATAGTAGGTATTGCAAAAAAATTTAGAATGATACCTACTTCATTTATATTTCTTAGTAAATAGGTATGTAGGTAAAACAAACAAAATACTTTTATTGCTTTTTAAGTTTTAGTAGTAGGGATTAATTGTTATGCAACTAAACTATTACCGACCTAATAAAATTTTGCAAACATTACTTCAAGTTCCTTATCAAGTTTGAAACAAACACTTTTGGAGCTTTTAATTACTCATACATTAAATTTTGATCACCACAAAGATCCATAAAGAGCTCCATATTAAGATATCAGAGCAATCAACTTGAAGTGGCGCCATTAAGAGGCCCACGCCTTCCATTTCAGTTCAGGTCGAGTCTTGCATTCAATCGAGGTCCATCTACCATAACATACATTAGGTATTTCATTTATGCTTTATGGTAACTTTGATATGCTCATTTACATAATAATTTGCAGGTCAATGAAAAATGTGTAGCACTCCTGGTGAGGGAGCGGTAGCGACGATCAGGGTTCCACGGAAGAGCACAGGAAGCCGCCAATCCACGCTTCTTGCCCATAGACAACTTAACACATAGAAGGATGGTAGGCACTTACTTATACGAGTGATTCTTTCTTTCTACCTCGCTTGCGTATTTATTAGGTAGCTTTTTCGCTATAGATAAAAAGATGCCATCATTATCTTTACGCAATTGCACTGGTGTAGGTTTAGGGTTAGGGAGCGGTGAAATGCTTCTCGCCCATAGAAAATATTAACATAGAATGAAGGTACTTACATACGCGTGATTCTTTCTACCTAGCTTGCGAAGTTATTTATTGGGTAGCATTTTCGCTAGAAAAAATGATGCCATCAATATCTTTACGCCACTGCATTGGTGTAGGCTTAGGGGTTGGAGAAAGGTACACTTTAACCTATTGGGGGAGGCAGGCGAGAAAGAAAAGTGGACGGCAAAATAATCTTCTACCCCGGGCGGCTGATACCACCCTGGGAGCGCATCAGGCTTGAATACCGCTAAACCACGCGGCGCAGGACGATACAACTTACGAGCATAGCACCCGGTTCTTCTAAGCTTACGAATGACGTGTACCCTCTGCGAACACATGGGCTACTTCGTAAACCGTGGCGCAAGCGTTTACATGTAACTTCACTTACGACGAACTCATTTCCCGGTCCGCTGGCGGGGCCTCTGCGGGTACGCTACCAGGAACCCGCAACAGTAAAAACCGTCATCGTTGACAACCCCTGCCTGGTTCCATTTTACCTTCCGCTGTTTGTAATGCTAACGATCCTGGTAAGTGGTTGTTACGATAATTGTTATGTTGAAATCACTTATGCATTAAGAGTAGGATATACAACACTTTTGTAGTTAAGTATTTAAGGGGCAGTGTTGCTACTAAGTACGAGTATTTATGTAACCTAAAATAAAATGAAACTAGTTACTTATGTCTAACTCAGGGGCGTAGCTACCACCGTATCTGCCGTATCAATTATACGGGGCCCCCTGGCCTCGGGGGCCCCCAAAGTGTGTAAGGGAAAAAAAAACTTTCTAATTTAATTTATTTTACAAATGACAAAATTCTATAAGGCAATTACTTTTAAAATGTTTAAATTATGTCATGATAAATAAATATTTCTTTCACAATATTTTTTTTCTTTTGTGAAAAATCTGTACCCCCATACGATATACGGGGCCCCGACAAGGCACGCTACGCCACTGGTCTAACTACTCGTACCGTACATGTTTTTTATAACCTTTTGCCCCAAACTAGGTAGGATGTTTCTCAAGGTTTTTTCGGAAAACTATGAGCTTATGCCATCCCGGACTATTTATATACTTTTTACCTATTTAACAAAATCGGTCTTGTGGTTTAAGCTTAAATATACCTGATCCACTAATATAAGTAGTATTAGTCCATAGGCATGTACCTAATAATTATGGTCGAGAAAAATAAAGTCAGTGTTTTTTATTTAATATTATTATATATTTAAGGTAAAGGCAGCTAATTCCGTGGTATTTTTGCCTAAACTAGATACAACATTCATTATTAAGTATTTATTATTTATTTCTGAAGAACTGGATATTTTTATTAGAAAGGTTGTTTATCTGTTTATTGAAATATATTCACAGTTAGACTAAAAATGTACGTTAAAATTATTAATTAATTAAAAAATATAAAGAAGTCGAAGGCAGGTAATTCCGTGGTAAAAACTCTAATTCCGTGGTATTTGGTTGCTAATTCCGAGTGATCAAATTATGAAGAAAAAAGAGATAGGGAGAATGATACATCATGTTCAAAAAATAAGGCCTATTTATTGTTTTTAGTGTTCAAATCAGTCGCAATCACTATCCTTATAATTATTACAACTAATAAATGGCACCAACATACCTTAAAACCTTAATTACCATAATAATATTATCTTATACAGGGCGTCCCGCGGTCATGTTACGTGGAGGAAAAGTACTTTTAATTTTCTATATAGAACATTTTACTGATAAAAGACATTATTTTATTATCAAAATCAATTTAAACTGCATTTATGCATTTTCAAATAATTACATGGTTAAACCGGGAATCGAATCATGAGAAAAAATTACCGTGTAGCTTTATCTTAATTATCGAAAGGTATCATAAGGATTATTTGTTGCTAAATAATATAGCGTCTGAAATAATTGGAAGACTATGAATTTTAACATTTTCAATACTAAGTAAACCATGTAGTTATTTAAAAATCTATGAATGCAGATTACTTAAACAGTTTTTGAAAATTAAATAATGTCTTTTTTCAGTAAAATGTTCCATTTACAAAATTAAAGGTACTTTCCGTTCATGTGGCATGGCCGTATAATAAATATTAAATACCATTATTTTAAATTTAGGCGGAAAATCGACTAAAGTAAACAATTTTATTTGCGGAAATATATTTAAAAACTTCTAGACTATTAAATTAACTATATCAATCTAACAATTGTTATTTTAAAATAAGAATTATATTTGTACTTTTTTATTACAAATCTAGTTAAAAAACTTTATAACCACAATAAGAGATTTTCAATATAATACTAATTTAGTCAATAACACACTTTAACACTGATATTTATAACCCAATAATAACCTCGTATAAAATTAAAAGTCATCTTAAATCACTCATTCATCATTTTGCTTCGTCCATTAGACTAATTATGCTGTAATTTTTTGGCAATATTGATCGAAAAAACAAATCACACTATTATGAGGAATGATACCATTACTATCATTTGGATTAACTAACATAATTAAAATCAATCTTAGAGACAAGGTAACAATTAAATAGGGTCTAACACATTACCCAAAGAGATTTATGTAGATTCTTCCGATATAGAATCACCAAACAATTGTACTATTAAGTATTCTGTGACACAGCTAGCCAGTGTGAGCTGTGTGAGTGAGGCGCGCGAGCGCCTACCCGACCATATGGCCGACTATTGGCCGATCAATCAAAGCCGCGCCGTTGCTAGGCAACCTAGTGATAAAACTCGAGTAAAATGTTCGCACACAAACGATTTATCGAGTAAATATTACTTTTTTTAAATTCATAAGGACTGGTGTGGATTGAACAGCAAAAGGTAATCTACTCGTAAGTTAGCTCGCTTATGTATGTTTTGTACGCATGTTGATGACTTCATGATGACTTAGCATTTAGTGAAAAAATTGGCCAGCTACGAGTATGTGAGCTATATTTAACTAAACTTTCGGTTTTCAGCTCATTTACAATCAAGTTCCTTGAGCACTTAGCTCTTAGCTCGTGGCTTTGCAGAAATGAAAATTAAGGCGTTAAAGAACCGTCGTGGTTATTTCATTCGAGTCCCAGTTAACTTGGGTAGATTATGGTTTGTAACCTAGATTCGAGTCTCGAAAGAGTTGAACCGACTTCATAACAAAGGTTGAGAGAGAACAATTTGCATCACTATTGACACTTAAACCACGAATCTTTTGTTTGTTTTTGACTTTATATCATTGTAATAAGGTAAAATCTTACAAGCACAGCTAGTTTGTAGGCATGAATGGATGGCTCAGGCGGGTCGTTGCTTTAACTGATCAGCTGTTGGGCAGACTTTGATTGTTTACAACCCGTGCAGATAAATATTAGACTTAGAAATGGCGGACGGTTGAGCTGTTACCGTCAGCATACTAAGTATGTAAAATTATAATTAAATATAAGTATAAGTGCTCACGTGTGCGAGTATAGACGCAAATAGTGTACAAGCGAGAAGTAAATAGTGGCGCCGCCATTTCTAATACCAATGTTTATCCGCACGGGTAGTAATGTTATATATACATTATAATTATAATTATAATCAAAGTAGTAAGTGTGGTTTCGGAAAATGTACGAGTTTTCGGGACCAATTTAAGGTGTGTTTTTTTCACGTCTGAGTATGGGCTGAGAATCGACTTAATAACCTATTAATTGTAATATAAATATTTTAATAACTGTTCTAATGTAAGGTTGTACCCACCTACCAATGTAACACGAACTGTAAATTTGCAAGTTTTTTAAGCAAAACATAAGCACTTATTCTACTGTTATAACTTTATATACCTTGTTTTAAGCAAGTAAAGATAATAATAATTATTATTTGTATTATATAATATTAATATTTATTTGTTCAAGTTTTCACTTTCTTCCTCCTGCTAAAAGGAGTAGGTAAAATAATCCTGTTACTCGGACCTCAATCGCAATGATTATTACCTATTGTTTTTGTGATAGTCACTATCGCTCAAAATGATGTTAATAATCATTTTGGTAAAATGATTATTTATTATTATTGTAACCACCTCCTACAAGGATGTAAATGTTCACTGATACAGCCTGTGTATGGGAAACCCATTTTTTTCCTTTTTTGCATTAAAATCTTAATGCGGTTCACAGAATACATCTACCTGCCTAGTTTGAACAGTACTTATAACTAATGGTTTCGGAAAAAAAATGGCTATAACATACGGACGAACAGACAGACTTGACGAATCTGCAAGGGTTTCGGTTTCGTTATTTGGTTACGGAACCTTAAAAATACGATTCATAAGAGCAAATATAAAAATCACACAAGAGATGTAAAGTAGCAATAATATTTAGTTAATAAATTGAGTAAGATTATGAACATACTGTATTTAACGTTTATTGATACCACGGAATAAGGATCTCATATAACCTTATTCCGATTGATATACAACGGAATAGGGTTTCGTGATACTAAATCAATGTTTCTTATTCCGAGTAATGAAAAGTACACAATTTTTAGTTTAATTTATAATGCATTATTGCTTAATTACATTGTTATTTAAAATATATATAAAACATACAGTGGATTACATCAGAAAACATTTCTGACCTAAAATTTTGTGCCTACTTTTGCTAACAACGAATTAAGAAAATACCTAAATAGCCTATCTTAAATCTGTTATAACTAGCAAATTTGAGATGTTAGTATACCACGGAAATAGATTTTTATAATTAAAGACTACTTATGTGATCAGAACTTAAACATTGAATTCGGAATCATAAAACTGACTTCAAAATAAGAAAAACAAAATACCTCTAATAAATTGCAATTGCGTGGTATACATCGGTAATTAGGAACTGGCAAAATATTTGGCTGCTAATGCCGTGGTATTTTTATCAATTATTTTCTGTTTAATTGATACTAATAATATTAGAATTTGGAGTTTTTTCGATAAAGCATATTATCCTTTTTAAATTAGAATCTTAACAAAAACTGACAACAGTATAAAACTATTTTAAAATGCTATTTAAAAAATCGTGTTACTCACGTGCGTATGGTCCGTATTGTATGAAGCGCGCGTTCCAGCCTGCTGCTGGCGCAAAACTGACCAATTATTTTAAAACGTACAAATACCAAATCGGTTTCATGCTTGTATTACATGTATAGATAAATTATTGATTGATTAAAGCATCTTAGAGACTAAAATAGCTTATGAATTCCATGAAAATACCGTTTTTCTAAATACCACGGAATTAGCAGCCATTTTTAGAACCCCACGGAATTAGCTGCCTTTACCTTATTAATATTGATCATGTAAAGCCTCCTTTATTGAAATAAAGCTGGCTGAATATAAATAATTTAATAAGAAGAATAGGAAATTTAAATTCCGAAACTTCTTTTTTGACAAATCATGAATTTATTCAGTTTTTTATAAAAATTTACACAGGACACATCTAATTTTATAAAAAAATAAAAATACTAAAAACTTCCTTAAAATCATAAAAAAAACTAGGCCCAAAATTATCAAGTGATTAATATTATTGACCTAGTAAGAACACACGTGGCGTGAAATTTTTGCTTGAAAGAATGGCTTGTTGCGGTCCTTGTGGTCCTTGCTTCCCCTGCTGCGGCCCCTGCGGCCCCTGCTGTGGCCCTTGCGGCCCCTGCGTCCCATGCTGCCCGCCGCCGCCGTGCCCGCCGCCCAGCTGTGGGCCCCCGCCTCCTTGCTGCGGCCCGCCGTGCTGCGGACCTTGCCCACCGATGTGCCCGCCGGCATCGCGCTGCAGCCCTTGCCCGTCTTTCTGCAAGCCTTGCTGTGGGCCCTGCTGCTTTCCCTGCTGCGGGCCTTGCTGCGGGCCGCTGCCGTGCTGCGGGCCGTGCGGGCCCTCGCCGTGTTGCGGACCATGCGGTCCGTCCCCCTGCTGCGGGCCCAGCCCGTGCCCCCCCTGCGGGCCGCCCCCGCCCTGCGGCCCGAGCTGTTAGCGGCTGGTCCGCGCTAGTGAGTCCTGTGTAACGTAACCGATGCCTGACCTGGATGCGGGTGAGGGTGACCCGCTAGATCCAGGGGAGCCGCCACGTGATGTTCATCGTTGTTTCAGTGATCGTAAGATAAGAATAAAATGGAAAATAAAAATATGTTGGAATAAGCAAGGTTTTAATTTATTTACTCTAAAACGCGTACGTAGACAGAACGTCCTCACTCGTAGTAGGGAGGCAGTGCCCTCACTCATAGTAGGGAGGTAGAGTGCCCTCACTCATATAGGGAGGTAGAGTGCCCTCACTCATATAGGGAGGTAGAGTGCCCTCACTCATATAGGGAGGTAGAGTGCCCTCACTCATAGTAGGGAGGCAGAGTGCCCTCACTCATAGTAGGGAGGTAGAGTGCCCTCACTCATATAGGGAGGTAGAGTTTCCCTCACTCATATAGGGAGGTAGAGTGCCCTCACTCATATAGGGAGGTAGAGTGCCCTCGCTGATATAGGGAGGTAGAGTGCCCTCACTCATATAGGGAGGTAGAGTGCCCTCACTCATATAGGGAGGTAGAGTGCCCTCACTCATATAGGGAGGTAGAGTGCCCTCACTCATATAGGGAGGTAGAGTGCCCTCACTCATATAGGGAGGTAGTGCCCTCACTCATAGTAGGGAGGTACAGTGCCCTCACTCATAGTAGGGAGGTAGAGTGCCCTCACTCATATAGGGAGGTAGAGTGCCCTCACTCATATAGGGAGGTAGAGTGCCCTCACTCATATAGGGAGGCACAGTGCCCTCACTCATATAGGGAGGTAGAGTGCCCTCACTCATATAGGGAGGTAGAGTGCCCTCACTCATATAGGGAGGTAGAGTGCCCTCACTTATATAGGGAGGTAGAGTGCCCTCACTCATATAGGGAGGTAGAGTGCCCTCACTCATAGGGAGGTAGAGTGCCCTCACTCATATAGGGAGGTAGAGTGCCCTCACTCATATAGGGATGTAGAGTGCCCTCACTCATAGTAGGGAGGTACAGTGCCCTCACTCATATAGGGAGATGGTGCCCTCACTCATAGTAGGGAGGTACAGTGCCCTCACTCATAGTAGGGAGGTACAGTGCCCTGACTCATAGTAGGGAGGTACAGTGCCCTCACTCATATAGGGAGGTAGGGTGCCGTCACTCATAGTAGGGAGTTACAGTGCCCTCACTCATATAGGGAGGTAGGGTGCCGTCACTCATAGTAGGGAGGTACAGTGCCCTCACTCATATAGGGAGGTAGGGTGCCGTCACTCATAGTAGGGAGGTACAGTGCCCTCACTCATATAGGGAGGTAGGGTGCTGTCACTCATAGTAGGGAGGCAGAGAGTGCCCTCACTCAATAGTAGGGAGGCAGAGTGCCGTCACTCATAGTAGGGAGGCAGAGAGTGCCCTCACTCATAATAGTAGGGAGGCAGAGTGCCCTCTGTAGTAGGGAGTCGGAGAGTGCCCTCTGTAGTAGGGAGTCGGAGAGTGCCCTCTGTAGTAGGGAGAAAGAGTGCCTTCTGTAGTAGGGAGGGAGAGTGCCTTCTGCTGTAGGGAGTCAGAGAGTGCCCTCTGTAGTAGGGAAGGAGAGTGCCTTCTGCTGTAGGGAGGCAGAGAGTGCCCTCTGTAGTAGGGAGGCAGAGAGTGCCCTCTGTAGTAGGCAGGGAGAGTGCCTTCTGTAGTAGGGAGGCAGAGAGTGCCCTCTGTAGTAGGCAGGGAGAGTGCCTTCTGTAGTAGGGAGGCAGAGAGTGAATTCTCTTGCAGGGAGACTGGCAGAGGAGTGCCCTCTGTAGTAGAAGCCAGGTCGGGAGTGCCGCTTTCAAGTAGGGAGGTCAGGAGTGCCGCTCTCAAGTAGCGAGTTCACGAGAAAAGTGCCGTTCTCAAATTATGGAATCACGTGTGCAGGTTTCCTCACAATGTTTCCCTCACCACCGATTGTAAAAATACGCATAAAGAAAATCATTTTCCCATAAATAAATTACGTTTCAAACACACGTTACCTACCTATTTAGCAAATTGATACTATTGCGGGAAATCCATCTTTATTACTAATCCTAATGGCGATGTCCGTGAATCAGCAGGTTTCCGAGGAAGTCTCGTGCCTGCGTCGATTATCGGATTTTACAACTCCAATATTGCAATATTTTTAATTCTGTGAAGTTATTATTTGTTTTCAATGTAACTTGCTATCAGTATCATACCAGGATAATGACAGCTGCGTTAAAATAATTACACGGTGTGTAGATTTCCACCGAAAAAATATAATTTAGTTATTAGTATTGATAAGTATAGTTAGGAACATAGATAAGTTGAATTAGGTATGTTCCGTGAGCTAAAGTTGACTTTGCTTACGGGTCAGGACTGAACCTACGACCATCGGATTGTGTTGTAACGAAGGCTTGACTTAATGTTTGGCAAAAATCCAAAAAATGTGCTGGATTTGATACCTTTGAGTATACAGCTTTCGCTTTAGGTAGCTTTTGTGGACCTTTGGAACTTCGGGGTATTACTTGGGTCCACGCCCGGTTGTCCCACTGGTGTAGACTCAAATAAATTTATATTATTTTCTATTAGGTACTAGTAGTCACACTCACGCTTTTTCCGAAATGCGGGGTTTATGTATAGGTAATTAATTGTAAACACCGTACGAAGGAGTACGGTACGGTACGGAATTATCCCCGCGACCGGTCCCCTAAAGAAATACACTAGACAATGACAGAGTAACTGTAACCCCAATCGTCATAAATTAAGTCATAATGTTAATAGTGCGATGAAGCTAGTTGACCGTTTGATGTGGCGACTTGACGAATGCTCGGCGCTGCGCGTTCTCCGTGTTCCCGGTAGGGCGCGCGGCATGCGCGTACGCAGAACCGCGCGCTGCTCGCCAGCCCAACGCGCCTTCTGGGAATCACCTCGAGCTCGAGCCCGTTACCAGAATCGGGAGACGTAAATTCGCAGCGCGGGATTTCTGAAATTCTCGCAATTAGAACTAATATTGCTATCGCTGCTTATGGTATCGAACGTCGAGTTTCCAAGTACCTAAGTCTGGATAATTAAGATAATAATAAGTACTTTGTCAATACAAAAACGAGATTTGTATCTATCTACTTAAGGGGCTATATCGAAGAAACTAGCGCCGCCAAACTATCTATTTACACTAATTGTGGCGACAATATGATATTTTTTAAGAAAAAATACTCTACAAACTTACATTGCAAATGTTAAATGCAAGTAAATTGGATTTTTCAAGGTACAATATTTTTAACACGCGACAAGTAACAATAATGTTAATTATTTCTAAGAGTGGCTGTGCTTAAGCTACTTAATACGGAGTCAGGTCAATGTTTGAGATGTTGTGAGAATTTATTTACACACAGGAACAATATTCTTTTAACTAGGTTGCCTTTGTGTCACAATATCTCTCTGAACTACGGGCGCGGTGATTCTACGTACCGACGGAAAATATTGTGCTTCAGGCATCTGCATAACTATCCTTTGTAGCGTCGTTATATTCATAAGTTTATTTACGCCAATAAAATACATAGCAATGTTTTATTTTTGTATTATTAGCAAATTATTCTTATGTAAATAACGCACTTAAAACATTATTCACTTATTCTAGTCAGAACCGAACCCACGACCTTATACGTGCCTACCGGGTGGATGTTCTTCCAACTGAATTACCGAATACGATAGTAACAAGGCGACGTATGTTTTAAAATTTTATTTTAAGCTTTGTTGTGAAGTGAATGAATTAATGAAATAAGTATTATATAAAAATATGAGGTGTTTTTAGTAAACAGGTATTTACAACTTACTTAAAAGTACCTTTAAGTAGGTAAATAATTGCAAATGTTTGGATAAATCCTAATAATATAATAAGTGTTGGATTTATGATTACTATACAAAAATTAATACCTGAAAGACGCATTGTTTAGAGTCGTTGCGTCACCCTCAATCCTGTGTCGTACACATGTGGACTTGCTTCCAATTTAAATATTAATAAACAGTATATACATTTTTACTTAACTTCTTTCTTTTATACACCCTTTTCATTTGGAACCCCGGCATCCCCTACCCATCTGTCTAATGGTCGTAGGTACTAGTCCCGATCTGAACACGCGAGGATTGATTGGGTATGTTAAGGTTTTTTTACAACACCCTTGTTGAACTAGTTATTGTGAATCCTTTGAGTACCTATAAAGTCACACTCAAAGTGTGTATCACTTGCCTACCTTACGTGAACGAGTTCACGTCAATAGCTTGTCGTGTTCGCGTCAATCAAATACCAAGACAAGTCTAGATGATCGGCCAGTGTGGGCGGACATGTTACTGTGGTTACGTGCTCGCGTTTCGTACATCGAGCGAATTACCCCAATGACAAACGAGCTCATTAATCTCATGCCATGTCGTGATTACATGAGACTAGACGATCTACAATATCGTTTCGAAGAAACCGCAAAAAAGCAAAAAAATACCTACATTTCTTCGAGCTTTTTTGCGGTTGCTATATTGAATTATACTGTAGGAATATTCAACGTTGGTCTGTCCATTTCTATTTTATATAGCACACAGCTATTATTTAATGAATTGAAGTTAACTACAATATTTTTGACCACAGGAATAGTTACATTTACCTACTTCTATTTTCTGTTAATATGTTTTAATTCGTTTATCTTCAAATCTTTTCTATCAAAGGAAGTTGGGAAGATAACTATATTGTCCTAGTTCTAAACTAAACTTCTTTCTACAAACACAGAGATCCAACACAAACAAATATATGTAATTTCATCAAACATTTGTGAAGTTGCGCGCGAACTCACGACCCTTGTGCCTTGACCGGTGCTTAAACCACAGTTCTTATGTTAACTTTAAAACTAGTGTACCTACTACATGTCTCTTTTCGATTACCTACGAAATTACTCAAAATTGAACATTAAAGGGGAATGCCCAAAGTTCAGAATAGTTTTGGCTGAAAAGCGCACACCAATAATTTTATGCGTAAAATCTATATCTATACTTTACTAATATAATAAAGCTGAAGAGTTTGTTTGTTTGTTGTTTGTTTGAACGCGCTAATCTCCGAAACTACTGGTGCGATTTGAATAATTCTTTTTTTGTTGGATAGTCCATTTATCGAGGAAGGCTATAGGCTAAATAACATTACGCTATGACCAATAGGAGCAAAGACAGAGCGGTAAATGTGTAAAAAACGGGGAAAAAATATTCATTTTTGAAGGCTTTCTTTGCGTGCGCTGCGAAAACGGTTCAAGATACACAAAAAATATGTATGAAAGAATTATTTCTCTATACATGATCTAAAAAAAAGTCCGCGACGGCATATGTCTATCTTTTAAGGTTTAGTCACAATGACCGTTTTTATGGTACCAAATTTGGTCGAAATAATTTGTTTAAGTTGTATCAACATAATAATATTAAGGGGGTTGTAAGGGGTTAAAAGGGGGGTAAAAAGTTACTTTTCCACGCGGACGAAGTCGCGGGCGGCCGCTAGTATAGTATATAATGTAATTATTGTTGTGAGGTTATCATCAGATAAGTAAAAGTCGGAATTTCATTTAAAAAACGTTCTTTATTCATCGTCATAAACAATTAAGACGTCATCATCCAGAAATTGCGCAGGTACTGCTATATTACTTTCATGGCGAGCCCATCCCAAATACTAGATCACAGACAAGACGTGGGCACAGCATCCCACAGTTCGACGGCCTACAATACAATTGCAACAGTATTTGTAATTCTTAAGATATGATTTTTGTGCAGTAAATTAAGTAAGTAGTTATATCTATCTATCTAGAGGTACTTAATCTAGTGTTCTTAGGTTAGAAGTAAAAGGACTCATCAACCACTTTTTGAATAAGACACAGTTTGATCTTCTCCTTAGTCTGTGGTTTGATGTGATCCTGGGATGAGCAGTTAAATTCAAGACCAAAATAAATTCCAAGCAGCCAAAGTCACGGCGCCAACTAACTCATAATATCTCTCTTTTCTCAGAAAGCAAGACGTTCTAGGAGCCGCGTAACAGACAAAAGTATTTTTAATCTGGATTTTTTTCGGCGAGACTGAGATTTCTGACTAGAAAAAGATCTTGGATAAAACGAAATTACGAAATACCTATCTTCTTTTCAATTTATTTGAGAAGCACACTATATTCAGTTCTATTAAATTTATATACTACTAGTGGCCCGCCCTCGCTTCGCTTCGGTATTTTAATTTTTTGAACGAAGTAGAATTCACAACAATCAATTTTGGTGATCGTAAACCTTAATGAAGGAATCTCAAAAAGATTTGATTTAAAAAATGCTGGAAACTCTATAACTTTATTTTGTCAAATTTAATCAGTTCCCCCGTTCACCCCTATAGGGGTTGAATATGAAGAAACCGAAAGCACCCCTTTAAAGATTGAAGAAAAAACAATACCAAAATCACTTTTATAAAATTTCTATGCAAAGCCTAAGTACCAATTTTCAAGATTCTAGCTTCAAAAAATGACAATACTTCGTTTCAACCCCCTTTTTAGGTTGGAGAAAAAAATAACGAATTCACTTTCATTACATTTGTATGCAAAGCCCAAATACCAAGTTTCAAGACTCTAGCTTTAAAATTGACAATACGGCGTTTCATCCCCCTTTCTCCCCTTTTTAGGTTGAAGAAAAAATTTCGAATGAGTTTCATTACATTTGCATGCAAAGCCCAAATACCAATTTTCAAAGCTCTAGCTTTAAAAATGACGAATTTTCCATACGACCTTTTAACCCCCTTTCACCCCTTTGTAAGCTGAAGAAAAAAAAATGCTGAAATCACATTCATTTAATTTGTATGGAAAACCCAAATACCAATTTTCAAGACTCTAGCTTTAAAAATAATAAATCTCCTATACATTGTTTTAACCCCCATTTCACCCCTTTATGGCTTGAATTTAAAAAAAAAACCTGAAACAGGTCAATTTTTCATTTTTGATCATCAACCATAATTCCAAATTTTCAAATCTCTAACATCTAAATTGAAAGATTTTCATACTAACTTAAACCCCCCCTTTCATCCTTTAGGGGGTGAATTTCGCAAAACCCCTTCTTAGTGCGCCCCTACATAGTATAAACTACCTATGTTTCAAATTTCATATTTTAGGTCTGTAGTTTTGGCTGTGCGTTTGATAGATCAGTCAGTCAGGTCAGTCAGTCAGTCAGTCCAGTCCAGTCACAGGCCGAGACGTTACCTCTTTATTAATAGTATAGAAGAAGATATATATTATAAAGGTCAAATATTTTTTTCATTTCTTCAGACGCTTCTTTAGAAATGAAAAAATAGTTGAGACGTTGAATGAATTATTTTCCATTTTAAAGGCATATTAATATTCTAATTTTTTTATTGCTCGCAAGATTGAGACGCCTCCGGACAAGCCTGTAGGTAATTTCTGAATACGCAGAAAGGTCTAAATTAGGTACCTACCAATTCTCAATTCTATTTACTGTTCTCTGAGTGGGCTGATCGTTCTCGGAGCTTGAACTTAAACCTAAATTGAGCTGCCTTGTTTCAGTAACGTGATGACCATGACTATTTTGAGTCCCAAACTGTTTTCGGAAATGGGGACCCAAATGTTCGACCTTTAAAATAAAAAACCTCACCATGCTTTGTAATAAAAATTGGTTAAGAACGTTGATTTCGTCTCAAATAGGTACACCAGCAAGAAACTCAGCAAAGTTCTTTCTCAGAGGGCACGAGAATTGCCCCCCTGGTCAGTCATTATTTTGTATCAGGTTAGGTAGGTCGGTCATACAAGGTGGGCAAAACCTCGTCAGATCACTAACCTCGTTAGGTCTGCTCCTGTCTGCTCGTTAGTCCGCTATAATATAAAAAAAGATAAGTAGTTAACGAACTTCATCATACCACGGATCAAAGATTACTTATTCATAATTATATTATGTTAAAATACTAACTATACTATAATAGTAATAATACTTAACAAAACTAAATGATGTGTTCCCCGAAGTCAGGTTCGCACAGTAGCGCGCACCTCAGTTTTTTGTGTTCGTTTTTTCTTGGTCTGTGTTCGTTTTTATCAGTTTTCATTGACGACTTGACGAGGGTCTCGGGCCAATGTGACCCGCGACGGCTGTCAGTGTCAGCTGTCCGCCGCTGTTCCGGGAATATGAGAGATCATGATTCTGACGAAACTCTTCGGACGGGGTTCTTTCGTGGATTGATGCGTTTGTATGCTTGTTAAGTAGTAGAATTATTTGCTTACCACAACAGTTCTCACTATGGGAGAGCAACGCATCGGATGATGGGTTGACTCGACCGGAGTAATACCACGTCCTCACAGAAAACCGGCGTGAAGCAGTGCATGCGCTGTTTTTCGCTGCGTGAGTAAGGGGACGGTGGCCTAATCCAGGGGAAAGGGGGTTAAATGTAGCAGCGCACTTGTAACACCACTGGTGTTGCTAGTGTCCATGTGCGGCGGTAATCGCCTCGACTCTGGCGTGTGCTACCCGCCTAAACGATGCTCTGCACCTCCGCCTCGACTCTTATTCAAACAACCGCCTCGACTGTGCCTTGACTCCGCCTTGACTCTGGCAGTGTGCTACCGCCTTAGGTTATCCCTACGTACGAACTAATAATTGTTTATCATGTGGAAATCTAGGTCAGCTGTTCACATTGATGTCAAAGTTTTGCAATTTCATCGGTGAATTAAGTAGGTAAATTACCTAAGAAACTTTTAGAGTAGAGAACCCCAACTAGGTAGAGTTTGGGGTTTAACAGTTTTTGTCTATAAAGTTAAGTATAATGATACCTAATCATAATAAGATTACATCTACTTCTTACATAGAAGATAGTAGAATATATGAAAATATTAAGATTATAATTATACTTAATGATATGATAATTTTAGTTCGAGGGACTTGAGCTTGTCTCGCTCCGCTAGCTTTCACCTGCCCCCTAACTTTTTGTAAACGTGTGGTTTTGGGAACGAGGGCTCGTTACTTTAAGGTTCATGCTCCGAGTGACCCGTGACAGCTGCCAGCTGCCTCCCACGATTCCGGGGAATCAGTGATCAAGATTTATAGAAAGTCTTTGGTTATGATTGATGGTGACAAGATCTACGAACAAAGCATGACGGGGTAGAGTTCCCGCAAACTAGAGACTTTCCTTGACTTGGGCCGACCGATCAGTTCGATCGGATTGGGCTGCTAGTACGCACACAGTGTGCAGCACACTATACCAAGAAAACAGCTTATTTTTAAGCGATTTAAATACTTTGCATAAGTTATTAGGTAGGTAATGTTGTCCAGAAGAACTAAGTTGCCATGTTAGTTTTTTTTTTCAAAGTAGTTAGTACCTATCAAGAATGATGCCTAGATACTATCGCTGTTATTTCGCATTTGCATAACTTTCAAAGTAGGTAGGTATTATGTAAGAAGCCGACCAGAACTTTAGGCCGACAGAAAGTCTGAGGGTAGTCTGGAAGAGACTCATAAGTAAAGCGCAATGAAAGAATAGAATAGAATAATGTAAGGTATAATCTCCGAGATATCACTAACTATATTTTATATAAGAAAGTACACCCCGTAGTAGTTTGACCCGACTGAGAATTGACCCCCTCTGCAAATACCACCATGTTATAGGAATCTAAAAATCCGTGCGCAATAACCTTTAGCTACTTACCGCCAATTCAAGGATGCCTAATCACAAAATGACTATAAGGAAACAAACAGTTACACTCAAGTAAACTTCCACTGATCTTGTAATGTTACGAATAAATGTGTAGTATGTACTTCTGACCTACACGTAGGTAACTATTATGCGTAGAACACCATGCGGTTTGCCAGAATCGTTTCCCTATACAATTACAGTTATCGAGAATCAACCTCCCAACACACGCGGCTTGATTATTACAAGTAGTACTGATTATTAGAATCGAACTGATGGAGTATGAAATTCGTAGATTCAGGCCATGGCTAGGCCTACTTATGGCGCTAGGGCGAAGCGGTAACCAGCTATATCGACGCTATTATGATACATTCCAGAACCTTATGTTTACGTTATCAATACACGTGCCTATATCCGATTTCTGGGAATTTGTTACTTTTTGGTTAGCCACAAACTAAAATAAAGTCATTCGTGTAAAATAATGGAGGTAGTGAGGTAGAGTAGGTATAATAATGCCTAGACTAGGGTTTAATTCTTGTGACCGTTTCGTTCGATCGCGTATTTTTAGCCAGGTGTATAATAATTTGGACTGTAGGTTGGTAATTAAAAGAAGTCATAGAATGATAGGTACCGTAATCTTGCATTAAAACATTTACTCAAACGTTCACTGAAAATCTTTGCACAATTCCACGTCTTATTCGCTTAAAATCTGTTAATTCTGAGAGGAAACCTCCCCAGAGTAAAGTATAGTCCTGGGAAAACCTCTTACTTATTTAAGACTAGTGCCGCCCGCACTTCGTTTGCGTGAACTTTATGACTCTTGACTTAAAGATGATTATTTAAATAGAATTTAACAAAAATATTACTTATTTAAATGTTCGTTTATAGGTTAATATTTTAAGGCGGCTCATTAATATTTTATACGAAATGCTAAGGAATGGAACAACTTGCCGGCTTTTTGTATTTCCAGAGAGCTACAATTTGGGTGTCTTTAAGTCGAGAGTGAATAGGCTTCTTCTGGGAAAGCACGCTACATCTTAGACCTCATTGTCACTCTCCATCAGGTGAGATGAGGTCAAGTGCAAACCCATTTAATATTTAAAATATCAACTTCTAATGAACCCCCAAATTATTTTATTCCATTAGGGGATGTAAGTATTCTATTAAAGTTTGAATCTTATATTTTATCCATCAATTCTGTCAAAGAATGTGTATGCAAAAGTTGGAGTAAATTGGGCCAAGGAATCACGTAGTCCCATGAACAAACTTTGAACCCCCTTTTCGCTCCATTAGGGTTTAAGTTCGGAATATCCTTCCTTATAGGATCTCATCCAAAAATGCTCATCACATTTGACAATTTTCCATTCCATTTCATTCCATATTTGTTATAGTGTAGCTGGGCTCTTAGAGGTCCAAACCAGATGTTCCATGATCTTTGATTTTTTTTCATGGCATCATAAACTGCTCATCAATCTGAACAACTTTTGTTAAGGTGCCATTGACCTACCTCTTATAGTTTAGCTGGGCTGTTGTGGTTCTACATCAAGGAGCCTGGTCTTCAAAATGTAATATATCCTATAAGTTGCCCTGATATTACAGCTATACAATAAAAAAAGTTTCATTCGAATTGGTTCAGTAGTTTCCGAGATTAGCGCGAACAAACAGACAAACAGATAAACAGATAAACAGACAAACAGACAAACAGACAAACAGACAGACAAAAATTTTAAAAATCATTGATTCATGTTCTGTTTAATTGATACTAATAATATTAGAATTTGAAGTTTTTTCGATAAAGCATATTATCCTTTTTAAATTAGAATCTTAACAAAAACTGACAACAGTATAAAACTATTTTAAAACGCTATTTAAAAAATCGTGTTACTCACGTGCGTATGGTCCGTATTGTATGAAGCGCGCGTTCCAGCCTGCTGCTGGCGCAAAACTGACCAATTATTTAAAACGTACAAATACCAAATCGGTTTCATGCTTGTATTACATGTATAGATAAATTATTGATTGATTAAAGCATCTTAGAGACTAAATAGCTTATGAATTGCATGAAAATACCGTTTTTCTAAATACCACGGAATTACAGCCATTTTTAGAACCCCACGGAATTAGCTGCCTTTACCTTATTAATATTGATCATGTAAAGCCTCCTTTATTGAAATAAAGCTGGCTGAATATAAATAATTAATAAGAAGAATAGGAAATTTAAATTCCGAAACTTCTTTTTTGACAAATCATGAATTTATTCAGTTTTTATAAAAATTTACACAGGACACATCTAATTTATAAAAAAATAAAAAAACTAAAAACTTCCTTAAATCATAAAAAAACTAGCCCAAATTATCAAGTGTAATATTATTGACCTAGTAAGAACACACGTGGCGTGAAATTTTTGCTTGAAAGAATGGCTTGTTGCGGTCCTTGGTCCTTGCTTCCCCTGCTGCGGCCCCTGCGGCCCCTGCTGTGGCCCTTGCGGCCCCTGCGTCCCATGCTGCCCGCCGCCGCCGTGCCCGCCGCCCAGCTGTGGGCCCCCGCCTCCTTGCTGCGGCCCGCCGTGCTGCGGACCTTGCCCACCGATGTGCCCGCCGGCATCGCGCTGCAGCCCTTGCCCGTCTTTCTGCAAGCCTTGCTGTGGGCCCTGCTGCTTTCCCTGCTGCGGGCCTTGCTGCGGGCCGCTGCCGTGCTGCGGGCCGTGCGGGCCCTCGCCGTGTTGCGGACCATGCGGTCCGTCCCCCTGCTGCGGGCCCAGCCCGTGCCCCCCCTGCGGGCCGCCCCCCCCTGCGGCCCGAGCTGTTAGCGGCTGGTCCGCGCTAGTGAGTCCTGTGTAATGTAACCGATGCCTGACCTGGATGCGGGTGAGGGTGCCCGCTAGATCCATGGGAGCCGCCACGTGATGTCATCGTTGTTTCAGTGATCGTAAGATAAGAATAAAAGGAAAATAAAATATGTTGGAATAAGCAAGGTTTTAATTTATTTACTCTAAAACGCGTACGTAGACAGAACGTCCTCACTCGTATAGGGAGGCAGTGCCCTCACTCATATAGGGAGGTAGAGTGCCCTCACTCATATAGGGAGGTAGAGTGCCCTCACTCATATAGGGAGGTAGAGTGCCCTCACTCATATAGGGAGGTAGAGTGCCCTCACTCATAGTAGGGAGGCAGAGTGCCCTCACTCATATAGGGAGGTAGAGTGCCCTCACTCATATAGGGAGGTATAGTTCCCTCACTCATATAGGGAGGTAGAGTGCCCTCACTCATTAGGGAGGTAGAGTGCCCTCGCTGATATAGGGAGGTAGAGTGCCCTCACTCATATAGGGAGGTAGAGTGCCCTCACTCATATAGGGTAGGTAGAGTGCCCTCACTCATATAGGGAGGTAGAGTGCCCTCACTCATATGGGAGGTAGAGTGCCCTCACTCATATAGGGAGGTAGTGCCCTCACTCATAGTAGGGAGGTACAGTGCCCTCACCATAGTAGGGAGGTAGAGTGCCCTCACTCATAAGGGAGAGTGCCCTCACTCATATAGGGAGGTAGAGTGCCCTCACTCATAGGGAGGCACAGTGCCCTCACTCATATAGGGGGTAGAGTGCCCTCACTCATATAGGGAGGTAGAGTGCCCTCACTCATATAGGGAGGTAGAGTGCCCTCACTTATAGGGAGGTAGAGTGCCCTCACTCATAGGGAGGTAGAGTGCCCTCACTCATAGGGAGGTAGAGTGCCCTCACTCATATAGGGAGGTAGAGTGCCCTCACTCATATAGGGATGTAGAGTGCCCTCACTCATAGTAGGGAGGTACAGTGCCCTCACTCATATAGGGAGATGGTGCCCTCACTCATAGTAGGGAGGTACAGTGCCCTCACTCATAGTAGGGAGGTAAGTGCCCTGACTCATAGTAGGGAGGTACATGCCCTCACTCATAGGGAGGTAGGGTGCCGTCACTCATAGTAGGGAGGTACAGTGCCCTCACTCATATAGGGAGGTAGGGTGCCGTCACTCATAGTAGGGAGGTACAGTGCCCTCACTCATATAGGGAGGTAGGGTGCCGTCACTCATAGTAGGGAGGTACAGTGCCCTCACTCATATAGGGAGGTAGGGTGCTGTCACTCATAGTAGGGAGGCAGAGAGTGCCCTCACTCAATAGTAGGGAGGCAGAGTGCCGTCACTCATAGTAGGGAGGCAGAGAGTGCCCTCACTCATAATAGTAGGGAGGCAGAGTGCCCTCTGTAGTAGGGAGTCGGAGAGTGCCCTCTGTAGTAGGGAGTCGGAGAGCCCTCTGTAGTAGGGAGAAAGAGTGCCTTCTGTAGTAGGGAGGGAGAGTGCCTTCTGCTGTAGGGAGTCAGAGAGTGCCCTCTGTAGTAGGGAAGGAGAGTGCCTCTGCTGTAGGGAGCAGAGAGTGCCCTCTGTAGTAGGGAGGCAGAGAGTGCCCTCTGTAGTAGGCAGGGAGAGTGCCTTCTGTAGTAGGCACTGGAGGCAGAGAGTGCCCTCTGTAGTAGGCAGGGAGAGTGCCTTCTGTAGTAGGGAGGCAGAGAGTGAATTCTCTTGCAGGGAGACTGGCAGAGGAGTGCCCTCTGTAGTAGAAGCCAGGTCGGGAGTGCCGCTCAAGTAGGGAAGTCAGGAGTGCCGCTCTCAAGTAGCGAGTTTACGAGAAAAGTGCCGTTCTCAAATTATGGAATCACGTGTGCAGTTTTCCTCACAATGTTTCCCTCACCACCGATTGTAAAAAATACGCATAAAGAAATCATTTTCCCATAATAAATTACGTTTCAAACACACTTACCTACCTATTTAGCAAATTGATACTATTGCGGGAAATCCATCTTTATTACTAATCCTAATGGCGCGATGGCGATGTCCGTGAATCAGCAGGTTTCCGAGGAAGTCTCGTGCCTGCGTCGATTATCGGATTTTACAACTCCAATATTGCAATATTTTTAATTCTGTGAAGTTATTATTTGTTTTCAATGTAACTTGCTATCAGTATCATACCAGGATAATGACAGCTGCGTTAAAATAATTACACGGTGTGTAGATTCCACCGAAAACAATAATTTAGTTATTAGTATTGATAAGATAGTTAGGAACATAGATAAGTTGAATTAGGTATGTTCCGTGAGCTAAAGTTGACTTTGCTTACGGGTCAGGACTGAACCTACGACCATCGGATTGTGTTGTAACGAAGGCTTGACTTAATGTTTGGCAAAATCCAAAAAATGTGCTGGATTTGATACCTTTGAGTATACAGCTTTCGCTTTAGGTAGCTTTTGTGGACCTTTGGAACTTCGGGGTATTACTTGGGTCCACGCCCGGTTGTCCCACTGGTGTAGACTCAAATAAATTTATATTATTTTCTATTAGGTACTAGTAGTCACACTCACGCTTTTTCCGAAATGCGGGGTTTATGTATAGGTAATTAATTGTAAACACCGTACGAAGGAGTACGGTACGGTACGGAATTATCCCCGCGACCGGTCCCCTAAAGAAATATACCTAGACAATGACAGAGTAAGTGTAACCCCAATCGTCATAAATTAAGTCATAATGTTAATAGTGCGATGAAGCTAGTGACCGTTTGATGTGGCGACTTGACGAATGCTCGGCGCTGCGCGTTTCTCCGTGTTCCCGGTAGGGCGCGCGGCATGCGCGTACGCAGAACCGCGCGCTGGTCGCCAGCCCAACGCGCCTTCTGGGAATCACCTCGAGCTCGTCCCCATTACCAGAATCGGGACGTAAATTCGCAGCGCGGGATTTCTGAAATTCTCGCAATTAGAACTAATATTGCTATCGCTGCTATGGTATCGAACGTCGAGTTTCCAAGTTCCTAAGTCTGGATAATTAAGATAATAATAAGTACTTTGACAATACAAAAACGAGATTTGTATCTATCTACTTAAGGGGCTATATCGAGAAAACTAGCGCCGCCCAACTATCTATTTCACTTAATTGTGGGCGACAATATGATTTTTTTTTGAAAAAATACTCTACAAACTTACCTTGCAAATGTTAAATGAAAGTAAATTGAATTTTTCAAGGTACAATATTTTTAACACGCGACAAGTAACAATAATGTTAATTATTTCTAAAAGTGGCCGTGCTTAAGCTACTTAATACGGAGTCAGGTCAATGTTTGAGATGTTGTGAGAATTTATTTCACACAGGAAATATTCTTTTAACTAGGTTGCCTTTGTCACAATATCTCTCTGAACTACGGGCGCGGTGATTCTACGTACTGACGGAAAATATGTGCTTCAGGCATCTGCATAACTATCTTTGTAGCGTCGTTATATTCATAAGTTTATTTACGCCAATAAAATACGTAGCAATGTTTTATTTTTGTATTATTAGCAAATTATTCTTATATAGGTAAATAACGCACTTAAAACATTATTCACTTATTCTAGTCAGAACCGAACCCACGACGTCATAGTGCCTACCGGGTGGATTTTCTCCAACTGAATTACCGATACGATAGTAACATGGCGACGTATGTTTTAAAATTTTATTTTAAGCTTTGTTGTGAAGTGAATGAATTAATGAAAATAGTATTATATAAATAATGAGGTGTTTTTAGTAAACAGGTATTTACAACTTACTTAAAAGTACCTTTAAGTAGGTAAATAATTGCAAATGTTTGGATAAATCCTAATAATATAATGTTGGATTTATGATTACTATACAAAAATTAATACCTGAAAGACGCATTGTTTAGAGTCGTTGCGTCACCCTCAATCCTGTGTCGTACACATGTGGACTTGCTTCCATTTAAATATTAATAAACAGTATATACATTTTTACTTAACTTCTTTTCTTTTATACACCCTTTTCATTTGGAACCCCGGCATCCCCTACCCATCTGTCTAATGGTCGTAGGTATTAGTCCCGATCTGAACACGCGAGGATTGATTGGGTATGTTAAGGTTTTTTTACAACACCCTTGTTGAACTAGTTATTGTGAATCCTTTGAGTACCTATAAAGTCACACTCAAAGTGTGTACACTTGCCTACCTTACGTGAACGAGTTCACGTCAATAGCTTACACTGATTGTGGCTTGTCGTGTTCGCGTCAATCAAATACCAAGACAAGTCTAGATGTCGCCAGTGTGGGCGGACATGTTACTGTAGTTACGTGCTCGCGTTTCGTACATCGAGCGAATTACCCCAATGACAAACGAGCTCATTAATCTCATGCCATGTCGTGATTACATGAGACTAGACGATCTACAATATCGTTTCGAAGAAACCGCAAAAAGCAAAAAAATACCTACATTTTTTCGAGCTTTTTTGCGGTTGCTATATTGAATTATAATGTAGGAATATTCAACGTTGGTCTGTCCATTTCTATTTTATTAGCACACAGCTATTATAATGAATTGAAGTTACAATATTTTTGACCACAGGAATAGTTACATTTTACCTACTTCTATTTTCTGTTAATATGTTTTAATTCGTTTATCTTCAAATCTATTCTATCAAAGGATTGGGAAGATAATTATACTGTCCTAGTTCTAAACTAAACTTCTTTCTACAAACACAGAGATCCAACACAAACAAATATATGTATTTCATCAAACATTTGTGAAGTTGCGCGCGAACTCACGACCCTTGTGCCTTGACCGGTGCTTAAACCAGTTCTTATGTTAACTTTAAAACTAGTGTACCTACTACATGTCTCTTTTCGATTACCTACGAAATTACTCAAATTGAACATTAAAGGGGAATGCCCAAAGTTCAGAATAGTTTTGGTGAAAAGCGCACACCAATAATTTTATGCGTAAAATCTATATCTATCTTACTAATATAATAAAGCTGAAGAGTTTGTTTGTTTTTTGTTTGTTTGAACGCGCTAATCTCCGAAACTACTGGTGCGATTTGAATAATTCTTTTTTTGTTGGATAGTCCATTTATCGAGGAAGGCTATAGGCTAAATAACATTACGCTATGACCAATAGGACAAAGACAGAGCGTAAATGTGTAAAAACGGGGAAAAAATATTCATTTTTGAAGGCTTTCTTTGCGTGCGCTGCGAAAACGGTTCAGATACACAAAAAATATGTATGAAAGAATTATTTCTCTATACATGATCTAAAAAAAAGTCCGCGACGGCATATGTCTATCTTTAAGGTTTAGTCACAATGACCGTTTTTATGGTACCAAATTTGGTCGAAATAATTTGTTTAAGTTGTATCAACATAATAATATTAAGGGGGTTGTAAGGGGTTAAAAGGGGGGTAAAAAGTTACTTTCCACCGGGACGAAGTCGCGGGCGGCCGCTAGTATTATATAATAATTATTGTTGTGAGGTTATCATCAGATAAGTAAAAGTCGAATTTCATTTAAAAAACGTTCTTATTCATCGTCATAAACAATTAAGACGTCATCATCCAGAAATTGCGCAGTACTGCTATATTACTTCATGGCGAGCCCATCCCAAATACTAGATCACAGACAAGACGTGGGCACAGCATCCCACAGTTCGGGCCTACAATACAATTGCAACAGTATTTGTAATTCTTAAGATATGATTTTTGTGCAGTAAATTAAGTAAGTAGTTATATCTATCTATCTAGAGGTACTTAACTAGTTTTCTTAGGTTAGAAGTAAAAGGACTCATCAACCCTTTTTGAATAAGACACAGTTTGATCTCTCCTTAGTCTGTGGTTTGATGTGATCCTGGGATGAGCAGTTAAATTCAAGACCAAATAAATTCCAAGCAGCCAAAGTCACGGCGCCAACTAACTCATAATACTTATCTCTCTTTTCTCAGAAAGCAAGACGTTCTAGGAGCCGCGTAACAGACAAAAGTATTTTTAATCTGGATTTTTTTCGGCGAGACTGAGATTTCTGACTAGAAAAAGATCTTGGATAAAACGAAATTACGAAATACCTATCTTCTTTCAATTTATTGAGAAGCACACTATATTCGTTCTATTAAATTTATATACTACTATGGCCCGCCCTCGCTTCGCTTCGGTATTTAATTTTTGAACGAAGTAGAATTCACACATCAATTTTGTGATCGTAAACCTTAATGAAGGAATCTCAAAAAGATTTGATTAAAAAATGCTGGAAACTCTATAACTTTATTTTGTCAAATTTAATCATTCCCCCGTTCACCCCTATAGGGGTGAATATGAAGAAACCGAAAGCCCCCTTTAAAGATTGAAGAAAAAACAATACCAAAATCACTTTTATAAAATTTCTATGCAAAGCCTAAGTACCAATTTTCAAGATTCTAGCTTCAAAAAATGACAATACTTCGTTTCAACCCCCTTTTTAGGTTGGAGAAAAAAATAACGAATTCACTTTCATTACATTTGTATGCAAAGCCCAAATACCAAGTTTCAAGACTCTAGCTTTAAAATTGACAATACGGCGTTTCATCCCCCTTTCTCCCCTTTTTAGGTTGAAGAAAAAAATTTCGAATTGAGTTTCATTACATTTGCATGCAAAGCCCAAATACCAATTTTCAAAGCTCTAGCTTTAAAAATGACGAATTTTCCATACGACCTTTTAACCCCCTTTCACCCCTTTGTAAGCTGAAGAAAAAAAAATGCTGAAATCACATTCATTTAATTTGTATGGAAAACCCAAATACCAATTTTCAAGACTCTAGCTTTAAAAATAATAAATCTCCCTATACATTGTTTTAACCCCCATTTCACCCCTTTATGGCTTGAATTTAAAAAAAAACTGAAAAGGTCACTTTCATTTTGGATCATAACCATAATCCAAATTTTCAAATCTCTAACATCTAAATTGAAAGATTTTCATACTAACTTAAACCCCCCCTTTCACTCCTTTGGGGGTGATTTCGCAAAACCCCTTCTTAGTGCGCCCCTACATAGTATAAACTACCTATGTTTCAAATTTCATATTTTAGGTCTGTAGTTTTGGCTGTGCGTTGATAGATCAGTCAGTCATCAGTCAGTCAGTCAGTCAGTCCAGTCACAGGCCGAGACGTTACCTCTTTATTAATAGTATAGAAGAAGATATATATATAAAGGTCAAATATTTTTCATTTCTTCAGACGCTTCTTTAGAAATGAAAAATAGTTGAGACGTTGAATGAATTTTTCCATTTTAAAGGCATTTAATATTCTAATTTTTTTATTGCTCGCAAGATTGAGACGCCTCCGGACAAGCCTGTAGGTAATTTCTGAATACGCAGAAAGGTCTAAATTAGGTACCTGCCAATTCTCATTCTATTTACGTTCTCTGATGTGGGCTGATCGTTCTCGGAGCTTGAACTTAAACCTAAATTGAGCTGCATTGTTTCAGTAACGTGATGACCATGACTATTTGAGTCCCAAACTGTTTTCGGAAATGGGCCCAAATGTTCGACCTTTAAAATAAAAAACCTCACCATGCTTTGAATAAAATTGGTTAAGACGTTGATTTCGTCTCAAATAGGTACACCAGCAAGAACTCAGCAAAGTTCTTTCTCAGAGGGCACGAGAATTGCCCCTGGTCAGTCATTATTTTGTATCAGGTTAGGTAGTCGGTCATACAAGGTGGGCAAAACCTCGTCAGATCCTAACCTCGTTAGGTCTGCTCCTGTCTGCTCGTTAGTCCGCTATAATATAAAAAAAAGATAAGTAGTTAACGAACTTCATCATACCAGGATCAAAGATTACTTATTCATAATTATAATATGTTAAAATACTAACTATACTATAATAGTAATAATACTTATCAAAACTAAATGATGTGTTCCCCGAAGTCAGGTTCGCACAGTAGCGCGCACCTCAGTTTTTTGTGTTCGTTTTTTCTTGGTCTGTGTTCGTTTTTATCAGTTTTCATTGACGACTTGACGAGGGTCTCGGGCCAATGTGACCCGCGACGGCTGTCAGTGTCAGCTGTCAGCCGCTGTTCCGGGAAGTAGGAGATTGATCATGATTCTGACGAAACTCTTCGGACGGGGTTCTTTCGTGGATTGATGCGTTTGTATGCTTGTTAAGTAGTAGAATTATTTTTTGCTTACCACAACAGTTCTCACTATGGGAGAGCAACGATCGGCATGAATGGGTTGACTCGACCGGAGTAATACCACGTCCTCACAGAAAACCGGCGTGAAGCAGTGCATGCGCTGTTTTTCGCTGCGTGAGTAAGGGGACCGGTGGCCTAATCCAGGGGAAAGGGGGTTAAAATGTAAGCAGCGCACTTGTAACACCACTGGTGTTGCTAGTGTCCATGTGCGGCGGTAATCGCCTCGACTCTGGCAGTGTGCTACCCGCCTAAACGATGCTCTGCACCTCCGCCTCGACTCTTATTCAAACCACCGCCTCGACTGTGCCTTGACTCCGCCTTGACTCTGGCAGTGTGCTACCCGCCTTAGGTTATCCCTACGTACGAACTACATAATTATGTTTATCATGTGGAAATCTAGGTCAGCTGTTCACATTGATGTCAAAGTTTTGCAATTTCATCGTTGAATTAAGTAGGTAAATTACCTAAGAAACTTTTAGAGTAGAGAACCCCAACTAGGTAGAGTTTGGGGTTTAACAGTTTCTTGTCTATAAAGTTAAGTTATAATGATACCTAATCATAATAAAGATTACATAACTACTTCTTACATAGAAGATAGTAGAATATATGAAAATATTAAGATTATAATTATACTTAATGATATGATAATTTTAGTTCGAGGGACTTGAGCTTGTCTCGCTCCGGTAGCTTTCACCTGCCCCCTAACTTTTTGTAAACGTGTGGTTTTGGGAACGAGGGCTCGTTATTTAAGGTTCATGCTCCGAGTGACCCGTGACAGCTGCCAGCTGCCTCCCACGATTCCGGGAATCAGTTATGATCAAAGATTTTATAGAAAGTCTTTGGTTATGATTGATGGTGACAAGATCTACGAACTAAAGCATGACGGGTAGAGTTCCCGCAAACTAGAGACTTTCTTGACTTGGCCGACCGATCAGTTCGATCGGATTGGGCTGCTAGTACGCACACAGTGTGCAGCACACTATACCAAGAAAACAGCTTATTTTTAAGGCGATTTAAATCTTTGCATAAGTTAGGTAATGTTGTCAGAAGAACTAAGTTGCCATGTTAGTTTTTTTCAAAGTAGTTAGTACCTATCAAGAATGATGCCTAGATACTATCGCTGTTATGTTCGCATTTGCATAACTTTTCAAAGTAGGTAGGTATTATGTAAGAAGCCGACAGAACTTTAGGCCGACAGAAAGTCTGAGGGTAGTCTGAAGAGACTCATAAGTAAAGCGCAATGAAAGAATAGAATAGAATATAAGTAGGTAGGTATATTCTATCGAGATATCTCTACTATATTTTATAAAGAAGTAAGTAGTAGTTGACCCGACTGAGAATTGAACCTTTAAATACCACCATGTTATAGGAATCTAAAATCCGTCGCAATACCTTAGCTACTACGCCATCAAGGTGCCTAATCAAAAAATGAATAAGAAACAAACAGTTACACTCAATTAACTTCCAACGATCTTGTAATGTTACGAATAAATGTGTAGGTATGTACGTACATACTTCTTACCTACACGTAGGTAACTATTATGCGTAGAAACCATGCGGTTTTCAGAATCGTTTCCCTTATACAATTACAGTTATCGAGAATCAACTCCCACACAACGCGCTATTATTACAAGTAGTTACTTGATTATTAGAATCGAACTGATGGAGTATGAAATTCGTAGATTCGGCCATGGCTAGGCCTAATTATGGCGCGTAGGGCGAAGCGGTAACCAGCTCTATCGACGCTATTATGATACATTCCTAGAACTCTATGTTTACGTTATCAATATACACGTGCCTATATCACGATTTCTGGGAATTTGTTACTTTTTGGTTGGTTAGCCACAAACTAAAATAAAACCATTTGTGTAAAATAATGGAGGTATGTGGTAGAGTAGGTATAATAATGCCTAGACTAGGGTTTAATTCTTGTGACCGTTTCGTTCGATCGTATTTTTAGCCAGGTGTATAATAATTTGGACTGTAGGTTGGTAATTAAAAGAAGTCATAGACAATTATTAGGTACGTAATCTTGCATTAAAACATTACTTCAAACTTTCACTGAAAATCTTTGCACAATTCCACGTCTTATTCGCTTAAAATATGTTATTCTGAGAGGAAACTCCACAGAGTAAAGTATAGTCCTGGGAAAACCTCTTACTTATTTAAGACTAGTGGCCGCCCGCAACTTCGTTTGCGTGAACTTTATGACTCTTGACTTAAAGATGATTATTTAAATAGAATTTAACGAAAATATTACTTATTATAAATGTTCGTTTATAGGTTAATATATTTTTAAGGCGGCTCATTACTATTTTATACGAAATGCTAAGGAATGGAACAACTTGCCGGCTTTTTTATTTCCAGAGAGCTACAATTTGGGTGTCTTTAAGTCGAGAGTGAATAGGCTTCTTCTGGGAAAGCACGCTACATCTTAGACGTCATTGTCACTCTCCATCAGGTGAGATGAGGTCAAGTGCAAACCCATTTAATATTTAAAATATCAACTTCTAATGAACCCCCAAATTATTTTTAATTCCATTAGGGGATGTAAGTATTCTATTAAAGTTTGAATCTTATATTTTATGATTTATCCATCAATTCTGTCAAAGAATGTGTATGCAAAAGTTGGAGTAAATTGGGCCAAGGAATCACGTAGTCCCATGAACAAACTTTGAACCCCCTTTTCGCTCCATTAGGGGTTTAAGTTCGGAATATCCTTCCTTATAGGATCTCATCCAAAAATGCTCATCACATTTGACAATTTTCCATTCCATTTCATTCCATATTTGTTATAGTGTAGCTGGGCTCTTAGAGGTCCAAACCAGATGTTCCATGATCTTTGATTTTTTTTTCATGGCATCATAAACTGCTCATCAATCTGAACAACTTTTGTTAAAGTGCCACTGACCTACCTCTTATAGTTTAGCTGGGCTGTTGTGGTTTTACATCAAGGAGCCTGGTCTTCAAAATGTAATATACCCTATAAGTTGCCCTGATATTACAGCTATACAATAAAAAAAGTTTCATTCGAATTGGGTCAGTAGTTTTCCGAGATTAGCGCGAACAAACAGACAAACAGATAAACAGATAAACAGACAAACAGACAAACAGACAAACAGACAGACAAAAATTTTAAAAAATCATTGATTCATGTTCTGTTACTGTTTTTTAGTCGTCCTAAGTTATTTTGAGATAAATATCTTCAATGTACAGACACAGCTTTTTTACATTTTTATTATATGTATAGATATAGATTTTATTATTACCTACCTGGTACTGGCGACAGTAGGAAGGTAGGCACTCGTAACTACTCAACCTTTACTGGTTCCACAATAACCCTGTATTCCCAACTTAAACCCCTAAAGACACGCACATGCATCATTAGAAATCTCTACAGTCTGCACTAAACCTAACTTTTTTATTCGAAACTAGGCACTCGCTATTCTTCTTTTACACAGAATTTCAACCACGTTCCACCATTTTAAAAGAAAAAATTCAAATCGAATTTCGAATGCTCATTCGCCGACGTTTCTTACGTCACCCAAACCTCAACCAGGCAGTCAAACTTCAAACTCCACACCTTCAACAAGCCGTAACCACAAAAAATAAAAAAAAAACTCAAAAAGTGTATTCTCTCAATCTCGCACAATTTCTACGTGACTCGTTCGTCAGAAGTAGCCGCGAAGATGCCTTGCTACCCCTGTTGCAGCCCTTGCTGTGCCCCCTGCTGCGGGCCGTGCTACTCGTGCTGCTCCCCATGCTGCTCCCCCTGCTTCGGATGCTGCTACCACTGTTGCTAAACGTTCAGAAAAGCGGGGGTGCGTGAGCTGAAAGGTACGGCTACTTGACTATTAGCAAACTTAGCAAAGTTTCCTATCCCTCCCTTATCGCAGTCAAGCTTAACCGGTTCATTAGGGTCATAAATGACGCCTGCCAAGTCTCACCATTTTGCCCTCGCGGTGTCAATCCTCCTCGACGTCGCATGTCACTGGACGATAAGTACTGACGGGTCGGTACGGTTCAGCCCTGATCGGTGCAGTCTACATCACCAGGCCCTAACCCATAGATCTAATTCGTATATTTTTGGACAGCTGTATCGATTTGTTTCTCTTTATCCTAATTCTGAAGATCGCATCTCTGATAGAGCCCTCAAGTTCTCATTATCTGATCTTACGCAATGGCAAACTCAATATGGCAAAGTAATTAAGTCTAATTTTCTTGTTCTTAAATTGCGCTGGTAAAGTTCTATTTTGTTCTTCCTAGCCAGCTGAACCCTCTGCAAGACTTATTGACTTTAACCTATGTTTCAAAATCGACCATTATTTGTTCCAGGACGAGCACTTAAGGCTTGCTAGCAGCCGCAACGCACGTGGATCTGCGCGCGACTCCGCTCGCGTAGAGCCGGCGTGAGCTGGTCTCCGCCTGCGCAGGCCCCACCTCCTCGGCTCGGGAGGCGTTGCGCTGCAGGATGGGCTCCGGGCGCGAAGCTCGCGACACTTCTGCCGCACAGACTGTTTGCAAACTAATGTATTGTAGAGACGTTTTAAATAAATATACGTTCAGGTCACATAATTGGCTGGTATTCTTCTTTCAGTGTTTCCTCGTGTTTACTGTCTGGGAGTGAACGTAGGCTGTTTACTCTCTCCCTCTGGGAGAGCTAGGCTGTTTACTATCTTCCTCTGGGAGTGAACGTAGGCTGTTTACTTTCTCCCTCTGGGAGTGAACGTAGGCTGTTGACTCTCTCCCTCTGGGAGTGAAGGTAGGCTGTTTACTCTCTCCCTCTGGGAGTGCACGTAGGCTGTTTACTCTCTCCCTCTGGGAGTGCACGTAGGCTGTTTACTCTCTCCCTCTGGGAGTGCACGTAGGCTGTTTACTCTCTCCCTCTGGGAGTGCACATAGGCTGTTAACTCTCTCCCTTTGGGAGTGCACGTAGGCTGTTTACTCTCTCCCTCTGGGAGTGAACGTAGGCTGTTTACTCCATGTATTCTCCGTGTCCACACTGAGTTTGTCACACTGGTGTGACTACGGAGAATTCCATATTAAATGATTTAAAACTATGACTCGTGTCCACACTGCTAGTGCGGTAATTTTCTAGCGTCTGTTTGACTCAATTTTAATGAGTTAGAAATATATTTTTTTTATAAAATGAACTCAAATTAATTTAAAATTGTACCGAGTATGTACCAGGACAAAATAGGTTTGCAAGATGTAAATTTTTGTCTACCCTGAAAGAATATTCTTTATTATTTTTTGCTAACTCGTAATATGTAGTACTCCATGAAATTGAAGAACCAGGCCAACATAGCTTTGCAAGAGACAACTCTACACTACTGGTACTGTACTGTATAAAAAACATTTTCTATGTGGTGCTACTGCACAATAACATGGCAGCTGATAATCAGCTGCCATGTTATGGTGCAGCAGCACCACATAGAAAATAAATAAAGGTTGCCAGCTAGCTTGGGACTCCTCTGGCGCCCGTAAATATGGACGGCGGCAATTGCATCAGGTGATCCATCTGCTCGTTTGTCAATTCATTTTAAAGTAGGGATTCAAAACAACATGCGCATGCATGCTACGCACGTTGTACCATTATGTAATGGTCCTTTCTGCATTTTAATATACTAGGAGAGCATACATTTATTGAAAGTAGCAGTTTTGAGACTACGTTACTAAATAGGGTATTTGACAAAAAAAAATATGTGTTTAATCAAAAGACCTCTCAATTTAAGAAACATTATTGAAAGAATTGCTTGATTCTGATTTGAATCACCTGAGATATCACAACTTTAAAAGCACATATTTTGGGCAAGCCCAAAAACGCTCTATACAAATGGCTACAGGCAAGTGACGTCACACGCTTGTATCTTGTATGCGCGTCTAGTAAATTTTGTTTGGTAGCTATATCAAATGTTTCGTTTAAGTAAATGGTTTCATAATAAAAGTTGGTGGAAAATGTACGGGTAGTTCAATGATATAATTATTTTTTTTAAATTGTATACTTTAAAATGGACTTGCCCATGAAACTTTGAATGCTCATAAAACCAGCTAGACGTTATATTTTTAACTGAAAATGTTGGCCATTGGTTATCATTTACCAGTATTTTGGAAAAGTATAAATATTTTTTACTATATCGAAATTAGTCAAATACCCTATTCAAAGACAAAAAATTTATGAATAAATGACGTCATATCCTATTGAAAGTACCAGGAATGCAGAAAGTCTAAGGAAGTTAGAATATAATTTTATTTGCAAACATAACACAGTTGGCATTTCTGTAAAACAAAAAAAAATGCTAGAGCGAGAAAGCGAATATCTTAGATAAGCTTTGTAAAGTATATTATAACTAGTGGCCCGCCCTCGCTTCGCTTCGGTATTTTATTTTTTTGAACGAAGTAGAATTCACAACAATCAAAGTAATTAGCAAAAAGAAGTTTTACTGATACTTATAGGATTGATAATTTTGGTGATCGTAAACCTTAATGAAGGAATCTCAAAAAGATTCGATTTAAAAAATGCTGGAAACTCTATAACTTTACTTTGTCAAATTTAATCAGTTCCCCGTCACCCCTATAGGTGGGGACTTTTATAAAGTTTATATGCAAAGCCTAAATACCTACCAATTTTCAAGATTCTAGCTTCAAAAAATGACAATACTTCGTTTCAACCCCCCTTTCTCCCCCTTTTTAGGTTGAAGAAAAAAATAACGAATTACTTTCATTACATTTGTATGCAAAGCCCAAATACCAAGTTTCAAGAATCTAGCTTTAAAATTGACAATACGGCGTTTTATCCCCCTTTCTCCCCTTTTTAGGTTGAAGAAAAAAAATGCCGAATTCAATTTCTTTATATTTGCATGCAAAGCCCAAATACCAATTTTCAAAGCTCTAGCTTTAAAAATGACGAATTTTCCATACGACGTTTTACCCCCTTTAACCCCTTTGTAAGCTGAAGAAAAAAAATTGCTGAAATTACTTTCATTTAATTTATATGGAAAACCCAAATACCAATTTTCAAGACTCTAGCTTTTAAAAATAATAAATCTCCCATACATTATTTTAACCCCCATTTCACCCCTTTATGGCTTAAATTTAAAAAAAAACTAAAACACGTCAATTTTCATTTTTGATAAACAACCATAATCCAAATTTTCAAATCTCTAACATCAAAATTGAAAGACTTTCATACTAACGTAAACCCCCCCTTTCACCCCTTTAGGTGGTGAATTTCGCAAAACCCCTTCTTAGTGCGCGCCTACATAGTAAGAACTACCTATGTTTCAAATTTCATGATTTTAAGTCCAGTAGTTTTGGCTGTGCGTTGATAGATCAGTCAGTCAGTCAGTCAGTCAGTCAGTCAGTCAGTCACAGGCCGAGGCGTTACCTCTTTATTAATAGTATAGAAGATGAAAGAGACAAATGTGTTTATGAAGCTGGTGAGTAGATCTCACTTACTCCTACAGTCAGCGTGCACTTCAGCGAGAAGCCTTGTATTTTAAAACGTATTTCAAATACAGTATTAAGGCCCAACGGGGCGGAAAAGGGGTTGAAAAGGTTGGCAGCGCACTTGTGACTCCACTGGTGTTACGGATGTCTATGGGCCACGGTAATCGTTTATCACAATAGACATAAATGCATTGGTGTCGATAATGTGCACGATACTCAGCCTTAGGCTGCCTGTCCATCTAAGCGGAGCGATGCGGCGGAGCGGAGAAACGGACAAATATTAGCCAATAGTATTACACAAAAATTCTACTGGCTAAAATAAATAAATACTATTGGCTAATATTTGTCCGTTTCTCCGCTCCGCCGCATCGCTCCGCTTAAATGGACAGGCAGCCTTAGGAATAAAGAAACTCTGCTTGGAAGACTGCCAGATAACTGTACCCACCACTCCCTCATCATTATCATAGCTAACAGACGTTTACTTGCTGGACAAAGCCCTTCAATAATATTTCCCATATACATCGGTCCTGTGCTGCATCCAGGGAATTCCCGCGGATTTGACCAGATTTACGGATCATTTTTATCACGGCTATAACTCGCTAAAATCCACCACTCCAGGGCTTTTCCTCCCCAACGACTGTACCAATGTAACCCCCCTCGACGATAGAAAGTATGAGACCGTAGAAAGAATCGCCACAACTACCTTAGTACCTACCTACCTAGCTATTTTTTATATTAAAAAAATATATGAGGAAATTATCAAAATCGTCAATGACATTTTCAATCATGTGACATGACAACTGATTTTTAATCAGACACAAATGTCAAATCAAAAATATATTAATATTAAGTCCATGAAGTTTTTTACATTCTAATATTGTCTATTAAAAACTTCCTAGCAATTCGATAGTATGTACATACCTACTACAATGCTATGCTAGCCTAGTACAATATCTTCCAAATGGTAAGACCATAATGAAAAAAAGTGTAATTTTTTTCGTATAAGCGCAGTGATGTATGATAGCTACTTCCTACAAAGCTATGTTGTCCTGGTACTCCAATCTGTAAATACGTAATTTTGCCCTACATTTTACATCCCTGCTAGCTAGCGCGCGTCGACCTTATCATCATTAGCTGAAAGTTTTTTTTATATATATATTGAGGACAGTCCAGGTGACCTCACTCCGCCTGATGGCAAGCGGCCGTGAGATCCAATTAAGAGGTTGACAGGCACAAAAGAACAGACTAAGTACCAATAGAGTCTGTCATCCTCACCCTGACGGCCTGCTGAGGTGCCGTTTCACGCCCCACCTAAAAAACCCAGGATTGTAAGGAGGAAACACGTGAACTGGAAGGGCATTCCATGACTTGATGGCTCAGGGCAGGAACGAGGAGCTAAACCTCTTGGTGTGCGCTGGGCATGGTATGGATCATCTGGATGGATGGTATGCGGATGGCAAAGCTGTCAAGCACGTGTTTTTCGGGAATGGAAAGGAGAGCATGGGATTAGTTGGAATAACTCATCAGAGCATTCCCCATTATAGAGGCGGTAGAGAATACAAGACTGCCAAAGAGGTAGATTATATACCTGCTACAGAGCTATGGTGCTTTAGTATTTATCTACCTACCAAATGGTGAGACAACCAAATCATTCCAAGAACCACTTTCATCTTAATTCGACTTACTAGTGTACCTCCTATAAAGTTATGTTTTCCTGGTATACATTTATTTAAAGTCTGGAAAAAATCTGGGTGAATGAGTTTAATTTTATAAGAAAACTAACTCAGAGTCACATTAGGTGACTCAATTTTTATATATCAAGTACTTCACAACACTAAATGCATTTCGGTAAAGCGCGAGTCAGTGTGGACACCAGTAATAGAAAATAATATAAATTTAATCGTATCCACACCAGTGTGACAACCAGTGTGGACACGGAGAATACACGCCTCTGGGAGTGCACATAGGCTGTTTACTCTCTCCCTTTGGAAGTGCACGTATGCTGTTTACTCTCTCCCTTTGGGAGTGCACGTAGGCTGTTTACTCTCTCCCTCTGGGAGTGCACGTAGGCTGTTTACTCTCTCCCTCTGGGAGTGCACGTAGGCCGTTTACTCTCTCCCTCTGGGAGTGCACGTAGGCTGTTGACTTTCTCCCTCTGGGAGTGCACGTAGGCTGTTTACTGTCCCTCTGGGAGTGCTAGCCTGTTTACTCTTTCCCTCTAGGAGTGCACGTAGGCTTAACTCTTTCCCTCTAGGAGTGCACGTAGGCTGTTGACTCTCTCCCTCTGGGAGTGCACGTAGGCTGTTTACTGTCCCTCTGGGAGTGCTAGCCTGTTTACTCTTTCCCTCTAGGAGTGCACGTAGGCAGTTAACTCTTTCCCTCTAGGAGTGCACGTAGGCTGTTTACTCTCTCCCTCTGTGGGAGTGCTAGGCTGTTTACTCTCTCCCTCCGGGAGTGCTATGCTGTTTACTCTCTCCCTCTAGGAGTAAACGTAGGCTGTTTACTCTCTCCCTCCGGGAGTGCACGTAGGCTGTTTACTCTCTCCCTCTAGGAGTGCACGTAGGCTGTTTACTATCTCCCTCTGGGAGTGCACGTAGGCTGTTTACTCTCTCCCTCCGGGAGTGCTAGGCTGTTTACTCTCTCCCTCTGGGAGTGCTAGGCTGTTTACTCTCTCCCTCTGGGAGTGCTAGGCTGTTTACTCTCTCCCTCTGGGAGTGCTAGGCTGTTTACTCTCTCCCTCCGGGAGTGCTAGGCTGTTTACTCTCCCTCCGGGAGTGCACGTAGGCTGTTTACTCTCTCCCTGTGGGAGTGCACGTAGGCTGTTCACTCTCTCCCTCCGGGAGTGCTAGGCTGTTTACTCTCCCTCTGGGAGTGTACGTAGGCTGTTTACTCTCTCCCTGTGGGAGTGCACGTAGGCTGTTTACTCTCTCCCTGTGGGAGTGCACGTAGGCTGTTTACTCTCCCTCTGGGAGTGTACGTAGGCTGTTTACTCTCTCCCTGTGGGAGTGCACGTAGGCTGTTTACTCTCTCCCTGTGGGAGTGCACGTAGGCTGTTTACTCTCTCCCTGTGGGAGTGTACGTAGGCTGTTTACTCTCTCCCTCTGGGAGTGCTAGGCTGTTTACTCTCTCCCTCTGGGAGTGCACGTAGGCTGTTTACTCTCTATCTGGGAGTACACCTAGGTCTCCTGGAGGTAGAGCTTCGAAGAAGAAAAGTATGTGTTCCTCCTAGAGTGCATCTATGATGGTGTGTGTGAGTGTAGGTGGTTTTCATCCGTGAGTGTGTAATGGAACAATGTAGACTAGACCTAGGTACTTTGTCAAAATAAAACACAGTCATTATTTCTAAAGTTTATTTTACCAGACGTCACTAGTTGTATCTTGAGAGAGGAGTAGTTGGAACTGAAGGCGTTAGCCGCAAGAGGGCCCGCAGCAGGAGCCGCAGAGCCCGCCCGTGCAGCCGCCGATGCAGCCGTGACCGCAGCTGAAGAAGGACCCGGCGACGCCGCCTCGCGCTCTGCAGACAATGCATTCAACGATGATATTCCACATCGCTATAGCTCTCCAAAGAAAGGTGCTCATTATGTTCAAGGATCAGCCTTAATCGCTTAATGTAACTATGCACTTTCACACAGTGCCAAGGCGCAGCGTATACTGACCGTAGAAGATAACTTTACTGTACTGTGCCTTCACATTGAATGCTATTAGTTAATTACTCATCCCCCCGTAGTCTCTACATTGCAGGCGACGTCGATGCTGTACACACAGCATGACCCGACGTCCGCGCAGCATTCGTTGCGTGAGCTCACCCATGAACCACGCCGCGGTCTCCGCAAGGCGACTTGCACGCGACGCCGATGCTGTGCACGCAGCAGGGCCCGACGTCCGCGCAGCATTCGTTGCGTGAGCTCACCCATGAACCACGCCGCGGTCTCCGCAAGGCGACTTGCACGCGACGCCGATGCTGTGCACGCAGCAGGGCCCGCCGTCCGCGCAGCATTCGTTGCGTGAGCTCACCCGTGAACCACGCCGCGGTCTCCGCAAGGCGACTTGCACGCGACGCCGATGCTGTGCACGCAGCAAGGGCCCGGCGTCCGCGCAGCATTCGTTGCGTGAGCTCACCCATGAACCACGCCGCGGTCTCCGCAAGGCGACTTGCACGCGACGCCGATGCTGTGCACGCAGCAGGGCCCGCCGTCCGCGCAGCATTCGTTGCGTGAGCTCACCCGTGAACCACGCCGCGGTCTCCGCAAGGCGACTTGCACGCGACGCCGATGCTGTGCACGCAGCAGGGCCCGCCGACCGCGCAGCATTTGTTGCGTGAGCTCACCCATGAATCACGCCGCGGTCTCCGCAAGGCGACTTGCATGCGACGCCGATGCTGTGCACGCAGCAGGGCCCGACGTCCGCGCAGCATTTGTTGCGTGAGCTCACCCATGAATCACGCCGCGGTCTCCGCAAGGCGACTTGCACGCGACGCCGATGCTGTGCACGCAGCAAGGCCCGACGTCCGCGCAGCATTCTTTGCGGAAGGCCGTAGGTCCACACGGGCCCGCCATAGGCCCTTGGCACCCGAGGCAGCAGTTACGGACAGGCATTTTTACTTATCTATAGATAATAATAAAATTTAGTATTAGTTTTGGTATGGTAGAGCATCATAGGATAACTTACCTACTGATTTATATACCTTTGAAAAACCGGAGTTACCTTTTAAAAACTGGAGTAGCTTATTTTTTTTATTTTAGGTATTACATGTACCTAATATAATAATAATTTATATTTTGAAGTAAACGTCTGGTAAACATGTAAATACAAATAATGACGCTGAATGACAATGTCACCAGGAAAACTACGAAAAAGATTTTTTGAACTTGGGAAAGTTTTTCGAAATCACTGCGGAAGAGGCCGTATTGTTCCAATAATGACCTAAAAAGTTTAGTTGTTTTGTTAGCGAGTTCGCTAACTCCATAGTATTTGGTACTGCTCATATCACCTTCAGAATATTCTAAAAAATATTTTTAAATTTTTGATTATTTTTTGATGGGGGATAAACTTCACTTTGACATTTTGTATCAATCTTCACAAATAAAATTCTCCGCTACACCTCTCGTCATAAAAACTACTTAAAAAAATAGCAACTGTTTATCGTGACTTTCATAAATAAAATAGTCATAACTTCAAGATGCCTTGCCCCCCATCAAACCCCCCATGTCCGAGTTGTGGAATCCCTTGTTGCGGACAAGTGGCGGGGCTAGCGTACCCTGCGCCCTTCTGCGGGCCCTGCGGCGGCGTCTGCACGGGGCCCTGCGGACGACCCTTCGGCACCTACAGCTGGAGATACGGCCCTTCGAAATGCATCTGAAATGATGTTATTGCTTATTTGTATCTGAAATGTTATTTTATTTATTAAGTTACCAATAAATGTGTAGCGTGGAAGCCATTTTTTATTTGTTTTTAATAAACACTGCGCTGGCTTCGTCGAGTGAGTGAGGGTACCGGAGGCCTAATTTATTGGGGGGAAATGGGGTTAAAGGTGCACTTGTGACTCTACTGGTGTAGCAGTTGTCTATGGGCGGCTGTAATCGCTTACCAATATCAGGTGGTGATACTACTCATCTGCCACCTATCACATGAAAAACCAGGTAGGTATCTCACTACGGAGACTAGAGGTAGGTATATGGTATATGGGATTACTTTTATTGTAACTAGATAAATGCCAACAAGAATCTGGTCCAGTAGCGCATTTGGCTGACCCCATTGAGTTGCTGACCCTATCTCATTCGCCAAAGTTCGAAGGTCCGAACCAAAGAGTAAAGTAAATAAAAAGTAGATAAAAGTAAATATACCAAAAGGAAGTTTAGTGTGCCCAGCCTGGAGATGATGATGACATATAAATAAACAAACAATCATTTATTTGCTGGAATACGTGTGATACAGAAAGGTCTTAATTATAATAAGCATATAAACTTAGGGTAGTAAAATTTGGTTGACTGCTCTAAGTAGGTATATAAAAGTACTCTGTGATGATGATTTACACTAAACGCCATAGCTCGATAAACTTGGCCGGAAACAATATTTTAAAAGTAATCGATTAAATTCAAACTTGGAACATTTTGACAGCATCATGACATTTGATCTCAGTTTCGTTTCGGGTAGCACGCCGCAAGTACCGCAACCGTTAAGTCGTTTTTACGCCAACTTTTCAAAATTTCCCGTGAGTCTTCGCCATGCCGGTGTATTACGGCGGGTACGTCGGCGGGCCGCACGGACGGCTACTGCCTGTTCTCGGGATGCTGCTCGCCGACTACAGGAGGATGCGGCCCAGCTTGTCCGCCGCCCGGGCCCTGCTGCCCGCCCTCTTGCTGAATGCAATCAGGTAGATAGTAGATATTAACAGGTTCGCAGATCATCAAGTGTACGTAGGTAGTCCAAGGAAGCAAGAACCACTCTGTCCGATATCTTACACTAAACCCCATGTTCAATAATTGAAATTATTTCAATTTGGTACAAGAAACCACCACCTTTGATTGACATTATATTATAATAGTAAAGACCACAACATGGAAAGTACCATTGGACACAATACTTGTGTACTGAACATCTGTGATGATAATCTACGTTCCTGACATGACTGCTCTGACATCCAATGTAAGGCATCTGCCTTAATATACACTGTAGTTACTTCACTGTAGCTGTAGTGTATTCAAGGTTCAGGTACCTACATCCTTCATTCGTGTTCTGTTTGATTACAGGTGTCTCCAGACTTGAACGTGGAGAGCGTGATGAAGGAGAACGTATGGTTCGTGGTGTCGCTGGTGGTGATGGCGGTGCTGGCCTCCTTCTCCATGCACGGCTTCTACTCGCAGCTGCGGGAGAACCCTGGCCCGTCCTGCGTATTGAATAAATTTGTTGAAAAATGCATACTAGTTTTATTACCTCTGGAAGTTAACTCTTATTTTGTTGTCACCCCATAACAGGACTGTCTCTCGACGTAGGATCCCTGTCACTGTCTTGACGTAGGGCGCTGTCACTTGGCAAGATGACGTCATGTGACGTAGGGTAGGATCCCTTCTAGAAAAGTACTACCCGTGCGGATAAACGCTGGGATTAGAAATGGCGGACCGACGAGTCGGTACCGTCAGCATACTAAGTACATAAAATTATAATTAAATATAAGTAAACTGAAAAATCGTAGAAAATGTCGTTAGCATTGAAAATGTTTTATTATTTTATTAATTCAAATAATATATAAGTACGTTTTATAGGTTTTATTATTTTGTAAGTAGTATTTTTACTGCATTTATGTAAAAAATCTATGAACATAATTCAGATTGCGATAAATTCTTTTTTCCTAAAAAGAAATTGTTTATAAACAAATAATAATTTATAATTATCGCATTTATAAACGAAATTGTTCTTACAAAAATATACATTTATTAGCGGTCCGCCCCGGCTTCGCCCGTGGTACATACATAGCCTATAGTAATGAGGAATAACGTACCCTTCTAACAAAATATGAGAAGACTAACGAAAGGTTCAAAACCACGGAAAAACCAAAGATATTGTATATAAGAACTAGATGGCGTACTCATTACTTGCATTCGAGCCTCGTGAGATGTCTATAACTTGATTGGCGTCCTACTCTAATAAGGTGACCACACGATTTAGATTTCGATTACAATTATTGTTTGTTAAACTCAGTCCACCCACGTGGGAGTCGGACATCGCTTTCTCCTAGGAAACTCGTGAAGCCCATTCAAACTAGAAGGGCTAGCACGAACGTTTCAAAGTATCGTTTGAATATTTATGAGCAATTTTGTATGAAAAAACACAAGTTCCAAATTAAAAATTCCTTATGTATACGTACGATACGAAGAGACTACCGACTTTTCGAAAAGGTTTGTGCTAGCCCTATTAGATTTTCTATTTACCTACCTATACAATACACTCTGCGGCACATTCCAACCGGCCCATAGCGTATTATTCATACAAACGTACACACTTGCGATTTGAAGGTTCTATGGAGCAAGAATATTGACTAAAAGGAGTTGTCCCATAATGTATGGAGTCTGGGCGTGGTATCACGTACCCTATACCAAAATATAGAGAGATTATATGAAAAAATAGTTTTTGACTATCCAATTTCTCTATTGTAGCGTTGTGTTTTGGAAGGAACAATTTATTTTAGCAAAGGATTGCAACACAACCAAATGGGTTGTCAATGTTGGTTACCTATTGACTGACATTACGAATTCGATGACGTTTAACGTTTGTCTATCTGTCTGACGTTTGACGGAACAAACCACAGACTAAGAAATGAAAAACTATCCAAAAAAAACCCTAACAAACCAACCGTTTAACGTCACATTGACAGACATTGACATTGACAGTTGCTTTTTTTTGTCTTTGGTCACCGTCGTCTCACGCGTCTTGTCATTGGTAGCGTTGAAAAATGGTCATCTTTTTTATTTTATAACCACGAAACTGTGCATTATATGGAATTCATTGTATTTTTCTCGTAATAAGCAATTTTTTCTCCGATGTTTAATTAGCGTACATAGACCCAACCCATAACGGGACAACTCTTTTAATTGTTTTCACAAACTCTTGGGGAAACTGGGGACACTTGATCCCCATTGTTAGTTCTATAAAAACAAAACGTACATAGGTAAGCAATTTTGTTAACATACCTACTGTTCCTCATTATTTGAGTATTATATTTATTAGTGCTTCATATATATTTTTTTTGCATTTTCCCAGAACTTTCCAAAAGGATCAAGTGTCCCCTATTCTGGGAGACTTGATCCCAGTAACAGGTAGACTAGATCTTAGGGGATCAAATCTCTCTAATGCAAATTTGAAATAAATGAAAAACCCGGTGTCTTTATAAAAGCATTATTAATTTAACAAAATATTAAATTTATATTGCTGCCTGCTTTATGAGCATTGAGTCTCAGTCTTAGAAGAAATTTACATTTTCATAAATATAAAATACCTACAGCTTTGAAAATTTACATTTATTGCATTAGCACTATATGCGAATGCACTATCTATATGAACTGATCATCATCTAAAGGTTGGACTTACATTAGAAACGTTTGAAAATCACTTGTTTAGTAATTTTTCCCGGTATGACGGTAAGCCACCTTTTTTTAATTTCTTCATTCTTTGGAAATCTGAAACAGTAAAAAATCCAGTCTTTAGATGACAAGCGAAATGGACACCCTACTCATGCAAAAAATAAAACTTTGACTAACACACTTACTTATGAAAGATACACCGCAAACCTTTATATGATTCACTTTTGCATCCTATCACACCAACAAGTGAGAACCATTATTAAATAATAAGCACAATTTTTACACTTTGTTTTGTCGTCACAATAATACATCTTCAATTATTTTTGCCGCCGCCATAATGGTGATGTCCAGACCAAAGTCCAGACGCCAAGTGTTGCATATTTATTATAATTAAAACTACCATATCACCGACTTTTACATAAAACTAGTCGTTTATCATGGTTTAAAATAAAAAAATTAAAAAAGACATTATATATATAAAGCGATTTGGCATTTCAAAGTAATCTTTATTCTCATTGCATAGAATCGAAATTAACATTGCATTCATTTTCATAGTACACCATCTTGTTATAGTGTAAAATCTTTGGGAAAAACTAGCTCACATTTTTTTATTAAAACGCAGCTTTTTTTTGTCAGTCTGTACCCACGTGTGCGAGTAAAGACGCAAATAGTGTGCGAGCGAGAGGTAAATAGTTGCGCCGCCATTTCTAATCCCAGCGTTTATCCGCACGGGTAGTACCCTGTGGGTAGGATGTCACTGGACGTCGGATGTCACTTGACGTCGGATGATGTCATTTGACGTAGGATGCTGTTACGCGTGCGTAGGTCAACAACCTTGCCTTGGTCATCCTTGTGGTCAACGTGTGTCATAGGATCCTGACGACCACGAGAGGACTCTGAGAGCCTGCCTAATACGAACCGGACGTTATGAAGTTCTCCCCTCCCTTTCATAAGCAATGTTCATAAGGGCCTACCTATGTGATTATGCATCTCTCAATCTTCGAGACACCTTTGTTATAGCGATTTAAATCTTACGAGATACAATAGTACTGAATTAAACTCAAGCGATTACAGCACATTACTTTATTGAACAAACTTGCAAAGAGCTAAACGAAGCCACGATGCGTGTTGTAGCAGGGGCCCACGGGCGAGCAGCAGCAGCCCTGCGCGCAGGGCAGGCAGCAGGGCCGGCACGGCGGGTCGCAGCCGCCGGGGCAGCGCGCGAACGACCCGATGTTGAAGTCGCGGTAGCATCCGTCTTGGTAAGGCATTCTTGAGTACTTCGGCAGTAACTTGGTAAAAATATTTTTTTAAATTTTATTAAGATAACATAAAGATGGTGTTTCTTGTGCTGATTTTCTTAGAAAATGGACACAATTGATAGAATTGTCAGAGATGTCACGAAAAAAAAAATTTTTGTTTAACTGCCAGCAAGAAAGAAAGAAAACAGGCATAAAGAGTTTTAATACTATATCACCACCGGAGCATTAATTTTTAGTATCATCTTTTAAATATGTAGAGAAAATAAGTAACGCCCGGGCACCGCAACGGGCTAGTGGTTTAAGTAGGCCGGCCGTAATCTCGGGATCCCCCCATTCATGCCGAAGCGTGGCTCTCCCACAGTTAAATTATTCATTTCATCGGAAAAGGATATTATAAATAATAAAAAACACATTGTATTACTTTCTATGATTACTTGATTACATTTATAAAATTAACTACGGAGCGTAAAATTATAGTCATCCATTTTAACCTACCACAGACAGAAATGAGCCAACGAATCGTTGGCAACGTT